>CM054164.1:23560744-23565744 GCA_028751875.1 Rapana venosa
CTACTACTACTACTACTACTACTACTACTTCTACTACTACAACTGCTGCTGCTGCTGCTGCTTCTGCTACTACTGCTACTACTACTACTACCACTACCACTACTACTACTACTACTACTACTACTACTACTACTACTACTACTTGCTACCACTACTACTAACTACTACTACACTACTACTACTACTACTATACACTACCACTACTACCACTACTACTACTACTACCACTACCACTACTAGTACTACCACTACTACTACTACTACTACTACTACTATACTACTACTACTACCACTAGTACTACCACCACCACTACTACTACTACTACTACTACTACTACTACCACCACTACCACTAATACTACTACTTCCGCAACTACTAACCACTACTACTACTACTACTACTTCTACTACTACTTACTACTACCGGTATTACTACTAACACTACTACTACTTACTACTTCTACTACTACTTACTACTACTACTACTACTACAACTTACTACTACTTACTACTACTACTACTACTACTTACCTACTACTACTACTACTACTATACTACTACTACTACTACTACTACTAACTACTTACTACTACTACTACTACTTGCTACCACTACTACTACTACTACTACTACTACTACTACTAACACTACCACTACTACCACTACTACTACTACTACCACTACTACTACTAGTACTACCACTACTACTACTACTACTACTACTACCACTAGTACTACCACCACCACTACTACTACTACTACTACTACTACTACTACTACCACCACTACCACTAATACTACTACTTCCGCAACTACTAACCACTACTACTACTACTACTACTACTACTACTTCTACTACTACTTACTACTACCGGTATTACTACTAACACTACTACTACTTACTACTTCTACTACTACTTACTACTACTACTACTACTACAACTTACTACTACTTACTACTACTACTACTACTACTTACTACTACTACTACTACTACTACTACTACTTACTACTACTACTACTTACTACTACTACTTACTACTACTACTACTACTTACTACTACTACTACTACTACTACTACTACTACTACTACTTACTACTACTACTTACTACTACTACTTACTACTTACTACTACTACTACTACTACTTACTACTACTACTACTACTACTACTACTACTACTTACTACTACTACTACTACTACTACTACTACTTACTACTACTACTACTACTACTACTTACTACTACTACTTACTACTACTACTACTACTACTACTACTACTACTACTACTACGCTTTGATGCGCACATTTTTAAAAAATCCTGGAAATTTTGTTTGCAGAAGGACCTAAGGTTCCCAAGGCGTAAGTGTCTTGTTTATTGTGACACACTTTGCAAACTGATAGTAGGGATTGGGGGATCGTGGATGGAGGGAATAAGAGAAGTAGGGTGGTGGGGGGAGAGGGGAGGGCTGGAGGGGAGGGAGAAGGTGGCGGTGGTGGTGGTGGTGGGGAGGGGGAATGGAGGGGGGGGGGGGGGGGGGTTCAGAAATCGATGTTTTGTCAAAGTTTGGACATAGTTTGCCGAGGTTCGTGTGTGTGTGTGTGTGTGTGTGTGTGTGTGTGTGTGTGTGTGTGTGTGTGTGTGTGTGTGTGTGTGTGTGTGTGTGTGTGTGTGTGTGTGGTGTGTGTGTTCATTTTATTTATTTATTTATTTATTTTTTGTATATCGAGGATAATGGAATGAGCACTTATGTGCTCTTTTACAACTAGTCCCCGTGTGTATGCAGTTTTGTAAATTCTGTCATCTGTTCCCACCGGCACGCAATCGCCTACTCTTACGAATAGCGGAACAAGTTTTGACGTGTGCGCAAGATGTTCTGCGTTCGTTCGGGACCTCGGTTTATAGTCTCATCCGAATGACTCGTGGGGAGAGTGGAGTCTGCACTGATGTTAACTTCAGAGGAAAATATCCCCTTGAACGGGAATCGAACCCGTTCCTGCTTTCTTTTCAACAATCACACATACATCAGTGGAGAGCAAAATAGAGTGAATTAAGTACCTCCAGCCTGAATGAAGACAACCTCAAATAGGCTACCATCCGACAAGAAATATTACCAAAATCTTTTTGAATCAGATATAAACTGATGGACAATTTCAATGTCGAAGCCAGTTCAGTGTTTATAAAGTTGAAGACAAACACAAAATTATTCTTGACTCTGTTTGGGATTTGAACTTACGACTTCTAGGAAAGATAGAAATCTAATACGCCTGCCAAGGAGACTTAACAAAATAGAATAACAAATCTCCAGTGAATCTCTGGTGGTCTAGAGGTAACGCGCCTGCCTAGAAAGCGAAAACTCCAGGTCGGAAGTGTGCGGTGGTTCGAATCCCGTTTGAGCCCGAAACTTTTCCACCCATCCACTAGACCATGATGACCTGGATGCTCCTCTTTCGGATGAGACGACAAACTGAGGTCCCGTGTAAGTTACATAAAACTATTTAGCGCACGTAAAAGAACGCAACGCGAGAATTGTCCCTGGCAAAATTATTTGTTTAAAAACCCACTCTGGTAGGGAAACAAATACAGCTGCAGACAAGAAAAGAAAAAGAAAACATCATGGGTGGCGCTGCTCTTGTGGCGACGCGCTCTACCCAAGGAGGAAGAGCAGCCCGAAATTCACGCAGAGAAATCTGCCGTGACTGAAAGTGGCATAAAAATAAGAATGAAATAAAATGAATATGTTTTTTCTATGTTGGATAACTAATGTACATGAGATTCTTCTTCAGCTCCTTAGACAAGAGGTTCACAGCGTATCCAGTATCCAACAGTGATCTTGTACTTTGCCACAGACAAACATACCTGAAGAGGATATTGTTGATCAGACAACCCCCTCCCAACCCCCCTCCCCCAGCCCCCCCCCACCTCTTTTATTCAAAGTTATCTTGGAATGCTTAAACCAATAATTATATGAAATGAAGCTTTCTTGTGTCTTTCGAGATTATGAAACGTTATCAGTGTGCCTGTCAGTATTGTAATTGCCCTTCATGGGAGGTAAAGGAGTCCCATAACCTATATAAGGTCGTAGGGGAGCGAGGCGTCAGAGAACTCACTTCTCTAGGGCCAGCATATTGAGGGCGGCGCCCATCTCCTCTCCCTCGCTGCTTTACCTTCCCTGACCCTAAAGAGGGCAGGTACCCATTGACAGCTGGGTGAACTGGGGGAACTGTACTGAAGCCAAAGCGCGCAAAGGGTCACCCATCCAACTGGTAACCACGCTCGACGCTGCTTAACTTGGTTGGGGGAAAGCGAGTGCTCCGACCACTGAGCTATCCCGTCCCCCTGAAATGAAGCTTTCTTGTGTCTTTCGAGATTATGAAACGTTATCAATGTGTCTGTCAGTATTGTAAATGCTCTTCATGGGATGATTAAATGTGTGTTTGACTTGACTTGACTTGAAAGATTTTTTTTTATTCCTTGGCTAGAGCTCCGAGGTTCACCAATGGTGAGATTTTGCGTATGCGACCGTTTTTAATCTATTGTTAAGGTAACCACATTCCGACTTCGGGAATGGAGACTAAACACGACACCCGTGTGCCTGAGATTGTTTTTCTTTCAAATGTTGTCATTAATGTGTTCTTACCGCCACGAAATAGCATACTCTTTCCAAAACGGAACAGGTTTTTTAACTTGTGCGCAAGATGTTCTGCCCGCGTTTGCAAACGGGGCCTCAGTTTCTAGTCTCATCTGGAAAAAAAAAAACTTTTAGGAGGAGTGGAATCAGCAGTGATGTTATTTATTTATTTATACCACTTTAAGTCACGAGATTGCTCCGCGTGAAATTCGGGCTGCTGTCCCCGGGGAGAGCGCGTCGCCACAAGAGCAGCGCCACACTTTTTTTTGGTTTTTGTCTGCAACTGTATTTGTTTCCCTATCAGAGTGACTTTTTTCTAAGAATTTTGCCAGGGACAACTCCCTTGTTGCCGTGGGTTCTTTTACGTGCGCTGAATAATTTTGTGCAACACACGGGACCTCGGTTTATCGTCTCATCCGAAAGACTAGCGCCCAGACCACCACTCATGGTCTAATGGATGGGGGAAAAGTTCCGGGCCCAAACGGGATTTGAACCACCGCACACTTCCGACCCGGACTTTTCACTTTCTAGACAGGCGCATTACCTCTAGACCACCGATCCACTTAACTCCAGGGGTAAAAATTCCCTAAAACGGGCGTCTCCGTGGTGGCTCGATCCCGGGCCGTCAGATCACGAGCGCAATGTTCTAACCACTAAGGCTATTGACAAAAGTCACATATACATGATATTAAAGTAATGAAAACTTTATGTTTCATCACCGAAAATAGATAGACGCCATCTCCATCAGCCTCTTTCCTTTCATTGCCCTTCCTTCGATCCTTGCCATAAATCGATCGCCTAATGGAATTCCACTTTACAGCTTAAGTCTTCAGTGATCGATTATGACTCTCTGACTAGGAGGCTTGACTCGCACAGTCCTTAATATGTGCTACAGCCCTGTGTGGGGCTAGTTGGCCTTTGCAGAACATCTCCAACGCTGACTGTCCTTATGCCCACTTGGCCGAGAGAGTGTGGGGGGTGTACTGTGGGCAAGGCATCTCCACTATAATCAAATTTCTGCCCAGTTTCCGAAACAGCAGCTGCCTCCTCTGCTGTTTTGGAGGTTATCGTCGAACACGACGGACAAACATACAAAATATCCACTTGGTCTTGGTAAAGGTAAAGGAGTCCCATAACCTATAAGGTCGTAGGGGAGCGAGGCGTCAGAGACCTCACTTCTCTAGGGCCAGCATATTGAGGGCGGCGCCCATCTCCTCTCCCTCGCTGCTTTACCTTCCCTGATCCTAAAGAGGGCAGGTACCCATTTACAGCTGGGTGAACTGGGGGAACTGTACTGAAGCCAAGGCGCGCAAACAGTCACCCATCCAAGTGGTAACCACGCTCGAGGCTGCTTAACTTGGCTGGG
>CM054164.1:23573244-23585744 GCA_028751875.1 Rapana venosa
CACACACACACACACACACACACACACACACACACACACACACACACACACACACACACACCACACAAGCACACACACACATACACACACACACACACACACACACACACACACACACACACACACACACACACACACACCAGTGTCATGTTACCTACAAATCAGCAACAGTATGTCGTCATTTTATATGACTAATGAGAGAGAGAGAGAGAGAGAGAGAGAGAGAGAGAGAGAGAGGAGAGAGAGAGAGAGAGAGAGAGAGAGAGAGAGAGAGACAGACAGACAGACAGACAGAGGACAGAGACAGAGACAGAAACACAGAGAGACAGATAGAGAGAGAGAGATCGATACCTTTAGGGACTCCATTTTACAAAAATGACAAGACTCTTTGCAATCTAAGTGGAGACGATGGTAATTGCTGACACACATGCAGTATTTTATGGTGGGTTTTGTTGTTGTTTGTTTGTTTGGTTTGTGTTGTTTTTGGTTTTGTTGTTGTTGTTGTTGTTGGGTTTTTTCCTTTTTTTTTGGGGGGGGGGGTTGTTATTTCTCCTCGGCTAGAGCTCCGAGGTTCACCAATGGTAACCTTTTACGTACGCGACCTTTTTTTTGTTTTTGGTCCACCGTGAAGGTAGCCACATTCCGACTTTCGAGATGTATGCTAGGTATGTCTGCGTTTCCCTAAACCCACCGAACCCTGACATGAAATTTCGGGATCATTTACATGCATGACTGTTTGATCTTCTGAATGTGTATGAACATGAAAAAAAAAATTGAGGCACGGGCAGGTCTGCACTTAAAGTTGACTTGGAAGATCGTGAAAATCCTTACCCTTGATTTATTTACCAGACGTTGTAGAGATTCGAACCCACGACTTCATGGACCTATGGGATTGAGGCAAAACGGACTTAATGTCTCGGGGGAGGGGGGGGGGGGGGTGTGGGGGGGGGGGGGGGGGGCGGGATAGCCTAGTGGTTAGAGTGATGCATTCGTGATCTGCTGACCTGGGCTCGATTCTCGTTCAAGAGGATTTTTTCCTCTGGAGCTAACTAACATCAGTGCAGACTCCACTCTCCCGCACTCTCCCGCAAAAGTCCTTCGGATGAGACTATAAACTGAGGTCCCGTGTGCGAACGCACGCAGAACATCTTGCGCACACGTTAAAAACCCGTTCTGCTTTTCGGAAGAGTAGGCCATTGTGTGCCGGTGTGGGAAACGGATGACAAAATTTACAAAACTGCACACACACACGGGGACTGGATGGAAAAAAGCACCTGAATGCTAATTATTCCATTGTCCACGAAATAGAATAATAATAATAAAACATACTAATAAATAACGCTGGAATTAAGTCGGAAAAAGAACAGCTTATAGCGTCTGCCTCATGGTTTTGAATTTGTGGTTAAAATTAATCTCTGTCCTCATCCACAAATGTACCCTGTGGGGATGCCGGGGGAGCCTGTCAGTATAAATAGCATCCCCACCTTCTGGAAATTCTGCGCTAGGAATTCCCTCTTTTCTATCCCTCTCTTTGATTCTGCCTTGTTCCTTTTCTTTCTCTTTTTCCTTCTCATCTATGTTCTCCCTTCTTGGTCTCATTCTCCAGCCTTGGTTTTGTTTCTCTTCTCCAGAAAGTCTCAAAAGATAACAATTCTCTCCCGTGCCAAAGTCGGATGTGCTGGGCCTGGCTTGTCAGGCGCTTAACGGCAGCGCAACGTGTTTTCGCTCATATGACAGACAACACTAGTTGCTGTCTGAGCGTTCGATGAAGAAGAAGTAGAATCCATACATGGAGCCAACGAGAGAGGGAGAACTCTGAACTCTAAACAGGTTTGATGTACATTGGCCTTTGGCCACAATACATACAGTGGGCAAGGCAAAAAGGCAAGTGAAGGAAACGACATGCAAAATAGAGATCGTCACATTTTCCATTTAAGCCAGCTCTCCTGGTGGCATCACAACAAGTACATCCTTCAAATCAACAAAACAATAAGACGATAAACCTTGAAAGCAAAACACGAAGTCAAAGCATAATTATAAGATGATCAAAAGAACGGCACATCAAGCAAGCAGCCACAATGACTCATAATGGAAACAAGGAGTAGTAGCCTACAAACAACAGCACAATTACAACATGCTTTTCTTAACGAGAGGGAGAGAGGGAGGGGAGAGAGAGAGAGAGAGAAGAAGAGAGAGGAGAGGGAGAGATGAGAGATGAGAGAGATGAGAGAGAGAGAGAGAGAGAGAGAGAGAGATTTTTTATTTTTTATTTATTCATGTATTCTTTTATATCGAGGATAATGGAATAAGCACTCATGTGCTTTTTTACATCAGGTCCCCGAGTGTATGCGGTTTTTTGTAAAGTTTATCATCTGTTTCCACCGGCACACAATGGCCTACTCTTCCGAAAAGCGGAACAGGATTTAACGTGTGCGCAAGATGTTCTGCATGCGTTCGAACACGGGGGCCTCGGTTTATAGTCTCATCTGAAGGACTTTAAACCTTGAAAGCAAAACACGAAGTCAATGCATAATTATTAGATAATCAAAAGAACGGCACATCAAGCAGCCACAATGACTCAGAATGACTTAAGGCAGAGAGAGAGAGAGAGAGAGAGAGAGAGAGAGAGGAGAGAGAGAGAGATAGAGAGAGACAGACGACAGACAGAGACAGAGAGACAGACAGACAGAGAAAGAGACAGAGAGAGAGAGAGAGAGAGAGAGAGAGAGAGAGAGAGACCCTGCTATTTCTGCACAGTATTTGTACGACCCAGATGTTGGGTCGTGTTTCGTTTGCGTAGGGGACGGGATAGCTCAGTGGTCGGAGCACTCGCTTTCCCCCAGCCAAGTTAAGCAGCGTCGAGCGTGGTTACCAGTTGGATGGGTGACCGTTTGCGCGCCTTGGCTTCAGTACAGTTCCCCCAGTTCACCCAGCTGTAAATGGGTACCTGGCCTCCTTAGGGTCAGGGAAGGTAAAGCAGCGAGGGCGAGGAGATGGGCGCCGCCCTCAATATGCTGGCCCTAGAGAAGTGAGGTCTCTGACGCCTCGCTCCCCTACGACCTTATAGGTTACGGGACTCCTTTACCTCCTTTTACCAGCCTGAATTGGAGAGCTTGCGTCCGCGGTTGTCTACAGTTTAATTTAGTTTAGTTTAAACCACGGGCAGACTGGCTATTTCTGTACTCTGCTTGTTTGTCTGCTTACGCACACACGCATACACACGCATACACACACAATACACACGTACATACATGCATGTGTGCACTCACATACGTGCATGCATGCACACGCGTGCCCACAATACACACACACATACGCACACACACATATGCAGGTGTGCGTACACACATACATGAACGCATGCGCGCACGCGCACATGCACGTGTGAATTGCACGCACACACATGCATGCGTGCAAGCATACACACATATATATGCGTGCGTATACGAACACACACATACATGCACGTGTGCACACGTACACACATACACCTTTCACAACATCTTTCGCTCACGTTAAATCCTGTTTCGCTTTTCGTAAGAGTAGGCCACTGTATGCCGGGGGGAACAGATGATAGAATTTACGAAACCGCATACACATGGGGACTGGATGTAAAAAAAGCACATCAGTGCTTATCCTATTATCCTCGATATAAAAGAATAAAATAAAATAAAAATAAGAAAAATAAAACACTCTCAAAAACAGGGGAAAATTTTTAAAAAAAAAAAAAACACGTGAGAACTTTTAAAAAAAAATAAAAATTAATTGAAAGCACAGAACGAGAGACAGAAACAGAGACGGAAAGAGAAATGCATATAGACAAAATGAATGAAGAGACACGCAGGTGTATGAATTAGACAAATAAACAGAGAAACTGTCACCTAGCAAACCAGAGAGTGTGCAGATAAATTGTCCACAAAAAAGTCAAATAGTCTGCCAGCCAACTATCCATCCATCCAACTATCCATCCATCCAACTATCCAACCATCCAACTATCCATCCATCCATCCATCCAACTATTCATCCATCCAACTATCCAACCATCCAACTATCCAACCATCCAACTATCCATCCATCCATCCATCCAACTATCCAACCATCCAACTATCCAACCATCCAACTATCCAACCATCCATCCATCCAACTATTCATCCATCCAACCCTTCATCCATCCAACTATCCAACCATACATCCATACAACTATCCAACCATCCAACTATCCATCCACCCAACCATCCAACTATCCAACCATCCAACTATCCATCACTCACTCACTCACTCATCCCTTGGTCGGGACGACCGTTGGGGTACCCGCACGGACGCTGCAAGTGAACCGCCAAATGGTTCTGTCCTGGGCTGCTTTCAGGAGGTTTGGTACAGTGAGGCCGGTCCACTCCTTGATGTTGGATATCCAGCTTTTACGTGGTCGTCCCTGCCTCCTTGCTCCTTCCACCATTCCCTGCAGGACTGTCTTTGACAGGCTGTTATGCCTTGTTGTGTGGCCAAACCATTTCAGTTTTTTCCGTTTGACTGTATCTAGCAATGGTTCTTGTTTGCCAGCCAGTGCCTCGATCTGCTGCCAGACGTAGTCATTGGTTTTGCGGTCTCTGTAGGTGATGTTCAGGATCCGCCTGAGGCACTTCATCTCAAAGGCTTGAATGCGACGTTCTAAATCGGCAGTAAGTGTCCATGCTTCACAGCTGTACAAGGCAATGGATGTGACGAGTGCCTTGTAGAGTCTGACCTTAGTGTGGGTTCTGATGTTGTGGTTTCTCCACACTTTCGCCAGCTTAGTCATGGAGGAGAGTGCCACAGCAAGCCTGATCTTCACCTCTTGTGTGCTCGTGCCTTCTTTGGTGATGACTGCTCCAAGGTACTTGAAAGTTTCCACCTCCTCTAGTGTCTCACCACTCATCTTGATGCTGGTGGGAGTGGTCGGTGTGGTACTGTTCACTAGGATCTTGCTCTTTTCCGACTATCCATCCATCCAACTATTCAACCATCCAACTATCCAGCCATCCAAGTATCCAACCATCCAACCATCCATCCATCTAACCATCCATCTATCCATCCATCCAATCATCCAACCATCCAACCAGCCATCTAGCTTACCAACCAACCAACCAACCAACCAACCAACCAGCCCAACAGCCAGACAGATAGATCTATCACCATGACCAGCCATAGGGCAAGACACCAGACACTAAGCCATCAAAAGAGAAGACCTATTAACGCTAACAAACACAGCCTTGTTCTGCCCCCCCCCCCCTCTCCCCCCTCCCCCCCCCCCCCCCCCTAGATGTCAACTGGAGTTTCCAGAGTGGCCAGCTGTCAGATACGCTTAGTTGCCCCTCCCCCCCCCCCCCCCCGCCTCCATCCATACCCCCCCCCCCCCAAAAAAAAAAGGACACCACAGCTAACATGAGGGGGACAAGATAGCTCAGTGGTCGGAGCACTCGCTTTCCCCTCCAGCTAAGGTTAAGCAGCCGTCGAGCGTGGTTACCAGTTGGATGGGTGACCATTTTGCGCGTCTTGGCTTCAGTACAGCTCCCCCATTTCACCCAGCTGTAAAATGGGTACCTGCTCTCTTTAGGGTCAAGGAAGGTCAAGCAGCGAGGGAGAGGAGATGGGCGCTGCCGCCCTCAATATGCTGGCCTCTAGAGAAGTTGAGGTCTCTGACGCCTCGCTCCCCTACGACCTTATATAGGTTATGGGACACCTTTACCTTACCTCTACGTTACAGCTACAAGAAACCTGCTGTTTCTAAACACTGCTTCTACTTCTCCAGAGGCCATCATATTGACGACGGTCCCTCATCTCCTCTCTCTCGCTGCTTTTACCCTCCCTGACCCCTAAAGAGGAGCAGGTACACATTTACAGCTGGGGGAACTGGGGGAACTGTACTGAAGCCAAGGCGTGCAAACTGGTAACCACGCTCGACGCTGCTTAACCTTGGCTGGAGGAAAGCGAGTGCTGCGACCACTGAGCTATCCCTTAGTCAATACACAAAAGAAAAGACCGGACTGGTATGTTTTCTGCAAGAGACAGACAGGCAGAGAGAGAAGAAAAGATAAAGATAAGGAGAGAGAGAGAGGAGAGAGGAGAGAGAGAGAGGAGAGAGAGATCACAGACAGATAGAGAGAGACAGCCAGACAGAGAGACAGAGTCTGGTTAGGGAGGTTGGAGTGGCCTGAAAATGAATGGGAATCACAGCACAGGGCCAGACACAAGCTAGTTATTTCTGTACAAGGCTTGCTAGTTGTAATCAGGGCAGACATAGGGAAAAAAGCAACACAGAATGATGATATGATGTTTTCTGTGAGAGAGTTTATGGCATGCGACAGACAGACAAAGACAAACATGCAGAAGAGTGGAAGAGATAGATAGATAGATAGATAGATAGATAGATAGAGAGAGAGAGGAGAGAGAGAGAGAGAGAGACAGAGACAGAGACAGAGAGAGAGAGAGGGGGGGGGGAAGAAAGAGAGAGGAGAGGAGAGAAGAATAGAGCAGAGTAGAGTAGGGTTAGAGTAGAGTAGATTAGAGTATAGAAGTGTAGGGTAGGGTAGGGTAGGGTAGGGTAGAGTAGAGTAGAGTTGAATAGAGTGGGAGTAGAGTAGAGTAGAGAATGGTAGGGTAGGGTAGGTAGAGTAGAATAGAGTAGAGTAAGGTAGAGTAGGTAGAGTTGGGTGGGTAGAGTATGGTAGAGTAGAGTGGGGTTTAGAGTAGGGGTTAGAGTGGGTAGAGAAGGGTTAGATTTAGGGTTTAGGTGGGGTAGGGTAGGGTAGGAGAGTCAAGTAGGGTAGGGTAAAGTGGATAGGGTTTAGAGTAGGGTAGAGTATGGTAGGGTGGGTAGGGTAGGGTAGGGTAGGGAAGAGTAGGGTAGGATGGGGTTTAGAGTAGGGTAGAGTAGAGCAGGGTAGGGTAGATTTGAGTAGGGTAGGGTAGGGTAGGGTAGAGTAGAGTAGAGTAGAGTAGGGTAGGGTAGAGTAGGGTAGAGTAGGTAGGGTAGGGTAGAGTAGGGTTAGAGTAGAGTAGAGTAGAGTAGGGTAGGGTAGAGGGGGAGGAGAGGAGGGTAGAGGAGATTTAGGTAGAGTAGAGTGGAGTAGAGTGGAGTGGTGTAGAGTAGAGTAGAGTAGAGTTAGAGTAGAGAAGAGAAGATAGAGTGAGGAGAGGAGAGGAGATAGGGGGAGAGAGAGAGAGAGACAGACAGACAGACAGAGAGACAGAGAGACAGTCAGACAGACAGACAGAGTCTGGTTAGGGAGGTTGGAGTGGCCTGAAAATGAATGGGAAGCACAGCACAGGGCCAGACACAAGCTAGTTATTTCTGTACAAGGCTTACTAGTTGTAATCAGGGCAGACATGGGGGGAAAAGCAACAACACAGAATGATGATATGATGTTTTCTGTGAGAGAGTTTATGGCATGCGACAGACAAGCAGAGACAAACATGCAGAAGAGTGGAAGAGATAGATAGATATTTAGATAGATAGATAGATAGATAGATAGAGAGGGGAGAGAGACAGAGACAGAGAGAGAGAGGGGAGAAAAGAGAGAGGAGAGAAGAGTAGAGCAGAGTAGAGTAGGGTAGAGTAGAGTAGATTAGAGTATAGAAGTGGTAGGGTAGGGTGGGTAGGGTAAAGTAGAGTAGAGTAGGTAGAGTAGAGTAGAGAATGGTAGGGTAGGGTAGAGTAGAGTTGAATAGAGTAGAGTAAGGTGAGTAGAGTTGAGTGGGAGTAGGTTTGGTATGGTTTGAGTAGAGTAGGGTAGAGTTTGAGTAGAGTAGGGTAGGAGTAGGGTAGAGTAGGGTTAGAGTAGGGTAAAGTGGATAGGGTAGGGGAGAGTTTAAGTAGGGTTTGGGTAAAGTAGGATAGGGTAGGGGAGAGTAGAGTAGGGTAGGGTAAAAGTAGGGTAGAGTAGGGTAGAGTAGGGTAGGGTAGGATAGAGTAGGGTAGAGTTTGGGTAGGGTAGAATGGGGTAGGGTAGGGTAGGGTTGAGTAGGGTAGGTTTTGGGGAAAAGGTAGGGTAGGGTAGGGTAGGGGTAGGGTAGGGTTGGGTAGAAGTAGGGTAGGGTGGGTAGGGTAAGTAGGGTAGAGTAGGTTTGGGTGAGTATGGGTAGGGTGGTAGGGTGGGTTAGAGTAGGGTAGGGTTTTGGGTTTTGAGTAGGGTAGGGTAGGGTAGAGTAGAGTTTGAGCAGGGTAGGGTAGAGTAGAGTAGGGTAGAGTAGAGTGGGTTAGGGTTAGGGTAGGGTAGGGTAGGGTTAGGGGGAGGGTAGGGTAGAGTAGGGTAGGGTAGGGTAGGGTAGAGTAGGGTAGGTAGGGTAGGTAGGGTAGGGTAGGGTAGGGTAGAGTTTGGGTAGGGTAGAGTAGGGTAGGGTAGGGTAGGGTAGGGTAGGGTAGAGTAGGGTAGGGTAGAGAGTAGGGTTTGAGTAGGGTAGGTGGTAGGGTAGGGTAGGGTAGAGTAGGGTAGGGTTAGAGTAGGGTAGGGTAGGGTAGGGTAGGGGTTAGAGTAGGGTAGAGTTAGCGTAGGGTAGGGTAGAGTAGAGTAGAGTAGAGAAAAAGTAGAGTAGAGTAGGGTAGAGGAAGAGGAGGGTTTGAGCAGGGGTAGATTAGGGTAGAGGAGAGGAGAGGGGGGTAAAAGGAAAGGTAGGGGTAGAGTAGAGCAGAGTAGAGTAGAATAGAGTAGAGTAGATTGGAGTAGAGTGGAGTGGAGTAGAGTAGGTAGAGTAGAGTAGAGAAGAGAAGATGAGTAGAGGAGAGGAGGGGGAGAGAGGGGGAGAGAGAGAGAAGAGAGAAGAGAGAGGAAGGAGAGAAGAGAGAGACAGATAGATAGACAGAGACAGACAGGCAGACAGATAGAGTCTAGTTAGGGAGGTTGGAGTGGCCTGAAAATGAATGGGAAGCACAGCACAGGGCCAGACACAAGCTAGTTATTTCTGTACAAGGCTTGCTAGTTGTAATCAGGGCAGACATGGGGAAAAAGCAACAAGGAATGATGATATGATGTTTTCTGTGAGAGAGTTTATGGCATGCGACAGACAGGCAGAGACAAACATGGATGAAGAGTGGAAGAGAGAGAAGGGGAAGAGAGAGAGAGGAGAGGGGGGAGAGAGAGAGAAGAGGAGAGGAGAGAGAGAGGAGAGGAGAAATGAGACAAGACGGAGACGGAGTCTAAGAGATAGACAAAGAAGACAGAGAGTAGAAAAAGAAGAAGAAGAAGAAAAGAAGGAGGAAGAGGATTGGGAAAAAGGAGGAAAAAGAAGAAGCTGACGACGACGGTGACGAAGAAGAAAAAAGAAGAAGAAGAAGAAGAAGAAGATGAAGAAGAAGAAAAAAGAAGAAGAAGAAGAAGAAGAAAAGAAGAAGAAGAAGAAGAAGAAGAGAAGAAGAAGAAGAAGAAAAACACGAACAAGAGGCAAAAACAAGAAGGAAAACAAGAAAAAGGAACAAGAAGAAGAAGAAGAAGAAGAAACAACAACAACACAACAACAACAAAAACGATAAAGAAGCAAACAGACGAACAAACAAGCCAAAAACAAAACAAAATGGATGAACCAACAGACAGCCAGCAACCAGTCAACCATCCTTCCAACCAGCCAACCATCATTGATAATAATAATAATGAATAGCATTTATATAGCACATTTCTCAAAGCAATGACTGAATGCGCTTTCATACCATGCGCATTTATACACATGCACACACAGCACATAATAACAACAACAACAACAATGATAATGAGCATTTCTAAAGCGCAAATAAATGTACAAGAGATACCTATCGCACTGTAGAGGCACACACTTGCGTCCGGGCACACACTAGCAGGGCAATTAACAGTACACTCAGAGAAAAGGCACTAGCAATAACATAACTAACAAAAACAAAAAACAAAAACATAACCAACAGCCAGGCATGCACATGAAGTAGCCTACAGTGTGACAAACGGCGACCGTCAAGACAAGCACAATATATTAACTAGCTAAGAAATACATTAAAGAGATGTGTCTTCAATGGAGACTTAAACTTGGATAAAGTGGGAGCATGTCTGACGGCTGGTGGCAGAGAGTTCCAGATTGTGGGCGCAGCAACACCAAAAGATCTACGACCATTCCAACCAACCAACCAACCACCATTCCAACAAGCCAACCATCATTTCAACCAGCCGACCATCATTCCAACCAGCAAACCATCATTCCAACCAAGCAGCCAACCATCTTTCCAATCGACCAACCATCTATCCATCCAACCAACCAACCATTATTCCAACCAGTCAATCATCAATCCAACCAGCCAACCATCATTCCAACCAGCCAACCATCATTCCAACCAACCAACCATCATTTCAACCAGCCAACCATCATTCCAACCAGCCAACCATCATTTCAACCAACCAACCAACCATCATTTCAACCAGCAAACCATCATTCCAACCAGCCAACCACCAATCCAACCAGCCAATCATAATTCCAACCATCATTCCAACTATCATCCCAACCAACCAACCATCATTCCAACTAGTCAACCATCCTTCCAACCAGCTAACCATCCGTCCAACCAGTCAACCATCATTCCAATCAGCCAACCATCTAACGAGCCAACCATCATTTCAATCATCCAACCATCTTTCCAACCATCCTTCCAACCAGTCAACCACCAATCCAACCAGCCAACTACCAATCCAACCAGCCAGCCAACCATCATTCCAACTAGCCAACCACCAATCCAACCAGCCAACCATTATCCAACCAGTCAACTATCCTTCCAACCAGTCAATCATCCTTCCAACCATCATTCTAAACAGCCAACCATCATTCCAATCAGCCAACCATCATTCTAACCAGTCAACCATCCTTCCAACCATCCAACCATCCGTCCAACCAGCCAACCATTATTCCAATCAGCCAACCATCATTCCAGCCATCCTTCCAACCAGTCAACCATCATTCCAATCAGCCAAACATCATTTCAATCAGCCAACCATCCTTCCAACCAGCCAACTACCAATCCAACTAACCAGCCAACCATCATTCCAACCAGCCAACCATCATTCCAACTAGTTAACCATCAAGTCAACCATAGTTCCAACCAGCCAACCACCAATACAATCCAACCAACCATCATTTCAACCAGCTAACAATCATTTCAACCAGCCAACCATCACTTCAACCAGCCGACCACCAATCCAACCAGCCAACCATCATACCAACCAGCCAACCATCAATCCAACCAGCCAACCATCAATCTAACCAGCCAACCATCAATCCAACCAGTTAACCATCAAGTCAACCATAGTTCCAGCCAGCCAACCACCAATCCAATCATCCTCCCAACCAGCCATCAATCCAACCAGCCAACAAGCTATCAATCCAACCAGCCAACAAGCTATCAATCAAACCAGCCAACAAGCTATCAATCCAACCAGCCAAGCAGCCACCAATCCAACCAGCCAACAAGCTATCAATCAAACCAGCCAACAAGCTATCAATCCAACCAGCCAAGCAGCCACCAATCCAACCAGCCAACAAGCTATCAATCCAACCAGCCAACAAGCTATCAATCCAACCAGCCAACAAGCTATCAATCCAACCAGCCAACCATCAATCCAACTATCCAACCACCAATCCAACCATCATCCCAACCATCATCCAACCACCATTCCAACCAACTAACCACCAATCCAACCATCGTTCCAACCATCAATCCAACCATCATCCCAACCACCATTCCAACCAACCAACCACCAGTCCAGCCATCGTTCCAACCACCAATCCAACCATCGTTCCAACCACCAATCCAACCATCAATCCAACCATCATTCCAACCATCATCCCAACCAACCAACCAGCCAGCCAACCATCATCCCAACCAACCAACCAACCAGCAAACCAGCCAGACGCAGAGAGAGAGAGAGAGAGAGATGTACTCATTACCGAGTCTCTGAAGGGTAGCTAGGAGGAGAGACAGCAAGCAGCTTGTAAGCTGCCGAACAAGCGCGGCAGCCAGGCCTCTTAGCACTGGCTGGTAAAAACACAGGTTCCTTCACTGACCCAACTGCATGATGATGTTGTGCGCTCCACAGGTTCCAGAGCGTGTGGCTGTGTCAGATACACTTGTTGTTGTTGTTGTTGTTGTTGTTGTTGTTTTGTTGTTGTCGCGTGCTCTCCAGGAATGGAACCCCAAAGAGATAGGAAGACATAGAAAGAAAGAAAGAAAGAAAGAAAGAGTGAGAGAGGGGTGGGGTGGGGTGGGGGTGGGGGGTAGAGAGAGAGGGTGGGGTGGGGTAGGGAGAGAGGGTGTGGAGAGAGGGTGGAGAGAGATGGTGGAGAGAGAGAGGGTGGAGAGAGAGAGGGTGGAGAGAGAGAGAGCTAGAGAGAGGGTGGAGAGAGAGAGGGGAGAGAGAGAGAGAGAGTGGAGAGAGAGAGAGAGGGTGGAGAGAGAGAGGTAGAGAGGGGATGGAGAGAGGGGGTGGAGAGAGGGTGGGGGGAGAGAGAGGGTGGAG
>CM054164.1:23620744-23630744 GCA_028751875.1 Rapana venosa
GGGTGTCTCTCAGCTCCATGTCTGTCCACTCTTGAATGTTGTCCTCCCATCTCTTCCTTTGTCTGCTTCTTCTTCTTCCTCCCCTCACTGTTCCTTGTAGGATTGTTTTAGCAAGACCAGAGGAGCGTATGACATGACCAAACCACTTCAGTTTTCGTTGTCTGACGAGTGTTTGAAGGTCAGTATAGGGCCTAATTTCATTGCGGATGCGTCTCTTGACTTCTTCATTCGTGATGTGGTCTTTGTATGAGATGCCGGTATGAGATGTCTGTCTGTATGTTAGCATTATTGTATATAATGTGGATTTTTTTCTCTATATCTGTCTAAGACCAGTCAGAGATATCTGAAAGTCTCTAAGTTGAGTAAAAATTGATGATAAAGCAACATTTTGTATTGTTTTAATCTATGCCAATAGGGACGGGATAGCTCAGTGGTCAGAGCACTCGCTTTCCCCCAAGCCAAGGTTAATTTTTTTTTAATTGTATTCTTTTATATCGAGGATAATGGAATAAGCACTCATGTAGTTTTTTACATTCAGTCCCCGTGTGTATGCGGTTTTGTAAATTTTGTCATCTGTTTCTACCGGCACACAATGGCCTACTCTTCTGAAAAGCGGAACAGGATTTAACGTGTGCACAAGATGTTCTGCATGCGTTCGAACACGGGGCCTCGGTGTATAGTCTCACCCGAAGGATAAGCAGCATCGAGCGTGGTTACCAGGTGGATGGGTGACCGTTTGTGCGTTTGGCTTCAGTACAGTTCACCTTAGTTCACCCAGCTGTAAATGGGTACCTGCCCTCTTTAGGGTCAGGGAAGGTAAAGCAGCGAGGGAGAGGAGATGGGCGCCGCCCTCAATATGCTGGCCCCTGGAGAAGCTGAGGTCTCTGACGCCTCGCTCCCCTACGACCACATAGGTTATGGGACACCTTTACCTTTACTTAATTCACTTTCATTTCATTTTCATTTCATTTTACCACTTTAAGTCACGAGATTTCTCTGCGTGAAATTCGGGCTGCTGTCCCCGAGGAGAGCGCGTCGCCACAAGAGCAGCGCCACCCCCTTTTTTGTCTGCAACTGTATTTGTTTCCCTATCAGAGTGGCTTTTTTCTAAGAATTTTGCCAAGGGACAACTCTCTTGTTGCCGTGGGTTCTTTTTCGTGCGCTGAATAATTTTATATAACACACGGGACTTGGTTTATCGTCTCATCCGAAAAACTAGCGCCCAGACCACCACTCGTGGTCTAATGGATGGGCGGGAAAAAGTTTGGGGCCCAAACGGGATTCGAACCACCGCACACTTCCGACCCGGCCGGACTTTGCGCATTCTAGACAAGCGCGTCTATGCTTTGAAACTATCAAAGTTACAATCAGTGAGTTATATTGTTTTGCAAACCATTTCCAGTGACTTAAAGTGAGACGACTTGCGGTTGCCACAGTCTCTAAAAAATCGGGTATCTCCGGTGGGACTTTGATACAACCTCAACAACATTTCTCTGCGTGAAGACTGGGTTACTCTAGCCGGTGAGAATATAATTATCGCCACAAGAGCAGCGCCACCGTTTTATTTGACTTTGTGTGTATGTGTGTGTGTGTATGTGTGTGTGTAAGTGTGTGTGTGTGTGTGTGTGTGTGTGTGTTGTGTGTGTGTAAGTGTGTGTGTGTGTGTGTGTGTGTGTGTGTGTAAGTGTGTGTGTGTGTGTGTGTGTGTGTGTGTGTGTGTGTGTGTGTGCATTCGTTTCCTTTAAGAATGGCATTTTTCTACAGAATTTGGTTAGGCTTTAGGGACAACAACTCTCTCTCTCTCTCTCTCTCTCTCTCTCTCTCTCTCTCTTCTCTCTCTCTCTCCTCTCTCATCTCTCTCTCTCTCTCCTTCTCTCTCCTCTCTCTCTCTCTCTCTCTCTCTCTCTCTCTCTCTTTCTCCTCTCTCTCTCTCTCCTCTCTCTCTCTCTCTCTCTCTCTCTCTCTCTCTCTCTCTCTCTCTCTCTCTCTCTCTCTCTCTCTCTCTCTCCCTCTCTCCTCTGGAGTTAACATCAGTGCAGACTCCACTCCCCCCAAAAGTCCTTCGAATGAGACTTTAAACCGAGGTCCCGTGTGCGAACACAGGCAGAACATCTTGCGCACACGTTATAACCCGTTCCGCTTTTCGGAAGAGTAGGCCATTGTGTGCCTGTGGGAACACATGACAAAATTTACAAAACCGCATACACACAGGGACTGGATGGGAAAAAAAGCACATGGGTGCTTATTCCATTATCCTCGATATAAAAGAATAAATAAATAAATGGATATCAACACTATACTCCCTAGCCCGTTGTATTTTATTTTCCATACCACTTAAAGTCACGGTAGATTTCTCTGCGTGAAATTCGTGGGAGAGCGCGTCGCCACAAGAACAGCGCCACCCATTTTTTGTTGTTTTCCTGTCTGCAACTGTATTTCTTTCCCTAACAGAGTGGCTTTCTTTCTTACATAATTTTTTTTACCAGGGACAACTCTCTTGTTGCCGTGGGTTCTTTTACGTGCGCTGAATAATTATGTGTAACACACGGGACCTCGGTTTATCGTCTCATCCGAAAAACTAGCGCCCAGACCACCACTCATGGTCTAATGGATGGAGGGGGGGGGGGGGGGAAGTTTTTCGGGTCCAAACGGGATTCGAACCACCGCACACTTCCGACTCGGACTTTTCGCTTTCTAGACAGGCGCGTTACCTCTAGACCACCGATCCAATTGTTAACCTTAGCTTGCCTGATCTAAAAATTGGAATGAGTTCTCTATCCTTACGTAGACGTATCTAGTCTTGATGGCAACATGTTTACGATGTTGGAGCCTGTTTTGAAAAGCTTGCAAGTGTATTTCAAGATGCCACTGCATGCCATTCTAAGGCTATTCCATTTTCAGAAAGAAATTGAAATTTTTAATAATGAGAGAGAGAGAGGAGGTAGGGAGAGAGAGGGGGGAGATGGGGGATGGAGAGAGAGGGGGGGGGGGGAGAGAGGGAGGGGGAGCGAGAGAGAGAGGGGGAGAAAGGGAGAGGGGGTGTCGAAAAATGGAAATTCTAAATGAGAGAGAGAGAGAGAAAGAAAGGAGGGGGAGAGATGAGAGGGGGAGAGAGGAAGAGGGAGAGAGAGAGAGAGAGAGAGAGAGAGAGAGAGAGAGAGAGAGAGAGAGGGAAAGAGAGAGACACAGAGAGAGAGAGAGAGAGAGATAAAGAGACAGACAGACAGACAAACAGACAGAGACCTACACACACACGTGCACGCATGCACACACACAGTCAGAGAGACAGACAGACAGACAAACAGACGGACAGAGTCAGAAAGACAGAGACAGACAGAGACAGAGAGAACGAGAAAGAAAAAGAGAGAAAGAGAGAGAAAGAAATAGAGAGAGACAAACCACACACACACACACACAAACACACACAACACACACACACACACACACACACACACACACACACACACACACACACACACACACACACACACAATGAGTCGGAAAAACAGACAGACAGACATTCGGAGTTACAGACAAACATTGAGACAGAGAAAGAAAGTGAAGACAGATATACCATTTTCGTCAAGGTTTTCTCGAATTCTCTTCTTTCTTTTGTTTCGCCACAAAATATCAGATAATATTGACAGTGTCTACTGGGCCGCAAGAATTATATTACAGATTATATTCCAAGTTCATGACTTTATAGCAGCAAAAAGGCCATTTCCGACTGCATTTTTTCAAGATTAATAAAATGGAGAAAAATGCATGTATGCATGAATCAGGCGCACACACGCACAACCGCACACAAACACAGACACAGACACACACAGACACACACACAAACACACCAAAACCACACCACACGACACAACACAACACACATACACACACCACCACGCCCACCACAAAAACACCACAAAACACACACACACAAAAACACCACCAAACCACACCACACACACACCTACACACACACCACACACACCACCCCACAAACATCAAAAACACCACAAAACCCCCACAAAACACCACAAAGCACCACAAAAACACACAAAAAGGGCACAGTCCGACATACACACACCATACACAACACACACACCCCACCACACCACCCTCACACAAAACCCCAAAAACACACACACATACACACCAACACACACCACCACCCCACCCCCAAAACACACCTCACACACCACAACACACACACAAACAACACATACCACACTCACTCACCACCACAAACACACATACACACCACACCACACACCACTCACTCACTCACGAAAAAACCAAACAAACAAACACACCCACACACACAAAACTCACTCACAACAACACACCAACACAACACACACACACACCAACACACACACCCACACACACACACACACACATGGAGACAGGACAGACAAAAAATTGACTCAAAAGCACGAGAAAAAAGAGAAAAGGGGGCATCTCTTCTTTTAAAAGTTAGGTTTCCAGGGCAAAAAACCCATGTCATTGAAAACCAAGGAAGCTGGGGTTTTTTTTTCCCTTTTATTTTATCGTCGATTTCAACATATAATATATATATATCATATCAATGTATAATATAATATAAATTTTAAATATATATTATAAAATATATATTAATATATAAATATATATTTTATATATATATAATATATATTTTAATTTTTTATTCTATATCTATCATCTACAAAGACATCTTCTTGGGAAACGTGGTCAACACTCGTTTTCCCCCCCAAGCTAAGATGAGGGGTTACCAGTTGGATGGGTGACCTTTTGCGCCCCTTTGGTTTCAAGTAAATCCCCATTCACCCGCTGTAAAGGGTACCTCCCCTTTTTTGGGTCGGGGAAAGGTAAAGCACGGGGGAAGGGGAAGGGCGCTGCCGCCCTCAATTTCTGGTCCCTTAGAGAAGTTGAGGTTTCTGCACCAACAACACCACAACACCCCCCCCCAAAACACCACACCCCCACCATGCCACCACTCCACATCACACCGCACCACACCACACACACCACCACACTTAAATAAAATAAAAAAATTAATAGAATAGTAATAATAAATGGAATTTATAACCGTTAATCTTTAAAAAAAAAATAACAATCAAAGCGTTTCATTCATCCACTCTCACATGCACCAGTTACAATTTAATAGTTTTTTTATGGGGGGGTTTTTTGGGGGGTTTTTTTTTACAAATTCAATGATACACAACGCTCGCACGCCCGCACACACACACACACACACACACACACACACACACACAAAACACACACACACACACCACACAACACACACACACACACCATACACATCACATCACACCACACAACACCCCACACAACCCACCCCACCACACCACACAACACACACACACATCATACAGATCACACCACGCCCCACACACCACACACCACACACCACACAAACACACACAACACACACACACAACAACACACACACCCAAAAAACCACACAAAACACACATACACCACACACACACACACACACACCCACACACCACCCACAACACCCCGCCACACACACACACAAACACACACACACACACACACACACACCACACACAAAACACACAAACCCACAAAACCACACACCCACAACACACCATACCCCAACACACAACCACACCACACCCACACACACACACACACGCACACACACAACCCCACAACACCCCCAACCCCCCCCCCCCCACCAAAACACACCACCACCACACACACACACAACACCACACACACAAACACACACATACACCACACACCCACCACACACCCCAACACCAAAAATAACCCAAAAAACCCAACACAACCACACCAAAACACACACAACACACAACACACACACACATCACACAACACACACGCACACACACACACACACACACCCCACAAAACACACACACAAACGCCCCGCCCCCCCCCCCCCAACAAGCACACCACCACCACCACCAACCACCACCATCACCGCCACCCCCACCACCTCTACCATTCACAAAACGCTTTGGCGCCAAGCAGACGTCAGACAGTGAAGCACAGATACTACAAATTATTCCACTTCACGCTTACATTACAAATACCATATTCATGCACACACCCATGCAAAATCTTGACACACACTTACGGTAGCTTCTCCGACAACATAATACACTTCACGGATAAAATAATTAAAAATGTCGTTGAAAAATGGCAACACTCATTAACAAGTCGTCCCCTCCATTAATTTAAGCAAAATGAAATTTTTCAGACTTTAGTGGGGGGAAAAAAAACCCGCAAACTAAAGTGGACAGGCACGTCACACAACATCGGACTGGGCCCAAAACTGTCCACAGGGGGAAATAACAGACAAGGGGGAGACAAAAGAGGCAGACAGAGAAAACATGAGGGAAAACAACATCAAGAGTGGGGGACTGGCCCTTTAGTGGAAAATGATTTGCTACGGGAAAACAAAATCTCTCTGGGATTGAGGAAGCTGGTTGCAAAAACTTTAGTGGTGCGCCACGGGACTACGGAAGGTGAAGGTAAAGATCTTCTGAAGCGGTATGGATGCCTGTATAGCAAAAACCTTTCCAAGGGCCCCCAAAGGCAAAATAATACAATTTCCACCAAGGTGCACTTACTGTCCAGTAAATTCCGTGATAACGAGTAAACACCTCCCTCAGAAGGTGTTCTGAAGTCGGAGTCGGATGCCAAAAAATTATGGTCATTCCCGCTGCCAACCGCCCGCCATCATAATTATTTTTTCGCAGTCAAAGTGCCTTTCTGTCCAGTAATTGCTTTCTTTTTCAAAAAACTTAAAATATATAATATTATATATAAATATATATATAATATATATATAAAATATAAAAATATAAATTTATACACAACTGCCTAATATTTATAGGCGCCACAATAAAGCGAAAAAAAAACCCCAAAAATGGGTGGCCGCTCTTGTGGCGACACCTCTCCCCCAGGGAAGCACCCCAATTTTACGCAAGAAATCTGCCGTACTTAAAAGTGGTAGAATAAATAAATAAATAGATAAATAAATAAATAAAAAAAAATAAATGAATGAATGAAGAATAAATGGATGAATAATGAATAAATAAAAAACAAGAGTTTTAACATTTTTCAATTTTACAAATATGTCAAAATAAACCAAATTTTTTTTTTTTTTTTGACTACACCCCATAGAAAATGCACCACCCCAAAGCAAACGGGAGTGTAACCTTGTTAAGAAGATACAAAACCCCCCCCTCTCGGGTAACTGCGGAGTGTACCAAAGGGAAAAAAGGGGAGAAAAGCGGGGAAGGGGGGAAGGGTATCAAAGGATTCTCGGGTTCTTATAAACCCTTTAAAATTTCCGTCCTGTTGTTGTTCGACCGTAAAATGCTCCCTGTCTCTCTGTTTTCCCTGTGTCTCTGTCGTCTCTGTCTCTGTCTGTCCTATCGTTTGTCTCGTCTCCTTCTCGTCTGCGTCTGTCTGTCTGTCTGTCTGTCTCTCTCTTCTCTCTCTCCTCATCCTCTCTCTCTCCTCTCTCTCTCTCTTTCTTTTTTTCTTTTTTTTTCTTTCGTCTTTCCCGCTGATTTTTTTCTTTCTGCCTCTGTTTTTCCTGCTTCTTCTGTCGTCGTCTGCTATTGTCTGTCTTCTTCCCCTCTCCTCTCTCTCTCTCTCCTCTCCTTCTCTCTCCCCTTCCGCTCTCCTCCTCTCTCCCCTTTTCCTCCCCCCCTCTCTCTCCTCCCTCTCTTCTCCCCTCTCTCTTTTTCCCTTTCTCTCTCCCTCTCTCTCTTTTCCCTCTCGTGTGCACGATGTGATGAATGGATGTTATGGATGTGACCTGAATTGTGTGAGGTGTGTGTGTGTGTGGTTGTGTGTGTTGTGGTGGTGGTTGGTTGTGTGTCTGTGAGTTATGTGATGTGATGCGATGGATTGAGTATGTATGGTGTTTGCCATACACGCATCTGTATAATTGTGTAAGCGCGCACGCCTGTGTTTGTGTGTGTGTGTGTGTGTGTTGTGTGGTGGCGCGCGTGCTCGCGTGCTGCGTGCGTGCGTGCATCAAACGCTCTGACAGCTTTTATTTTTGTCTATCAATGGCCGAAAAAAGGGTTTGTGTGCCGTTAAGCGCCTGACAAGCGGGCCCAGCGCATCCTTTTTCGCATGGGAAAGATTTTTTTTTTTTTCATTTCACTTAAGAAAAGGGCAGGTGAAGGGGACCAAAAATTAATAACAAAACAATGATCAGAAATATAAAAATAAAACAACAACTACTACAAAAACAACAACAAAAAACAACAAACAACAACAATAAAATAATGATAGATGATGAATGTGATATGATGATGATGAATGAGATGATGAGATGACGAGATGATGATAAAGATGATGATAAAAAAAAATAATAATAATAATAAAAATAATAATAAAATAATAATAACAAAATTATGGAATTTTACAGCGCTGAATCTTGAAAAACAAAAAAAATCAAGCGCTTATGGAAGTGATAGAAGGCAGAAAATGACGGGAAGAAAAAAAGAAGGCGGAACGAAGAGGGGGATAGAAAAGAGGGAAATCCCGCGCAAAATTTTCCCAAAAAAAGGGGGGATGGTTTTTATACCGACAGAACCGCCCCCCCCCCTCCACCACCCCCCCCTGGTACCCCCCTGGAATGCTTCAAAGTACAAATTAACATAGGAAAAAAAGTGCTCACGAAAACCCGAAAAACACCCCACCAAAAACAACACACACACATGCACACACACACACACACCCACACACAACCACACACAAAACCCCCAAACACACCCACAACACCCATCACACACACATGCACACACACACACAGCACACTACACACCAACACAAAACACACACTCACAAAACGCACACCCACACACACACACACACACCACAAAACACAACACACCCCCATGCACCCACACACACACATCACCCAAAAAACACACACACACACACACACAACACAAAACACACACACAAACCACAAAACACACACACACAACACAACACCACAACACACACACACACACACACAAATATCTTATATCACTAAAATTTGAACCGCCTAAAATTGAAGCCAACAACAACAACGCACACACCACACACACAACACAACACAACACACCAACACACACCCACACACACAACACACACACACACACACACCACACAAACACAACAAAAAAAACACAAAAAAAAACAAACACAAACATAACACAACCACACAAAACCACACAAATCGTGGGTTTTGGGTGTGTCTTCGATTTACATCTGTTCACTTAGTTAAAAGTGATATTAACAGTCGGTGTGTGTGATGTTTGTCTTTGTTTTTACCCCGTTCACTTAAAGTGATATTAGACAGTGTGTGTGTGTGGGAGTCATTGTGTGGTGGAGGGGGGGGAGTGTTTGTGTGTGTGTGGGAGAGAGTTTTGTGTGTGTGTGTTTGTTATTTTTCATTTAACATCCTTCCGCTAATAGTGATATTGGATAAGGTGTGTGTGTGCGTGCGGTGTATTTTCGAGCGCTTGTTTGTTGCTTAACAAATCACCTTTATAAATTCCATACATTATTATTATTATTATTTTTATTTTAAATCATTATTTTACATCGTCTATCACAAAATGAACGACAAAATTTTAAAATAAAAACAACAACAACAACAAAAACAACAACAACAACAACACACACAAACAAAACGCAACACAGCCAACGCAATACATAACAAACCAATACACACAAACACAACACACACACACACAAACACACAACACACCACTAAAACAACACAAAACCAACACAACACACACACCACACAACACACACACCACACACACACAACACACAACAAAAACACACCACAACAACACACACACAACACACACGCACGCACGCCGGAACTCTTGCGCACACGTTAAATCCTTTTTCCCACTTTTCGAAAGATTGGCCACTGTGTGCCGGGGGGAAGGGATGACAAATT
>CM054164.1:23648244-23650744 GCA_028751875.1 Rapana venosa
CGGCCTATGCTCCAGGGGGAGTGATGGGCCTAAGTAAGTAAGTAAAGTAAGTACATTTGACACTTTCAAAACCAGCCTGAAAAACGAAACTTATTTTCCTACCTGATGTCTTCACTTCATGTCTTCTCTTACTTTTTCAACAGCCACCTTTATCTCCACAGCTCAATCTAAACGTATTGTGCGCGCGTGCACGCATGTGTGTGTGAGTGTGTGCGTGTGTGTGAGAGAGAAAGTATAAATTTGATATAATTATGTTAATTCTAATATATTTTTGAAGGTTGCATGCAGTGTAAATGATTTTAAATGCAAGCGCTTCGATTTGTTTTCTTTATAAGATTTAGCGCTACACAAATACCATACATCATCATCATCATCATCATCATCATCAGTAGTAGTAGTAGTATGAAACAAACTGTCAAGGACAAATGCTGTCAATACCTCATTCATGATGAAGCTTGTATGGCTGTATCAGGTTTTGACGTCATTTCTGAGGAAATTTGTAAATAGCGTTCTATCGTATTGTAACGTTGGGTATCACTAAAGAGAACACTTTTTGTTTTCTCAAGTCGTGGTAGGTCATCAATGAGAACTCGTTGTGAAAGTGTGGACATAGTGGAAGGTAAGTCCGGAAAAACATCGGTAACAGTCGTTAATGAGACATAAGAAGCAGGAGGAGCAGGAGGAGATAGGAGGTGCGCGCGCGTTCGAATCCAATTATCGCAAAATGGGAGAAAACACGTATAATGAACGTAAAAGCTCAGAATAAGAGAAGGGGTGGGGGGGAGTGAGGGAAGGGATGGAGGGACCAAACGAAGGATAGGTAGAAAGAAGAATTGCGAAGAAGAAGAAGAAGAAGAATTGCGAAGAAGAAGAAGAAGAATTGCGCAGAAGAAGAAGAGGAGGAGGAGGGGAAGAAGAATTTCAACCATTTCTTCACCTTCCTAACTTGGCAAACCAACTACTGTCGGTCGGTCGGCTATTCAGCCAAACACACAAACGAACAAGGTATACCACTTCAACAAAAATATGTCCAAATAATAAATAAATAAAAAATAAATGAAGAATTGCGACAACGGCGACGAAGAGGAAGAAGAAGAAGAACAAGATGATGATGATAATGTTGATGATGATGATGATGATGATGATGATGATGATGAATTGCAAAGAAGAAGAAAAAAGATTTTATTAAGAAGATTTGCGAAGAAGAATTAAGAAGAAGAAGAAGAATTGCGAAGAAGAATTGCGAAGAAGAATTGCGTAGAAGAATTGCGAAGAAGAAGAAGAAGAATTGTGAAGAAGAATTTCGTTGAAGAAGAAGAAGAAGAAGAAGAAGAAGAAGAAGAAGAATTGAGAACAAGAAGAAGAGGACGAAGACGAAGAAGAAGAACAACAACACAAACAACAAGAACAAGACGAAGAACACAGAGGAGGAGAAGGAGGAGGAGGAGAAGGAGGAGGAGGAGGAGGAGTCATAGAGGAAGAGGAAGAAGAGGAATATGAGGAGGAGGAGGAGGAAGCCCTTTCACAGGTAACAGCATCTGTTACGCTATTTTGACTGCATGCATCTTGGGTGACTCCAAGTATCCATAAACAAGTATGTAAACTTGCGTCTCTACAAGCCTTTAAAGCTACCACGGCAGTCAAGGATGTTCTGCTCTATGCTTTGCAAGGAAAACAGTTTTTTGTAGACACTTTTTAAACGTATTATTTTGGATTATTACCTCAACAACCAGCAAAAGCAGAAAACACAGCAAACAGCTAGCTAAACAAGTACAAAATCTAATGTAAACCATACAAAAGCAACAACAACAACACATGCATACACATGCACACGCATGCACGCACAAACAAACAAACACACACACACATACACACATACTAAAATAACCAAGAACGACACACTAACATAAACACACACACACACACACACACACACACACACACACACTAAATAACCACGAACAACACACTAGCACAAACACACACAAAAACAAAAGAAACACACACACACAGTGCCGATTCCACTCCCCTCCCCAAAAGTCCTTCAGAACGAGTACGAACGCACGCAGAACATCTTACGCACACGTTAAAAAACCCTTTCAGCTTTTCAGAAAAGTAGTCATTCAGTATCTTTGGGAACGAATGCCAAGAAAGAAGAAGAAGAATGCAAAGAAGAACAATGCAAAGAAGAATGCAAAGAAGAAGAATGCAAAGAAGAAGAATGCAAAGAAGAAGAATGCAAAGAAGAAGATGCAAAGAAGAAGGATGCAAAGAAGAAGAATGCAAAGAAGATATGCAAAAGAATGCAAAGAAGAAGAATGCAAAGAAGAAGAAGAAGAATGCAAAGAGAAGAAGAATGCAAAGAAGAAGAAAGAAGAAGAATGCAAAGAAGAAGAAGAAGAATGCAAAGAAGAAGAAGAATGCAAAGAAAAGAAGAATGCAAAGAAGAAGAAGAAGAAGAATGCAAAGAAGAAGAAGAAGAATGCAAAGAAGAAGAAGA
>CM054164.1:23655744-23660744 GCA_028751875.1 Rapana venosa
CGCTTGTGTAAAGAGGGAGAAAAAGGAAAGAGAGAGAGGGGAGAGCAGGAAGGAAGGAGAGGAGAGAGAAAGAAAGAGAGTGTTGTCTCTGTGGACTGTTGGCTCTGCCTCTCATTCTGTCTCTCTCGCCCGACACCAGCGGACAGCAGCTGTTTATGCGGCGACAGAATTTCAAAATGGCGAGCTACCCAGCTCTCAGAAGCACATTATTAGCCTCGCTGTTCTATCATAAGCGCTGGTCGCCGCCGCTGCACAGACCTCGTAGACAGTGGTTGCTGCTGCCGTCTTGCGCGTTCACAATGGCGGGAGACAAGATGGTGTGCATGTTGTTGGTGTGGACGGTGTTATCTTCACTGTGCGATCGTGGTACAATGTCTGCCATGTCGGAGAAGGAGAGCGCGGAATCCAACAGCCCTCAGTGTGTGTTGAAAGGGCGAGTGTACACGGAGCGACAGTGGTACGGTTACCTCTTCGACAAAGCCTTCCACCGGGATTACGCCAAGATTCAGTACACCATCTCCTACCCGGTGAAAGAGTGCTGCACCAACCTGCTCATCTACTACGACGACCAGATCAAGCAGCTCAAGCAGGACATGACCTGCGAGGAGCGCGAGAAGGTGCTACCCTCCAACAACAACCAAGTCATCCCCTTGCACACCCTCAACAAAACGGTCGGGTGTCGCGTCTGGAACGACACGGACGAGTCCTACTACGTGTGCATCGGGGAGCGGATTTTCCGATCTAGCGGACCCCGAACCTGGTACTTCGCTCTCAGCCGATGCGGGTCCAAAACCTCGCTCACCCTCAACTACGCCTTCAACATTTCGGGTTACTACGGCGACTGCGAAGAAGACCCCTTAGTCCGCACTTACATCCCGCCTTCCCCTAAAGAGGACAACAACGTCTACCTGTCCTTAGCGCTAGGCATCGTAGCCGGGGTGGCCATCATCACCGCCGTGGTCTTCTTCGTGCTGTGGTTCGTGGCGCGCAAGAACGCGGCCAACAGTAAAGGCAGCAGCGTGACGTCGTCCCAGGCCACCATGACGCAGGACGACATCTTCTACGTCAACCCTTCCCTGAGCGACCGGGAGCAGGCCGAGTACGGGCAGAGCCAAGCCAGCTCGGAGAACTACTACGAGGTGATCCCCGAGCGGCGCAGCTACGAGAGCATCAACCCTCACCTGCTGGCCGCGGGAGGGCCGGCGGGGATGGGGGCCGCGGCCCACCACCACCCCTTGGTGCACGGGCCCCCCCACCTGGGCCACCACCACCTGCACCCCATGCACGCGCACGGCCACGGCCACGGCCACGGCACGCACCCCAGACAGCTGCATCACCTGCACGGGCCCGCGCAGGGACCCCAGGTGAAGGAGTCGGCCTTCCACCGACCCCAGCCCGGCGTGGGCTACCCCATGATCGACGACTACCCGCCACCCCCTTACCAGCCCCCCAGGCTCCTGGGAGGACCTCGCCACCACACCCTCCACCACCCCACCCCCCACCACCACCACTCCCTCTCCCTGCCCCCGACCTCCTCCTCGCGCCCCAGACCCCCGCTGCTCAGTCCCACCCACATGGCCAGCCTCTCCTTCCCCGCCGCCGTTCTCCCTCCGGCCCCCGCTGCCTCCTCCTCCTCCGCCTCCGCCTCAGCGGCGGCGGCCATCAACAACAACACCAGCAGCGGCAACAACAACAACGGCAACAACAGCAACAACAACATCATCACCTCCACCTCGGCCATCAGCATGAACACCACCACCAACACAGTGTCCTTGGGAGAGACGACGGCGTGACTAGCTGGTGGGGGGCAACTGGTGGACCTCACTGCTGAGGGCAGGAAGAAGTTGAGGACCACTGAAATCTGACTAGACCTGGGCTAGGGCTGTGGCTATGTCTAGAGGTCTTGGGCTAGGTCTAGACTAGCAAGGCGAGGCTGTTGGATCACATTGCAGAGGCGAGAAAAACAAACTCTGTGTAGGCTAGGTCTAGGTCTAGCTAGACTAGCAATGGGAGGCTGTTGGATCACATTGCAGAGGGTTAGAGAGAAGTTGAGGACCACTGGAATCTGACTAGACCTGGGCTAGGGCTGTGGCTAGGTCTAGGTCTTGGGCTAGGTCTAGACTAGCGATGGGAGGCTCTTGATCGCATTGCAGAGGCGAGAAACACAAACTATGTGTAGGCTACGGCTAGGTCTAGACTAGCAATGGGAGGCGTTGAATCGCATTGCAGAGGGTTAGAGAGAAGTTGAGGACCACTGAAATCTGACTAGACCTTGGCTAGGGCTGTGTCTAGGTCTAGGACTATGTCTAGGTTTGTGTCTAGGACAATGTCTAGGCTAGGACTGTCTTGTCTAGGTCTTGGGCTAGACCTAGGGCTAGGTGTAGACTAGCAATGGGAGGCTGTTGGATCACATTGCAGAGGGTTAGACAGAAGTTGAGACCCACTGAAATCTGACTAGACCTTGGCTAGGGCTATGTCTAGGCTAGGGCTAGGTCTATAGCATGGCGAGGCTGTTGTATCGCATTGCAGAGGGTTAGACAGAAGTTAAGACCCACTGAAATCTGACTAGACCTTGACTAAGGCTGTGTCTAGGGCTATGTCTGTGGCTAGGGCTATGTCATGGCTAGGTTTATGTCTAGGCTAGGTCTAGACTAGCAATGGGAGGCTGTTGGATCGCATTGCAGAGGGTAGAGAGAAGTTGAGACCCACTGAAATCTGACTAGGACTATGTCTAGGCTAGGTCTAGGGCTATGTCTGTGGCTTAGGCTGTGTCTAGGCTAGACTATGTCTAGGCTAGGGAGGGCTAGGTCTAGACTACCAGGGCGAGGCTGTTGGATCGCATTGCAGAGGGTCAGAAAGAAGTTGAGACGCACTGAAATCTGACTAGACCTTGACTAGGTCTGGGGCTATGTCTTGGCTAGGCTAGGTCTAGGGCGAGTTCAGGACTAGGCTTGATCTGGACTAAGCTCTAGGATTAGGTCTTGGCTGGGTTGGTCTAGGCTGGCTAGGAAGACTAAGTGTGGCGTTCTTTATTTTTTTGTAAGTGGTGATGAAGAAGAAGAAGAGGACGAAGGAGGAGGTGGAGAAGAAGAAAGAGAAGATGGAGATGAAGAAGATGGTCATCTTAGATTGTGCTCAAAATGCCACCTTCTTCCTTCTTCCCTTTCCTTCCTTCCTTCCTTCCTTCCTTCCTGCCTTCCTTCCTGGTCTCTCTTGCTTTCTGGAAGTCTGGTAGGGAAAGAAGATGGGTTTTCAGAACCTTTTTATTATTATTTTTTTTGTTTTTGGGTGGAGCCTTTGGAAGAAGATTTGGGCGAACTATACCCCCGAAAAAAGGGAAAAACCCAAAAGAAAATACCCACTCACACATCTCCAACAGTATATTATTATACAAAGGATGTGGTTCTATCAATCATTGACCCAGTCATGTGAATGAATTAGAAGGAAAAGTGATCTGCTATACATTCTCATATGTGTTGTCCAACTAGCCCCGCGCGCGCGCGCGCGCCTCTGAGTGTGTGTGCGTGTGTGTACAGAATGTGTGTGAAGTGTAGGATTTTCCTAGTTCTAAATTCTAAGAAACCAAGCATCATTTCGTGAATGGTTTCCAGCCATAAAAGAACGGGACATCTTTGGGGTTTTTTCTGCCCGAAAATACGCGAAACCTGAAACAAAAAATACACAAACAAAGAAAATGTATATCGTTTCGTGTACATGTGGAGATTTTCATGGAAGACGGTATTACAGGAAAAAACAACATGGATTATTTTGGATGGATTCAGATTTGCTGGATTGTGTTTTAGGGGAAGGGGGGGGGGGGGGGGGGGGGGGGGGGGGGGGGGAGGTGGGTTGTTGTGTTTGTTGTTTTTGTGTTATTGGAATGTTAATCTTGTTTGTGTATTAGAAGAACAACAAAAAAGAGGATTGGAAAACTTGTGACACAAATACTAAGTATCTGAAAATCTTGAAAATTTGATCAGGTTTGGGAGGGGAGAGAGAAAGAGCAATTTTGTTTTCAATGTTTTGCTTCTACTTTAACTGATCTGAGAAGTTAGGGTTTTTAAAAACAATTATTATTAGATAAACTTCTAAATGAAAAAATTGTATTTAACTATTTAATTTTATAAATGCAGCGAGAGAGAGAGAGAGAGAGAGAGAGAGATCTTGTGTGTATGTGCGTGTGTTTTTTGTTGTTGTGTTGTTTTTTTTACTCCTATCAATCATTTTTCGTTCATAAAATAATTATAATTTCTTGCATTCGTGATATATAATACAAGTTTTGTTTTAAGTACTGGAAATCAAATTGATGATTAGGAATACTCTCTGTCTCTCTGTCTCGTGCCACTCACGGTGTCTCTGTCTCGCCGTGTTTCATCGGGGTCTTTGTCTGCCTCGGGTGTCTCTGTCTCTGCTTAGCTACCTCTGTCTGTCTCTACTTTAGGGGTGTCAACTCCCCCTCCATCCCCCTCCCCCACTGATACCTCGCTCTCTTTCTTTTACCTTCCTTGGTAATTTTATGTTATAGGCCTACCTAGAGTTCCATTTTCACCCCCACTCCCCTCTACATCTCTTTCCTAGCTGTCTGTCTGTCTGTCTGTCTACCTTCCTGTCTGCCTGCCTGTCTGCCTTCCTTCCTGTTTGTCTGCTTGCCTTTCTGTCTGTCTGTCTGTTTCTCTCTCCTCTCTCTCTCTCTCTCTCTCTCTCTCTCTCTCTCTCTCTCTCTCTCTCTCCTCTCTCTCCTCTCCATTTGTTTACAACTATCCGTTTTCAGATGGGGTTTTTTGGTTGTTTTTGATATTTTATCGATAATCATGGAGGTTTTTTCTTTCATAGTTAATATTATAAAGATGAACTAGTTTTGGGACAGACATGAAGAGAGAATGAGAGAGAGAATGAGAGAGAGAGATTTCACAAATGTTTACTTTTTAATAGGTCTGACTGCATATTTGAATTATATCATACACGCAAACTTAAGTGTGATTAAATTAATGTAAGATATT
>CM054164.1:23665744-23668244 GCA_028751875.1 Rapana venosa
GTGTCACTTTTAAAAATTTTTGTTCTTGAAGCGAAAACTTCTTGATTTGGGATACATTTGATCATCATGACATTTTTTGTCATGGTGTTGTGTAGACTTAAAATAACTATGGAAAAAATACCCACAATGATATATTTTTTTATGCTAGTATTATCCTAACATTGCAAGCTTAAGAACTATCAGTTAATTCAATTGCGTAATTTCTTTCTTTATTTAATTCAGTTAGTGCTAATTTGTTGATTTTTTGTTAAAGACTGATGACATGAGTTGTAATTTTTATCATTTTTTTCTTGTGAGTGGATTCGTTTGTTGCTTTTTGTTGGTGTTGTTTGTAAAATAAATCTTTATGGTAATTATCTCTGTCAGTAAGTATTAATAATTATCATCTCAAAATTATGCTGTGTTTCGTGTTTAAATTTTATGTTGAGAACGTGAAACTTATATTATTATAATTGTATCTCCCATCTCCCTGTTTTTGTCTATCTATCTATCTATCTATCTATCTATCTATCTGTCTATCTATCTATCTATCTATTTTATCCATCTATCTACCTATCGATCTATCTACCTACATATCTATCTATCGATCTATCTATCTATCTAGATGTCCATCTATTTTATCCATCTATCTATCTATCTATCTATCTATCTATCTATCTATCTATCTATCTATCTATCTATCTATCTATCTATATGTCCATCTATTTTATCTATCTATCTATCTATCTATCTGTCTATCTATCTATCTATCTATCTGTCTGTCTATCTGTCTGTCTGTGTGTGTCTGACTGGCTGTCTTTCTGTCTCAGTTTCTGTCTGTCTGTCCTCTGTCTCTGTCTCTGTCTCTGTCTCTGTCTCTCTCTCTCTCTCTCTCTCTCTCTCTCTCTCTCTCTCTCTCTCTCTCATATTTAGCATTGTTTTAAAATGGTTGGTGAACTGCTATTGCTGTAGTGGGATAGCCCGGGTTTTATGAAAAGTTTGAGGTTTGGGACAACATCTTTTCATAACGTTTACTATGTTATTTAAATGTGCATACTTGACACTACACATGAACGTAACTCATGCCTGTAGTGTAGACGTAGACAAAAAGATAGACAGGAACATACGATGATACATGTACATGTATACATACATACATACATGACATACATACATACATGTATACATACATGTATACATACATACCTGACATGTATACATACATATCTACATGTATACATACATACATAATGTATACTTACATACATGCATGCCATTGTATACATACATACATACATACATGTATACATAATGTATACATTATATACATCCATTCATAATATATATATAATATATATAATAATATATATATATAATATATATGTATATATATATATATATATATATATATAGCGAGAGAAGAGAGGTTAGGGTTCATACCATTACATTGTCTGCATGCACACACCCCCCCCCCCCCACCACACAACACATCCATCACACACATACACACACATGTATACACACACAACACACCACTCACCACACATACACACACACACACACTCACACACAACACCACACACACACACACACACCCATACACACACACATGCACACACACATACCCACACACCCACTCACCCAAACACACACACACACTCCACACATACACGCACATACATACACACACCCACATACACACACACCCACACATGTATAAACACATACACACACGCACACATACACACCCACCCACATACACACTCACACACACACTCACACATACACACCCACTCACCCAAACACACACACACTCACTCACACACACATACACATACACACACCACACATACACACCACCCACACACACACACCACCACCACATACACACACACACACACACCACACACACACACTACTTAACGCCCACTCACCTGCCCCACCCTGTTTACCAATACAGAGAGAGAGAGAGGCCACGTATGAACATAATATTTAAAATATGTTTATATATGTACCCCGGGGACGGGATAGCTCAGTTGTCGGAGCACTCGCTTTCCCCCAGCCAAGTTAAGCAGCGTCGAGCGTGGTTACCACTTGGATGGGTGACCGTTTGCGCGCCTTGGCTTCAGTACAGTTCCCCAGTTCACCCAGCTGTAAATGGGTACCTGCCCTCTTTAGGGTCAGGGAAGGTAAAGCAGCGAGGGAGAGGAGATGGGTGCCGCCCTCAATATGCTGGCCCTAGAGAAGTGAGGTCTCTGACGCCTCGCTCCCCTACGACCTTACAGGTTATGGGGACACCTTTACCTTTACCTTTACCCATGTGTACGTCATGTCTTCAATCAATACTCCAAAGAGCAGGAAAATAGCACGTGCGCACACTCTTACACACTCAAACACACACCCGCGCGCGCGCGCGCACTCTTACACACTACACACACCACGCGTGCGCGCGCACTCTTACACACACACACAACACCACACACCCCTCGCGCAACACTCTTACACACACACCTCCGCGCGC
>CM054164.1:23673244-23678244 GCA_028751875.1 Rapana venosa
TTCTTGTTCTTCTTGTTCTTGTTCTTCTTGTTCTTTTCTTGTTCTTCTTGTTCTTCTTGTTCTTCTTGTTCTTCTTCTTCTTCTTCTTCTTCTTCTTCTTCTTCTTCTTCTTCTTCCTTCTCCTTCTTCCAATCTCTTCTTCGCATTCTTTTTTCTTCTTCTTCTTCGCCATTCTTCTTCTTCTTCATCATCATCATCATCTTCTTCTTCGTCGTCGTCGTCGTCGTCGTAGTCGTCGAACACTCAGACAGCAACTATTGTTGTGTGTCATATGAGTGAAACTGCGTTGCGCTGCCGTTAAGCGCCTGACAAGTTAGGCCCAGCGCGTCCGATTTCGTCGTGGAAGAGAACTAAATTATCTTTTAAGTCTTTCTGGGGAGAAAACCAACCAAACAAAGGCCAGACAGAGAATGGACCGAGACGACAGAAAATAGACAAGAAGTAGGTGACACAGGAAGAAAAGGAACAAAGCAGAACAAAGAGAGGGATAGAAAAGAGGGAATTCCTAGCGCAGAATTTGCAGACGGTGGGGGGAAGTTATTTTATACTGACAGGCTTCTTGGCTTCTCTTTCGGGGGATGTGGCTTAATTTGAACTTGGCGGTGTAGGATTTTGATTTTGTCTTTCTCTTCTTTCCTATCCCTCTTTCTTTGTGTTCTTTGTTTCATGTTCCTTCTTATTCCCAAGGTGTGTGTGTGTGTGTGTGTGTGTGTGTGTGTGTGTGGTGTGTGTGTGTGTGTGTGTGTGTGTGGTTTAAAACATTTATTTTGGCTTGTTTTTGATTTTGCTTCCTATTAATTATTAATTATCTATTGTTCGGAACATTGTCTTGAATTGGTATTATGTGTCTGAAAGTGATGATCGTCTTTGTTTGTTTGTTGGGTTTGTTTTTAGATTTTGTGTTTTTGTTTGGGTTTTTGCTTGTTTGGTAGGGGTTTTGGGGTTTGTTTGTTGTTTTTTTCCAATTTGTTTTGGGGGGGAGGATGTGTGGGACCAGTTTAGCCAAAGTATAGTTTGGAAAATAGCATAGCAAGATTTCAGAATTTTAGCTTTAAGTGTGTGTGTGTTGTTTGTGTATATTGTGTGTGTGTGTGTTGTGTGTGTGTGTGTGTGGTGTGTGTGTGTATGTGTGTAGTGTGTGTAGTGTGTGTGTGTGTGTGTAGTGTGTGTGTGTGTGCGCCGCGCGTTCGTACATTTTTAGCTTTACGATGATTTGTTGCTTTTTTTTTCGGCTGATGTTATTGTTTTGTTTTGATGATTTGTTTTAAATCACTATCTGCAGTTTTGGCTTAAAAAAACCCCTAATATTTGGAAACTTACAGTTATTTATTTATTTGACTAAAGACGAATGCAGACTTGGGTGTGTGTTGAAATGAAGAAAGTTACTGACAACTGCCGTTTTGTTTTCTTTCATTCAAAGCAATGTTTAGAGGTCCTTTATGCCTCCTCTTTTATCTCTGTCTCTGTCTGTCTTTCTGTCTGCCTCTCGCTCGCTCTCCTTGTGTGTGTGTGTGTGTGTGTGTGTGTGTGTGTGTGTGTGTGTGTGTGTGTGTGTGTGTGTGCGCGTGTGTGTGTGCGCGCGCGCGCGCGCGCGTGTGTATTTGTGTTTACAAGCATGTATCGTTAACAAACAATAGGCATGGTACTATGATAATATTAAGGATTGTTTTTTGGAACTCGGTTTTTGTTTTCTTTTTGGTTGTGTTTTATCTATTAATAAGTTTTTTTTTAAAAACAACTGCTTGTATTTTTACATAAATTGGTTGTATTTTTTATTTCTTCTTTTTTTTTTTACGTTTGTCCCATTTTTTTAAAAAAAGAACAAGACACAGCTGACGCCTTTTATTAATGATGTCCCAAGTTACAATGATGACGATGATGATGATGATGATGATGATGATGATGATGATGACAGTGATGATGATGGTGACCATGATTGATAACATTATTATTGTTATAATCATTATCATTACATTATTGTTATTATGACCATCATCATCATTGTCATCATCATTGTCATCATCATCATCATCATCATCCATTGTCCTCATCCTCCTCATCATCATCATCACTTGGGACTTCGTCATTGTAAGAGGTACCATAATGTTGACACACATACATGTATCTTTTTAATGCAGTAAAAACTGACTTACTTTTTAATTAAAACACAACTATTCTCTCTCTCTCTCTCTCTCTCTCTCTCTCTCCTCTCTCTCTCTCTTCTCTCTCTCTCTCCTCTCTCTCTTCTCCTTTTTTTTTTGGAGGGGAGATAATTATCTCCGACTGACCATGCAGTGGTTCTCTCCTCTTGTTCAGCTACATACATTGAAGAAGGATTTAAAAAAAAATATATATATATGTATGTAACTTGACATGTTAGATCAAAGAAACTCATTGTGATATTCATGTTGAATGGGAGATCGAGGGGAGTGGGGTGGGGGGTTGGAGGGAGGGGTAAGTTGGGCTATTTCGGTGTTTGGTTTTTTGTTACAGTTCACCAAATAAAGACAAATCTTTTCAACATTTAAAAAAAAAAAGATTGTGGCATTCTTTGTGTAACTGACTTTTAAATTCCAAGTTGGGCTTTTTTTCTTCTTATTCGATGTTGAATATTGTGTGCACAAAACTGTACGTTTTGGTAATATCATCACTCATAGTGAAGGATGTTGACTGGTCTTTGTTGTTATATACTTATATATATTTATATATATTATGTATAATATATATATATATATATATATATATATATATATATATATATATATATAAACATCGTATTGAATGTAAGATACTTTTATTGTACAAGTACGACTTTGTACGTCATTTTTTGGACGGAACACATCAAACTAGTTATCGATGATGATTGATGATATTATGTATTGTTGTGATTCTCTTCATGAATGTTGATGACCACATTATTTGTGACGGTGTCAGACTCTCTCTCACAGCCATGTTGATGACATCCCGTGTTCATATTGTCAACAACAACAACAACAGCAACAACAACAAAAGAGTAATTGTTTCATAATACTTTGAATGATCAATGGACTTATCTGAGACTGAATTATCACGAAGCAAAACCATTTCTTGGTTTGTTGTGTGTTTTTGTTGGTTTGTTTGTTTGTTTGTTTGTTGTTGTTGTTGTTGTTTTTAAAAAAGGACATTGATTATTATCATCTTCTCTCTTCATCCCCCCCCCCACCCCCCTTTTCCTCACGTGTCCTTGTGTTCATGAATATTCATGAACTTTCTTCATGGTGGTATTCATGAATTTGTAGACATTCACAACGACATTCCAAGGTTACCCCGCCCCGAAGAAATGGTTATGCTTATTATGCTTATGCTTATTATTATTATTATCATTACAATTATTATTATCATTGAATAATAATTATCATTATTATCATGAACGGATTCGCTCGGTTATTGAAAATTCAAAACTCTTCACCGTCTTTTTAAACAATATTTTTATTTATTTATTTATTTAATTTCTTTAAAATTTTAAATGTATACATGACAATAAATGGAGTTAACCTTTTTTTTTTTTTAGTCTATATTTCTCTCTCTGCTGCTTCGATGTGGGTTTTTTTTTTGTTTTTTGGTTTTTTTTGCGTGGTAGGTGTACCCAAAAAGAAAAAGAAAAAAAAAAAGCGCAGTTGTTTCTATCTCCTCGAATATTGGGGGTTATTACTGTTGTTATGATTATTATGATTATAAATGAAAATGTTGGTAGTTTTTTTTTTTAGTTTTTTTTTTTTTACTTCTCGTATGAAGAAGACAAGAAAGTACGTAATGATGTCCTTGACCTTTTATTGATTTATTTTTTGTTGTTGCTTTTCCGCTTCCGTCTGTCCCTATTTCCGTTTCCTGTGTGAATGAAACCTCAAGCTCAAAGACAATGACAATGTTGTTTTGGTTTTTTTTGCTCGTATTAATTACTGAAATGAATCATTGACTATGGGTTTGGGGGTTGGTATTTTTTTGTTGTTGCTGTTGTTAAATTTGACTGTTCATCATGGTTTTTGATTATTGTGGCTGTGCACATGTTTTGATATTATTATTATATAATGCATTCGAAGACTTGTTCATTGTGTGAGCAAGGCAAAGAAACTGTGTTTATATGTATGTTTTAAATTTTTTTTTTTTTTTTTTTTGGTGGGGGGGGGGGGGGAGGGGGTTGGAGGTCAATGTTGGGATATATTCCTTGAACCACAAAATAAAACAAACAACTTTGTGTATAGATCACGTGCAATTCTTACTTGTGTCTGTTTATGGGTTTGTGTGTGTGTCTTGTCTGTCTGTTTGTCAGTCTGTCTGTCTGTTTTTCTGTTTTGTCAGTCTTGTTTAGTGTGTTATCTGCTCGATTCCCTTCGCCACTCAAAAGCATCCATGCATTTGAATTTAACTTCGTTTAATTGTTGTTTTTTTGGTTCTGGTTAAGTTGTTTTACGTCAGCTTTTATATAAATGAACAAACTCACCTCCACCCCCACCCTCCCACATTCTCTCACCTCCTCCTCTCATGATTTGAAGGCGTTTCTGTATATGGGATTGTGATGTGATTTTTAAAAAAAGTTAATGTTTTTTTTCTAATGAAATTTTATTCATGAAAGGTGGGGGTCAAATTTGTTGGTGTCTTGGAAAATAATGATCGCCGTGGTGACGAGATTAGCTTTATTCTGCGCTATGGGTATAAACATGATTATTTTTATTAATATAATTTTTTACAATTATTATTATCATTATTATCATCATTATTATTATTATAAAATTTATCACCTTCTCATTAGTTTTCCTTTTTTTAAAAACTTAAAGGATTTGTTTTGGTAATAATATAGGTGGTTTATTTGTATATTTTGTGTAGCATATTAAAAACAGAAAAGAAAAAGAGAATACGGCATATTTCTTCTGTTTCATATTGTATGTTCTGATTCGTGTGTGTGTGTGTGGTTGTGTGTGTGTGTGTGTGTTTTGTGTGGGTGTGTGTGTGTGTGTGTGTAT
>CM054164.1:23683244-23685744 GCA_028751875.1 Rapana venosa
CACACACACACACACACACACAACACACACACACACACAACACACACACAACACACACACACACATACACAACACACACCACACACACAACACACACACACACACCTACACACCTTCACAACACCACACACACACAACACACACACACACAAAAACACACACACACACACACACTCACAACACACACACACACACACACACACAACACACAACACACACACACACACACAACACATACACACACACAACACACACACACACACACACACAACAACACACACACACACACACACATGATGATGATACTCTGTGTGCCTGCCAAAGAGATGTGCAGATATCTGTCTGTGTTTCATGGATTTAAAAAAAAAGAAGTTTTTTTTAAAATAATATTTAACTTTCCTGACTCAACTTTTGTCAGTGAGTGTGTGTGTGTGTGTGTGGGGGGGGGGGGGGGGGGGGGGGGGGGGTGGAAGGGGTGAGGGTGTGCGCGCGCGCGTGAGTAATTGTGGGTGTGAGTGAGTGATTGTGTGTGTGTGTAGATATATGTGTATAGGTATGTGTGCGTGCTTATGTGTGTGTTATGTGAGTGTGTGTGTATGTTTGTGTGTGTGTGTGTGTTTCTTTGTGTCTATGTCTGTGTCTGTTTCTTTGTGTTCTCTCTCTATCTCTCTCTCTTCTCTCTCTCTCTCTCTCTCTCTCTCTTCTCTCTCTCTCTCTCTCTCTCTCTCTCTCTCTATCTTTATCTCTATCTCTGTCCTCCCTCTCTACCTCTCCCTGTCTCTCCTGTCTCTCACTCTCTCTCTCTTTGTCTGTCTGTCTCTCTCTCTCTATGTTTATCACCCCCCCCCCCCCCTCTCACTCTCTCTCTCTCGCCTCTCTCTTTCTCTCTTTGACTCTCTCTATGTTTGCATTTATGTCTCTGTCTGTCTGTCTGTCTGTCTGTCTGTCTCCCTCCATGTCCCTATCTATCCATCTGTCTGTCCGTCTGTCTGTCTCCTGTGTCCTTTCTGTCTGTCTGTTGCTGTCTCCCTCCATGTCCCTATCTATCCATCTGTCTGTCCGTCTGTCTGTCTCTGTGTCCTTATATGTCTGTCTGTCTGTCTTGGAATGAGAGTTTTATTTATTACGGTGTTTACTTCACACACAACACACACACACACACACACACACACACACACACACACACACACACACACACACACACACACACCACACCACACACACACACACACGCACGCTCGCACTCACATACACACTCGCACGCACGCACCCAGCACTGTCTTGGAATGAGAGTTTTATTGATTACGGGGTTTACTTCACACACACACAAGCACGCACGAACGCACGCACACACCCACCACACACACACACACACACAACACACCACACACACACACACACACACACACTGTCTTGAAATGAGAGCTTTCTTTATTACACTGTGTACTTCTCTCTTCTCTCTCTCGCTCTCTCTCTCTCTCTCTCTCTCTCTCTCTCTTCATCACACAACCCACACACACACACCACACACACACAAACACAAACACACACACACACACAGAGTCTTGGAATGAGAGCTTTCTTTATTACAGTGTTATTACTTCTCTCTCTCTCCTCTCCCACACAACACACACAACACACACACACACAGTCTTGAATGAGAGTCTTATAGTTTATACAGTGTTTATTTTCTCTCTCTCTCTCTCTCTTCTCTCTCTCTCTCTCTCTCTCTCTCTCTCTCAGAGTCAGTACGATCTCTCATCTCCTCTCGTCAAGGGATGTGGGAGTTCGAGAGTTCGAGATCGATTCGTCTCTCTCTCTCACACTAAAATATTCGGCTTCGAATGTTTCCAGTTCTCTTCTTCTCCTCCCTCTCTCTTCTCACACACACTGCAACCATCACCTGACGAAACACTTGATCAATCTAGTCATTCTACTATCTCACCACTACTACTCACTCACTAAATGTCTTGAGAGTAACTTTCTTCTTCTTTGTTTATCACGATTGTTAATTTCATTCATGCGTCTAAAAAGCCATCCCTCACACTGTCCCCACAACAAGGGCAGACACATCCAAGCTATTCTTCTCTTGTCATTATCTTTCTTGCATTGGCATGTCTGTATCTGATAAATAATACTCAGTTCAGAGAGATGGGCGGATTCTCTGTCTCGCTTCTCCTTCTCTCTCCTCGTCTCCTAAGTTAATCTCTGCTCTAGCATTCGTCTATCCCACCACAAAATTTTGGTGGAGTTGATCTCGTTTGCTCCTCTTGGCTTCAGTCATTCCCCCTCTCCTCTTGTTCACCTCCTCTCTAGTCTCAGTATTCCTTGATCGCTCTCTCTCTTCTCTCTCACTAAAATATTCGAGTTCGAGAGTTTGACTTCTCTCTCTCTCCCTCTCTCGCTCTCTCCTCTCTCTAAACACACACACACACACCACACACACACCACATACACACCCACATACACACACACACACATCACCATTCACACATCCTAC
>CM054164.1:23693218-23730548 GCA_028751875.1 Rapana venosa
CCACCCCCCCCCACCCCCCCCCCCCCCCCCCCCCACAAACACACAGGGCACCCCCACCCTCCCCTACACACCCCCCTACACACACCCACCACACACACACCCCACACAAACACCACTACCCCCACATACACAACACACACACTACACACCCCACCACACCCCCCTAACACACACCTACACACACACAACCCACCGCACCCCCCCCCCTCCACCCACCCCCCCACCAACCACCCCCACACCCACAAACAACACCGCCCCCCAACCCCAACAAAAAGTAACACACACACACAACACACAACCACACCACACAACACACCACACACACCAGACACAACAAATCACCAAACCCCACCCAACAACCCAGAGAGAAAAAGGAAAAAGCACAGCAAAGGCGTCGAAAAAAGACTAGACCTCAGCTCGGACAGCGGCTGATGGTCTCCCACACGTGCCCGGGCTGGTAAAACAGGACAGGTCAGCGGTGAAAAATGCCTTGGTCACCCCCAGGCCCCACCCCCCTCACCTGAGCCCTCCGCCTCCCCATCCAGGTATACGTCTGAATTATAAATAAAAAAAAAAAGGAAAGAAAAGGGAAAAAAGAAAGGGAAAACAAAGAAGTGAAAGGGTTTTTTTTTTAATGTTTTTTTTTTTGTGTTTATTCTTTTAATCGAGGATAATTGATGGAAAAAGCATGAATGAGTAATGGATGTGCGAATGAATGAGTGGTAGTGAATGAATAGTGAGTGAATAAATGAATGACTGAAGAGTAAATGGTGTGCGAATAAATGGTGAATGGATAAAGAGAGTGAATGAATAAAGAATGGGGGAATGAGTGAATAATAAATAATAAATGAATGCGTGGGGTGAGTGAGTGAGTGATTAATGAATGAATGAGTGAATGAATGAAAAATAAATGGTGAGTGAGGGATAATAAATGAATGAATGAATGAGTGAGGGAATGAGTGAGGAATGAATGAAGAAAATAATTGAATGAATGAACGAAACGAACGAGAAAAAAGGGGGGAAAAAATAAAAAAAGAAAATAATGAGTAAAAGAGTGAATGAAACTTTTTAATGAATGATCGAACGAATAAATAATATGACTGACTGACGACTGACTGAGGACTGACTGATACTGATGACTAATAAATGAATGAACGAATAGCGAGAAAAAGGTTTCTTCTTTAGGAGATGGACTCTGGGGGGAGGGGATAGCCTAGTGGTTAGAACATTGCGCTCGAAATCTGCGACCGGGTTCGATTCCCGTTCAAGTGGTATTTCCCCCTGGAGTTAAAAATCGTCAGCTCCACTCTCCCCAAAGTCTTTCGGATGAACTAAAACCGAGGCCCCGTGTGCGACGCACGCAGAAATCTTGCGTAGTTAAATCCTTTTTGCTTTTAGGAAAAGGGAGGTCTTGTGTGCCGGTGGGGAAAGGGTACAAAAATTTACAAACGTATAAACAGGGACTGGATGAAAAAAACCCCCAATGTGTACTTATTTCATTTCCTCGAAGTAAAAAAAAAACACCCCCCAAATAATAAATAAAAGCAAAATATACACTACCATCATGATTCAACAAACACTCAAAAACCAAAAAAGGTTAAAACCCCACAGAGCTCGTAAGCCCGCCATTTTCCCCCTTAACCGTGAGTTAAAAAAAAATTTAAAAAAACGAAAATCAAAAAAACTTAAATATTTTGCGAATCACCAGCAAACACGGACTTTAAAAAATCATTACGTCCGTTAAATTTATGTATTTTTTCACTATAAAAAAACAGTTTCGCAAAATCCACATAGACATTTCTGAAACAAGTTTTTTCCCCTCGTTTACAGTTTCATTTGTTTGTTAGATCACTGCTGGGGTACACAGCACAGATTAAGAAAAAGAAAGTTTAAAAAAGATGGGGAAATGAAAACCCTCCTAGAAAAAATAAAAAACAAAAACAAAAGAAACAAAAAATAAAACAAACCCCCACCAAAACAAACCCCTCCCCCAAAAAATAACACACACACACGCACACATTATATATATATATATTTATTTATATATAGCATTAAAAAATTATGTATATATATAATTTATAATAAAGAGGAGAGAGAGAAGAAGGGGAGGAAGGGGATTTCTGTAGTTTATGCGCATGAGAATGGAAATAAAAAAGGGTCAACCAAACACAGAAAATGAAAAAACAAAAACCCAAAGAAAACAACCAAACAAAACAAACCAAAAAATAAAATAAAAAAAACAAAAAAAACACAAAAGTAAATAAACCAAAAAAAAGAGAAACCAAAGGGGGAGAAATGAACGAGAAGAAAAAGAAAAGAGAAAACAAGGGAGAGAACTAAATGAGGGGGAGGAAATCCGCAAGTCCCCCATAAAAAACTTTCAAAAACCGTGCAAACGAAAAAAATGAACCCCAAAGAAAAAAAAAATGCGAACAAGGGAGAATAACATAAGAATTAAAAAAAAAAGAAAAACAAAACACGACAAAAAACCCCAGAAAAAAATATAAAACAAAACAAAAAGAAAAAACCAACACTCCAAACAAGCTCATGTAAAAACGTTGAACAAATAGTATTGCCTCAATAATTTCTTACAGAGTTGTTGTTTTTTTAAAAGAAGGAGGAGGACGAGGAGGAGAAGAACAAGAAGAGTAACAAAAAAGAATGAGTTAAAGATGTGAGAGGAGGACGAATAGAGAAAGAAAAAGAATAGCATTGAAGAATCGCGAAGGTGGAAGAGACGAAGAAGAAGAAGAAGATATGCGAAGAAGACAGGGAGAAAAGAAGAGAAGCAGATGTTTTGTGTGTGACTGAGAGTTTGTGTTTTCGCGCGCGCGCGCGCGTGTTTGTGTGTGTGTACGTGTTCGTATGCGTGTTTCTGTGTGTGTGTTGATCATACTTAGTACGTGTGCTTGTGTGTGTACGTACGTGCGTATGTGTGTGCGTGCGTGTGCACATGCATATGTGTGTGTGCTAGAGATACTTGTGTGGTGTGTGTGTGTGTGTGTGTGTGTGTGTTGTGTGGTGGTGTGTGTGGTTATTGCTTTTCCTTTGATTGTTTTTCTCTCCTTTTCTTATTGGCAAAAAGTTTTCTTCTTACAATTTTTTGCAATTCTGCTTCTTCTTCTTTACAATTTTTCCTCTTTGAAATTCTTCTTCTTTGCAATTCTTTTTTTTTGTGCATTTTCTTTTTGCAATTCTCTTTTTCCCTAGTTCTCCTTTTTCGCAGTTTCTCTCTTCTTACAATTATTTAAAAGTTTCGCAATTTTTTTTCTTTTTTGCAAATTTTCTTCTTCCCAATTTTTCCCAATTTTCGCGTTCTTCTTCTTTTTTGCAAATTTTCTTCGCAATTCTTCTTCTTTGAAATTTCTTTGCAATTTTTTTTGAAATTTTCTTTGCATTTCTTTTTCTTCTTTTTTCGCAATTTTTCTTTATTTTCGTCTCTTCCATCTTTGCGATTCTTAAATGTATTTTTCTTTTTCTTCACTTTCCCCTCCCACATCTTTAACTTATTCTTTTTTTGCTCTTCTTTTTTTTCTCTTATGACAAAAAAAAAAACAAAGGTTAAAACGACAATGCATATATGATTTTTGTTTGTTTATACTAACCATCTTAACTTCTGATGTCAATATCTGTATCTTTACGAAAAACAACAAAAAAACCAACAACAAAAGTAACCAACTCAAAATAATAAATCAGAGGATACAACAACAATCAAAGACATGACTAGTGTTCTTATTCTGACAATCATTACACTGTCTAAGGCCAATATCTGTACCATGTATTGCCAACAACAACAGCCACAACCACAATTACAACAAAATAAGCAAGAGCATAATTATAATGGCAACCACAAACATGGCTTTTATTCTCATACTTACTATCCCCATACAGTCTGATGCCAATATCTGCACCATTTATTGACCACAACAATAACAAAAGCCGCCACCACCACAACAACCGCACACAATAAACAACAATAACAGCAACAATGACAACAAAATAAACAAAAGGATTATGACAAAACCTGCAGACATCAATTTTATTCTCATACTGATCATCTCCATAAATTCTGATGTCATTATCTGCATCATGCATTAACCATGACGAAAACAGCAACAGCAACAACATCAAGAACAACCGCATCAAGAACAACAACCACAACACCCCCTTCAATAACAACAACAACAACAACAACAACAACAACACCAACAGCAAGAAAATAAGCAAGAGGATGTAGCAACAACCACAGACATGGCTTTTATTCTCATACTGAATATCTACATACAGTCTGATACAAATATCTGTACCAATTATTGGAAAAAAAACCAACAACAGCTAGATACAACAAGAACACCAGCAAAAGAAACGGCAACAATATCAGCAACAGCTACAACAAAAATAAACCAGAAGATATATAACAACAACCACAAAAATCCAATATGTTATTCTCATACATACCATTCCCGAACAGCCTGATGTCAATATCTGTGCCATTCATATTCATCACTTTGCTCAGCTTTGACAGCGCTGATACGTCATAGGTGACGTCACTGATAACGTGAGTCAGGATAACCTGATGCACAATGCACACGATCATCACAATATTGTTGTTGTTACAAAAACGTGTATATATTCTAGGCATTTTCAGTTCCTCTGTGTGGATAACGTCATCTATGTCTCTGTCTGTTTACCTTCCTCTTGTCTTTGTCTGACTGTCTGTGTGGCTGTCTGTCTATCTGATTGTCTGTCTCTCTGTTTGTCTGTTTGTCCCTCTGTCTGATTGTCTGTCTGACTGTATTTCTGTCTGTCTGTCTGTCTGTCAGTCTGTCTGTCTGTTTGTCTGTTTGCCTCTGTCTCTGTCAGTCTTTGTGACTGTTTGTCAGTCTGTCTGTCTGCGTGTCTGCCTCTGTGTCAGTCTGCCTGTCTGTCTGTTTGTCTGTCTGTCCCGCCTGGCTCTATTTTTGTTAGTATATCTGTGTGTATATAATTATGTCCGTCTGTCTGTCTGTCTCTCTGTCTGTCTGTCGGTCTCTCTCTCTCTCTCTCTCTCTCTCTCTCTCTCTCTCTCTCTCTCTCTCTCTCTTTTCTCTCACTCCTCTCTCTCTCTCACTCTCTCTCTTCTCGTTCCATACCCCTCTCTTTCTCTCCCTCCAACCCTCCCCCTCCCCCCCTCTCCTCTCCCTCTTACCTCTCTCTCCCGTCACCCCTGCCCCCCTCTCTCTCCCCTAATGCCCCCCCCCTCACTCTCCTTCCTTTTCCCGCTTTTCCCTCTTTCGCTTCATCCTCTCTTCCCCCTCCCTCTCCCTCCCCGTCCATCTCTCTCTCTTTCTCCACACGGGGACTGGATGTAAAAAAGCACACAAGTGCTTATTTCATTATCCTCGATATAAAAAAATAAAATAAAAAATTTTAAAAATTAAAAAAATTACCTCTCTCTCTCTTCACCCTGCCCCCCCCCCCTTTCTCTCTCTCTCTCATTCCCCCCCCCTCTCTCTCCCTCCCTCTCCATCTTTCCCTCTTTCTCTCCATCCTCCCTTCCCCCTCCCTCTCCCTCCCCGTCCATCTCTCTCTCTCTCGCTCTCTCTCTCCCACCGGGGACTGGATGTAAAAAAAAAAAAGCACAGAAGTGCTTATTCATATCTTCGATATAAAAGAATACATAAAAATAAAAATTAAAAAACTACCTCCTCTCCCTTCACCCTGCCCCCCCCCCTCTCTGTCTCTCTCTTCATTCCCCCCTCTCTCCCTCCTTCTCCCTCTTTCCCTCTTTCGCTCCATCCTCTCTTCCCCCCCCCTTTCCCTTACCTCCACCTCTCTTCTCTCTCTCTCTCTCTCTCTCTCTCTCTCTCTCTCTCTCTCTCTCTCTATCTCTATCTCTCCACAGGGGGACTAGATGAAAAAAAAAAAAAGCACAGAAGTGCTTATTCCATCATCCTCGATATAAAAAATAACATAAAAAAAAAAAAATTAAAAAAAATTACCTCTCTCTCTCCCTTCACCCTTTGCCCCCCTCTCTCTGTCTCTTCTCTCTCTTCTCTCTCTCTCTCTCTCTCTCTCTCTCTCTCTCTCTCTCTATCTCTATCTCTCCACACGGGGACTAGATGTAAAATTTTAAAAAAAAGCACAGAATGCTTATTCCATCATCCTCGATATAAAAAAAACATAAAAAATAAAAATTTAAAAAAATTACCTCTCTCTCCCTTCCCCCTGCCCCCCCTCTCTCTGCTCTCTCTCTTCTCTTCTCTCTCTCTCCCCTCTCTCTCTCTCTCTCCTCTCTCTCTCTCCCCTCTCTCTCTCTACTCTCTCTCCTTTCACCCTGCCCCATTTCTCTCTCTCTCATTCCCCTCTCTCTCTCCTCCTTCTCCCTCTTTCCCTTTTTTACTCCTTTTCCCCCTTCCCCCCCCTTCTCCCTCCCCGTCCATCTCTTCTCTCTCGCTCTCTCCTCCACACGGGGACTGGATGTAAAAAAAAATCTCTCTCTCTCTCGCTCTCTCTCTCACACGGGGATGGATGTAAAAAAAAAGCACAGAGTGCTTATTCCATTATCCTCGATATAAAAGAATAAAATAAAAAATTAAAATTAAAAAAAAAATCTCTCTCTCCCTTAACCCGCCCCCCCCCTCTCTCTCTCTCTCATTCTCCCTCTCTCTTCCCTTTTTCCCTCTTTCTCTCCACCCTCCCTTCCCCCCCCCTCTCCCTCCATTTTCCATCTCTCTCCACACGGGGACTGGATGTAAAAAAAGACAGAAGTGCTTATTCAATTATCCTCGATATAAAAAAGAATAAAATAAAAACTAAATACCCCCACCCTTCTCTCCCTCCCTCTCTACCTCCCTCTCTCCCTCCCCTCTCTCTCACCTGAGTCAGTTCAGTCAGGTCAGTGGACAGGCGGGAGAGGACAGTGTCCGGCAGTTTGGCAAAGGCCTGGTCAGTGGGAACAAACACGGTCACTTGCTGGTCAGCCCCCTTCAGAATCCTCAGCACGTCAGCGGGCAGTGTGGTCAGCAGTTCAGACATCTTCCTGAACAACAAGACAAGACCAGACCAGACCAGAGAAAATCAATGGCTGCTTTCAGTGACAGTGTTTTTTGGGGGGGGACATTTTTTCTGATAAACAAGATACAGAAATGAATACTTCAGTGAGAATGTTTTCGTAATCTTCCATCAGTGAAAGTGTTTTCATACATTTTCTGAAACAAGAGAGAGAGGGAGAGAGAGGGGGAGAGGAGAGAGAAAAGAGAGAGGGGAGAGAGAGTTGAGAGAGAGAGAGAGAGAGAGAGAGGAGAGAGAGAGAGAGGAGAGAGAAAAGTGGTTTCTTTCAGTTACAGTGGTTTTTTTGACATTTTCCTGTTAAACAAAATACAGAAATGAATACTTCAGTGACAGTGTTTTTGTACACTTTCCTGAAAACAAGAGAGAGAGAGAGAGAAATGGCTTTCTTTCAGTGAAAGTGTTTTTGTACATTTTTCCTGATTAATTCAAGAAAGATGGCTTCTTTCAGTGACAGTCTTTTCGTACATTTTCCTGAAAAGAAAGAAAATGGCTCCTTTCAGTGAGAGTGTTTTTGTACACTTTCCTGAAAACAAGAGAGCGAGAGAAATGGCTTCCTTCAGTTACAGTATTTTTGGACATTTTCCTGATAAACAAGATACAGAAATGAATACTTCAGTGGGAGTGTTTTTGTACACTTTCTGAAAACGAATGAGAGAGAGAGAGAGAGAGAGAGAAGAGAGGGAGAGGGAGAGAGAGAGGAAGAGAGAGAGAGGGAGAGAGAGAGAGAGAAAGAATTTAGAGAGAGAGAGAGAGAGAGAGAGAGAGAGGAGAGAAATGGTTTCTTTCAGTGAAAGTGTTTTTGTATATTTTCCTAAATAATTCAAGAAAGATGGCTTCTTACAGTGACAGTCTTTTCGTACATTTTCCTGAAAAGAAAGAAAATGGATTCTTTCAGTGAGAGTGTTTTTGTACACTTTCCTGAAAACAAGAGAGAGAGAAGTGGCTTCCTTCAGTTACGGTATTTTTGGACATTTTCCTGATAAACAAGATACAGAAATGAATACTTCAGTGAGAGTGCTTTTGTACACTTTCCTAAAAACAAGAGAGAGAGAGAAATGATTTCTTTCAGTGAAAGTGTTTTTGGGACATTTTCCTGATAAACAAGATACAGAAATGAATACTTTCAGTGAGAGTGTTTTTATACACTTTCCTGAAAACAAGAGAGAGAGAGAGCTTGTATCCGTGGCAGGGGAGAGAGAGAGAGAGGGGAGAGAGAGAGAGAGAGAGAGAGAGAGAGGAGAGAGAGAGAGAGAGAAGAGAGAGGAAGAGAGAGAGAGAGAGAGAGAGAGAGAGGAGAGAGGAGAGAGAAAAAGGTTTCTTTCAGTGAAAGTGTTTTTGTATATTTTCCCTGAATAATTCAAGAAAGATGGCTTCTTACAGTAACAGTCTTTTCGTACATTTTCCTGAAAAGAAAGAAAATGGATTCTTTCAGTGAGAGTGTTTTTGTACACTTTCCTGAAAACAAGAGAGAGAGAAGTGGCTTCCTTCAGTTACGGTATTTTTGGACATTTTCCTGATAAACAAGATACAGAAATGAATACTTCAGTGAGAGTGCTTTTGTACACTTTCCTGAAAACAAGAGAGAGAGATAAATGACTTTCTTTCAGTGAAAGGGTTTTGTACATTTTTCCTGATTAATTCAAGAAAGAGAAATGGTTTCTTTCAGTGAGAGTGTTTTTGTACACTTTCCTGAAAACGAGAGAGAGAGAGAGAAATGGCTTCCTTTAGTTGCACTATTTTTGACATTTTCCTGATAAACAAGATACATAAATGAATACTTCAGTGAGAGTTTTTTGGTACATTTTCCTGATAAACAAGATGCAGAAATGAATACTTCAGTGAGAAGGTTTTTGGGAGATTTTTTCTGATAAACAAGATACAGAAATGAATACTTCAGTGAGAGTCCTTTCGTACATCTTCCATCAGTGAAAGTGTTTTCATACACTTTCCTGAAAACAAGAAAGATGGAAAATAGTTTCTTTCAGTTACCGTATTTTTGGACATTTTCCTGATAAACAAGATACAGAAATGAATACTTCAGTGACAGTGTTTTTGGGGGGACATTTTCCTGAAAAACAAGATACAGAAATGAATACTTCAGTGAGAGTGTTTTTGTACATTTTCCTGATAAACAAAATACAGAAATGAATACTTCAGAGACAATGTTTTGGGGACATTTTTTCTGATAAACAAGATACAGAAATGAATACTTTAGTGACAGTGTTTTTGGGACATTTTCTCTAATATACAAGATACAGATATGAATACTTCAGTGAGAGTGTTTTGGGGACATTTTTTCTGATAAACAAGATACAGAAATGAATACTTTCAGTGAGAGTGTTTTTGGGACATTTTCCTGATAAACAAGATACAGAAATGAATACTTCAGTGAGAGTCCTTTCGTACATCTTCCATCAGTAAAAGTGTTTTCATACACTTTTCTGAAAACAAAAGAGAGAGAGAGAGAAAATGGTTTCTTTCAGTTACAGTGTTTTTGGGACATTTTCCTGATAAACAAGATACAGAAATGAATACTTTCAGTGAGAGTGTTTTTGTACACTTTCCTGAAAACAAGAGAGAGAGAGAAATGGCTTTCTTTCAGTGAAAATGTTTTGTACATTTTCCTGATAAATAAGATACAGAAATGAATACTTCAGTGACAGTGTTTTTGGGGGGACATTTTCCTGATAAACAAGATACAGAAATGAATACTTTCAGTGAGAGTGTTTTTGTTCACTTTCCTGAAAACAAGAGAGAGAGAGAGGGAGAAATGGCTTTCTTTCAGTGAAAGTGTTTTTGTACATTTTTCCTGATTAATTCAAGAAATATGGCTTCTTTTAGTGAAAGTCTTTTCGTACATCTTCCTGAAAAGAAAGAAAATGGCTTCTTTCAGTAAGAGTGTTTTTGTACACTTTTCTGAAAACAAGAGAGAGAGAGAGAAAATGGTTTCTTTCAGTTACAGTGTTTTGGGGACATTTTCCTGATAAACAAGATACAGAAATGAATACTTTCAGTGAGAGTGCTTTTGTACACTTTCCTGAAAACAAGATATAGAGAGAGAGAAATGGCTCTCTTTCAGTGAAAGTGTTTTCGCACATCTTCCTGATCAATTCAAGAAAGAAAATTGCCTTCTTTCAGTAAAAGTAGTTTCGTACATCTTCCCAAAATCAAGAAAGAGAAATGGCTTATTTCAGTGAAAGTCTTTTTGTACATCTTTCTGAAAAGAAGAGGAATTACTTCCATCAGTGAAAGTGTTTTCATACACTTTCCTGAAAACACGATAGAGAAATGGATTCCTTCAGTAAAAGTATTTTCTTAAATTTTCCTGATCAATTCAAGAAAGAGAAATGGCTGCTTTCAGTGAAAGTAATTTTGGTACATCTTCCCAAAAAACAATCTAGAGAAATGACTTCATTCAGTGACAGTGTTTTTGTACATTTCCCCAAAGACAAGAAAGAGAAATGGTTTCCTTTAGTGAGTGTTTTTGTACATCTTTTTGAAAAGAAAGAGAAATGGCTTCCTTCGGTGAAAGTGTTTTCATACATTTTCCTGAAAACAAGATAAAGAAAGGGATACTTCAGTTAAAGTATTTTCGTACATTTTTCTGATCAATTCAAGGAAGAGAAATGGCTTCTTTCAGTAAAAGTATTTTCGCACATCTTCCTGATCAATTCAAGGAAGAGAAATGGCTTCTTTCAGTAAAAGTATTTTCGCACATCTTCCTGATCAATTCAAGGAAGAGAAATGGCTTCTTTCAGTAAAAGTATTTTCGCACATCTTCCTGATCAATTCAAGGAAGAGAAATGGCTTCTTTCAGTAAAAGTATTTTCGCACATCTTCCTGATCAATTCAAGGAAGAGAAATGGCTTCTTTCAGTAAAAGTATTTTCGCACATCTTCCTGATCAATTCAATGAAGAGAAATGGCTTCTTTCAGTAAAAGTATTTTCGCACATCTTCCTGATCAATTCAAGAAAGAGAAATGACTTCCTTCAGTGACAGTGTTTTCGTGTTACTGCCGACCCCCCACCCCCCCTCCGTGGGGATGCCGGTGGGGGGGGGGGGGGCTGTCAGTATAAATAGCATCCCCACCTTCTGGAAATTCTGCGCTAGAAATTTCCTCTTTTCTATCCCTCTCTTTGCTTCTGCCATGTTCCTTTTCCTCCCTGTCACCTCCTTCTTGTCTATTTTCTGCACTTCTTGGTCCATTCTCCCGCTTTGTTTTTTTCCCTAGAAAGACTTAAAACATAGCAATTCTCTATTATGCCGAAGTCGGATGTGCTGGGCCTGACTTGTCAGGCGCTTAACGGCAGCATGACGCATTTTCGCTCTTATAACAGGCAACGGTAGTTGCTGTCTGAGTGTTCGAGAAAGAAGGAAAGAGGACAGTCAAAAAACAAACAAAAAAACAACACCATGATGGAGAGACACTCAGATAAAGAGAGACAGAGAGAGAGAAAAGAGAGAGACTGAAGAAGAGACAGAGAGACAGACAGATTTGACGAGAGAGAGAGAGGCAAGACAGATAGACAGGGAGAGAGAGAGTTTAAAAAAGGACGAGAGATTCTCTAGAGAGATAGGGCAGACACAGAGAGAGAGAGAAGAGGAGAGAGAGAGAGAGAGAGGGGAGAGAGAGAGGGGGAGTGAAGAAAGAGACAGAGAGACAGACAGATAGACAGAGACAGAGACAGAGGTGAAGAAAGAGAGAGGGAGACAGAAAAGACAGAGAGACAACAGACAGAACGAGGAGAGAGAGAGTGAAGAAAGGGACAGGGACACAGACAGATAGACAGAGAGAGAAAGAGAAAAAAGAGACAAAGAGACAAAACAGATAGACAGAAAACAAAAGAGACAGACAATAACAGAACAGGGGAGAGAAGTGAAGAAAGAGACAGAGACACAGACAGCTAGACAGAGACAGAGAGAGAGACTGAAGAAAGAGACAGAGAGACAAACAGATAGACAGGGGACAGAGAGACAGACAGATAGAGAGAGAGAGACAGTGAAGAAGAGACGGGAAAGACAGACAGATAGACAGGAGACACAGAGAGAGGAGAAAACAGAGAGACAGCAGATAGACAGAGACATAGAGAGATTTGAAAAAAGAGACAGAGAGATAGAAAGATAGACAGACAGATGGACAAGAGGGGAAGAAAAACAGAAACAGACACAGAAAAAAAAGAGAGAGTGAAGAAAGAGACACAGAGACAGACAGACAGGCAAGAGAGACAGAGAGAGACATACAGACAGAGACAAAGAGACAGACAGATACACAGACACGAGAGACAGACAGATGGACAGAGGACAGGGAGAGAGAGAGTAAAGAAAGAGACAGAAAGAAAGAGACACAGAAAGACAGACATACAGAGAGAGAAACATTAATACAACACGACTGGCTGGACAATGTTAATTAACGGACCTGGTGTTAGGCAGTGACGCCACCATCTGTATGACGTCACGGTAGACGTAATAGAGGAGGTTGTCGATGACGTGAAGGACACCGTTCAGCACGGGAATGTTCGGCTGCACCACACGGGCCCGTACTCGTCCGTTAGAAACGTACACTGCACACACACACACACACACACACACGCACGCACGCACGCACGCACGCACGCACGCACGCACGCACGCACACGCACGCACGCACGCAGCACGCACGCACACACGCACAGGCACACACGCACACACACACACACACACATACATACATACATACATACAAATAATCGGGTGATAATCTAAGTAGTCAGGGTATGCTGATAGAGAGTCATGCCATTTTTGTTGGTACACATCTTGTATTCGTATTTGGAATTCTTTCATGAAGGATGAAGAATTACCACAATTTTGCATTGTCCAACATAACCAAATCCGTGGGTGCATAAAATCTTTCTAACATGTGTTACCCAATTTATTCTCCCTGCTTCATCCTGTCTACACAACATATTGTAGCATTGTCTGGGATATCTATGATCATGCATATCCAAAATTTTTAGCCAATATTTGATTACTCTGGTAACAGTGTCAACAAAAATGGGATATCTCATACAAACACACACACACACACACACACACACACACACACACACACCACACACCACACACACGGACAAACACATACACACACACACACACCACACACACACACACACACACACTCTGTTAGAAACGTACACTGCACACACACACACAGAGACACGCACGCACACACACACACACACGCGCGCGCGCGCACGCACACACACACACACACACACACACACACACACACACACACAGAGATACACACAGACACACACGCACACATACACACATAAACAGACCGTTAGAAACGTACACTGCACACACACACACACACACACACACACACACAACACACACACACACACACACACACACACACACACACACACACACACTCACTCACACACAACATACGCGCACACACACACACACTCACTCACACACACATACGCGCACACACACGCGCACACACACACACACACACACACACATCACTCACTCACACACACACATACGCACACACACACACACACTCACTCACTCACACACACATACGCACACACACACACACACACACACAAAGAGACAGACAGACAGACCATTAGAAACGTACACTGCACACAAATAGACAGACAGACGTTAGACACGTACACTGCACACACACACACACACACACACACACACACCACACACACACACACACACACACACACACACACACACACACACACACACACACACATACACTTATACCACTTTAAGTGACGAGATTCCTCTGCGTGAAATTTATTTTTAATTCGTTTATATCGAGGATAATGGAATAAGCACTTATGTGCTTTTTGACATCCAGTCCCCGTGTGTATGCGGTTTTGTAAATTCTGTCATCTGTTCTTACCCGGGACACAATGGCCCACTCTTACGAAAGCGGAACAGGATTTAACGTGTGCGCAAGATGTTCTCCGTGTGTACGTACCACGGGACCTCGGTTTATAGTCTCATCCGATTCGGGCTGCTCTCCCCGTGGAGAGCACGTCGCCACAGAACAGCGCCACCCTTTTTTTTTGGTTGCAACTCTATTTGTTTCCCTGTCAGAGTGACATTTTTCTAAGAAATTTGCCAGGGACAACTCTCTTTGTTGCCGTGGCTTCTTTTACGTGCGCTGAATAATTTGTGAACACAGGGGACCTGGGTTTATCGTCTCATCCGAAAGACTAGCGCCCAGACCCCCACTCATGGTCTTATGGATGGGGAGAAAAGTTTCGGGCCCAAACGAGATTCGAATCACCGCACACTTCCGACCCGGACTTTTCGCTTTCTAGACAGGTGCGTTACCTCCAGACCACCAATCGACTATATATAGCTTTCTATTTGTTCTTTTTTTAAATAAAATAGTTGAAAAGTATTTCGTTTTCTTTTTAAACGTAAACAATGCTACGAGATGGCACGAAAACAAGAACCAAACTGACAAACTAGCGAACCAACAACCAGCCAAACCCAACCACAGCAACATCCAACAACCCCCAGCAATAAACCAGTCAATAAAACAACCAAACAATTAACCAACCAGCCAAACTAGCAAACCACCAGCCAACAACCAACCAACCAACAGCCAACCAACCAGCCAAACCAACCAGCCAGCCAAAAACAAAACAAGCCAACCTTTCAACCAACCAACTAACCAGTCAACCAGCCAACCAACTAACCAAAAAAAACCATCAACCGCCAGCCATCTGGCAACCAACCACCCAAACCCACCCAAAAAAACCAACCAAACCCAAACCCAAAACTAACCAACAACCATCCAACCAACCAAAACAAGCCAACACAAACCAGCCAACAAACAGCCAACCACAAACTAAACCAAAACAACCAACAACCCAAACCCAAACCCAAACAACCCCCAACCAGCCAACAACCAACCAACCAACCAACAAACCAGCCAACCCACCAACCAACCAATAAACCAACCAACCAATAAACCAACCAATCAACCAACCAAACCAAGCCAAGAAAGTGTCTGACCAACACACACTTTCTGCACAATCGGCAGAGCAACTCACAGTCGTTATGTTGTCGTGAGAACTTAAACGTGCCATACAGGCTGTCTTCATCGGTCAGCGTCGCCCCATCAGGAAGAAACAGCGCGTTGTCCATGACAACGTGGGCTTGGTACACCTGCACCGGAAGCGGAAGTGAGCTGAGATAATGATGATGCTAGGAGGATGATCAGTTTACATGAAGTTCAGCTTGTGGGAGAGGAGAAGACCAAGGTGTGGTGGTGGCGGTAGGGGGTTGGGGACGTAATTTGATAGCAAGTGAGTATGCAGTGGGCAATTGAGAGAGAGAAAGATTTAGACAAACAGACAGACAGATAGAGAGGAGTGAGAGATCTAGACAGACAGACAGACAAAGAGGAGTGAGAGATTTAGACAGACAGACAGAGAGACAGAGAAAGAGACAGACATACACAGACAAGCAGGGAGAGAGACAGACATGCATACAGACAAGGAGAGAGAGTCACACAGACAGAGAAAGAGAGACAGAGAGAGACACTCTCCCCACACACTACATAACGACGAACCACCACCACCAACAACACACATACCACCACCATCACCACCTCAATAACAAACACACCACCACCAGAACAACCACACTAACCACATCACCTCAATAACAACACACACACCACCACCACACCACCACCACTACCACCACCACTTAATAACAAAAACACACACCACCACACAACCACACCACTACCACCACCACCTCAATAACAAAACACACCACCACAACCACCACCACTACCACACCACCTCAATAACAAACACCAACACCACCACACCACCCACCTTAATAACAAACACACACCACCACCACCACCACCACCACTACCACCACCACCTCAATAATAAACACACACACCACCACCACAACCACCACAACCACCACTACCACCACCACCTCATAACAAACACGCACCAACACCAACACCACCACCACCACCACCACAGTCTGGTACACTACCACCACCACCTCAAACAAACACACACCACACCAGAACAACACCACTACCACCATCACCTCAATAACAACACAACACCCACCACCACAACCACCACCACCACTACCACCACACCTCAATAACAAACACACACACCACCACAACCACCACCCACGACCACCACTACCACCACCACCTCAATAACAAACACACACCACCACCAACAACCACCACCACCACAACCTCCACCACTACAGCCACCACCACCATATTTTCCTACATCCCCGTCACCATCACAAATAACACACGCACCACCACAACCACCACCACCACAACTTCTGCTACATCCCACCCCTCACCCCACCACCACCACCACCACAACTATAACACCACTCCACCACCACCATCACACTCTCTACCCCCCCATCCCCACCACCACCACCACGCCACCACCCAAACTAAACCACATTCCACCGCACCACCACACTCGCTATCATTCCACCACCAACCACCACCACCCCAAACTATAACCACACACTACTTTCCAAACCCCCACCACACCACCACCCCCCACCCCCGACCACCACCACAAACTATAACAAAACATTCCACCGCCACCACCACATTTCTATCATTTCCACCACCCCCACCACCACCACAAAACCTAAAACCACACTTCCACCACCACCACACACCTGCTCCCACAACCATTCACGCCCACCACCACCACCACAACCACCACCCCACCCCCAACCACCACCACCACCATCCAACCACATCTGCCCTTCACACCCCCAAAACCCACACCAGAACCACTACAACCCCACCACCAAACCACTACCCAACAAACTATAGCACAACCTTCCACCCCACCACCCCAAACCCAACCACACTGCCACCACCACCAGTACCACCACCCCACAACAATCCCACCACCACCATAACCCACATTCTCCCGCACAACTACCCAAACCACCCCCAAAACCACTAAAACCCACCACCATCCCCCACCCACACCACCAAATCCACCACCACCCCCAAACCTTCCCCCCCCTCCAAATCCACCACCACCACCACCACCACCGAAACCCATCAATCCCCTTCCCTCCCCTCCCCCCAAAATCGATCACTGACGATTTCAGAAAGAGTCCAGTTGTTGAAGAGCGGGTTTCGCCCCATAGTCGGCATGACTGTGATAAAGAATCGTTGGGGGAGAAGGACGTGAACCAGCGTCAGCCTCATCGTCCCCAGGGTCAGGTTGGCACCACGGCCCGTGCCGTTAGATGGACCTGCGCCAGACATACACACACCCACACACACACACACCACACACACACACACACACAACCCAAAACACACACACACAACACATAAACAACATACACACACAGGCGCGCACACACACACGCGCGCGCGCAACACACCCACACACACATATTTACACAAAACACATACACACCCCACACATACACACACATACACATACAGACTCATACCCGCGTGCGCGAACACCACATACATACACACCACACCTTCTCTATATATTGTAACACTTTATCTTTTGTCTAATATCACCTTGATGTAACCAGACGTTAAAAAAAAGAACACACACCCCAAAACACACGTGCGTGCGAAACACGATGCGCAGACGCAGACGCACAGACACCCTCAGAGAGATAGATAGATAGATTAGATAGGATACATAGATAGGGAGATAGATTAGATAGATAGATAGATAGATAGACAGACAGATAGATAGATAGATTTGACAAACAGATAGATAGATAGATGGATAGATAGATAAATGGATAGACAGATGGATTACACAGATAAATAGGTAGATAGATAGGTAGATAGATAGAGTGATAGATAGATAGATAGACAGATAGATAGATAGATAGATAGATAGATAGATAGATAGATAGATAGGTAAAAAATAAATAGATTACATAGACAAATATATAGATAGATAGATAGATAGATAGATAGACAAACGGATAGATAGATACATAGATATTTTAGATTAAGACAGATAGATTACATAGATAGAAAGAGAGATAATAGATAGAAGATAGATTACATAGATAGATTGTAGATAGATAGATAGATAGATAGGACAATAGATAGATAGATACATTACATAGATAGACAGATAGATAGATAGACAGACAGATAGACGGACAGACAGACAGATAGATAGATAGATAAATAGATGATAAGATAGATAGATTAGACAGACAGATAGATAGACGAACAGACAGGACAGATAATAGATGAAAAAATAGAAGATAGATAGATGATAGATAGATAAGATAGATAATTTGATAGATAATAGATAGATAAAGAAAGAAAAGATAGATAGATAGATGCAAACACAATTTAAATTTTTCGAAGGGGAAAGACTAATACAACCCTCAAAATGAAAAAGACAAGAAAAAGGAAAAAACAAAGCATAACTATGATATCTATGAAAATAAACAACATGGTTATCAAAATTGCACAAGAGGCAGACAGAAGACAGATAGACAGACGAACAACAGATAGACAGACAGACAATCTGAGATTGAATTAGCAAGACCGAGGTAGGAAAGGAAGTTGGAAAGGATATACAATTTTAATTAATAATTTGGGAAGGAGATATGTTGTATCACATTGTTTCATTAAAAAAATTTTGATACATTGTTTTACATCTTTTTAAAGATAAATAGATAGATTATAGATAGATAGATAGATAGATAGATAGATAGATAGATAGATAGAAATAGATAGATAGACTGACAGATAGATAGATAGATAGATAGATAGATAGATAGATAGAAAAGATAGATTGATCATTTTAAAAAATCATTTAAATACATCATCAAACAAATGAATCCCAAAAAATACCCAACCAACTAACCAACCAACCAAATAACCCATAACAATCATCCACTCAAACAATCAACGATGCAACCAACCCAACCAACCAATCAATTACTACCATAAACCGACCAACCAACAGTCACCCTATCAACCAACCAGTCAATCCCAAACATCTAAACAAAAAACCAACCAAACAAACAATCACGATCAAGAAAACGACCAAACCCTATCTACCCTAACAACCAAAGCAACCAGCCAACACACCAACCAATAACCACCCCAAAAACTAACCCACCATTTAACCAACCAACCAAACCCAAAACACCAACAACCAACCTAACCAACCATTTAACCAACCAACCCAAAACACCAACCCCAACACCCATCCAACCAACCACAAAAAACACCAAACAACACACAACAAAACCAACACACAACCAACCAACACACCAACAAACCAAACACACCAACCAACCAACACACCAACCCAAACCCAAAACACCAACCAAAACCCAAAACACCAAAAAACCAAACACAAACCACCAAAACCAACCAACCACCACCAACCAACCAAAACACCAACCAACCAACTACCAACCAACCAACACACCAACCAACCAAAACACCAACCAACCAAATAACCAACCAACCAACACACCAACCAACCAACACACCAACCAACCAACACCCAAACCCAAAACACCCAACCAACCAACGCACAACCAACCAACAACAACCAACCAACAACAAACCAACCAACACACCAACCAACCAAAAACCCAAAAAACCAACCAACACACCAACCAACCAACACACCCACCAAACTAAAGCCAACCAACCAACAAACCCCACCCAACCCAACCACACAACCAACAACACCAAACCACCAACACACAACCACCCAACAACACCCACCAAACTAAAAAGCAACCAGCCAACACACCCAACAAACCCAAACCAAACCAACCAACCACCAATGACCAAGCAAAACCCAAGAATGGAAGGCAGCCTATCATGACTTGAAGAGGAACTGCTTCAGGCCTGGGTTCTCTACATAGGTGGCCAGTGTGGAGTTGTGGGCCACAGGGGCGATAACCCTGCTGATGACGTGGATGATGCCGTTATCACTGACGCAGTCTGTCTTCAGGAAGCGAGCTCCGTTGATGGTCATCAGCTGAAAGACACAACACACACACACACACACCACACACACACACACACACACACACACACACACACCACACACACCACAGGCACACACAGCCTTCACACTGACCAGTCATGGAAGATAACAGTCAGACACTGACCAGTCATGAAAGATGTCAGACACTGACCAGTCATGGAAGATAACAGTCAGACACTGACCAGTCATGGAGGATGTCAGACACTGACCAGTCATGGAAGACACACAGTCAGACACTGACCAGTCATTGAAGATGTCAGACACTGACCAGTCATGGAAGATAACAGTCAGACACTGACCAGTCATGGAAGATAACAGTCAGACACTGACCAGTCATGGAAGATAACAGTCAGACACTGACCAGTCATGAAGATGTCAGACACTGACAGTCATGGAAATAAACAGTCCACACTGACCAGTCATGGAAGATAACAGTCAGACACTGACCAGTCATGGAAGATAACAGTCAGACACTGACCAGTCATGGAAGATAACAGTCACACACTGACCAGTCATGGAAGATAACAGTCAGACACTGACCAGTCATTGAAGATGTCAGACACTGACCAGTCATGGAAGATACACGTCAGACACTGACCAGTCATGGAAAAAGTTACACAGTTCAGACACTGACCAGTCATGGAAGATAACAGTCAGACACTGACCAGTCATGGAAGATAACAGTCAGACACTGACCAGTCATGGAAGGACACACAGTCAGACACTGACCATCATGGAAGATATCAGACACTGACCAGTCATGGAATGATAACAGTCAGACACTGACCAGTCATGGAAGATAACAGTCACACACTGACCAGTCATGAGTAACAGTCAGACAAACAGTCATTGAGATGAGCACTGACCAGTCATGGAAGATCACACAGTCAGACACTGACCAGTCATGGAAGATAACAGTCAGACACTGACCAGTCATGGAAGATAACAGTCAGACACTGACCAGTCATGAGAAAGTCACTAATGACAGTCATGGAAGATGTCAGACATGACCAGTCATGGAAGATAACAGTCAGACACTGACCAGTCATGGAAGATAACAGTCAGACACACTGACAGTCATGGAAGACACACAGTCAGACACTGACCAGTCATGGAAGATGTTCAGACACTGACCAGTCATGGAAGATAACAGTCAGACACTGACCAGTCATGGAAGATGTCAGACACTGACCAGTCATGGAAGATGTCAGACACTGACCAGTCATGGAAGATGTCAGTCACTGACCAGTCGTGGAAGATAACAGTCAGACACTGACCAGTCATGGAAGATAACAGTCAGACACTGACCAGTCATGGAAGACGACAGTCAGACACTGACCAGTCATGGAAGACACACAGTCAGACACTGACCAGTCATGGAAGATGTCAGACACTGACCAGTCATGGAAGATAACAGTCAGACATGACCAGTTAGGGAACACACACACACAGTCAAACCTATTGGGGGGGGACGAGCATCAGGCCTCGTCATCCTTCCTTCCCTCCCTGCTTTATCTTTCCCGGGCCCCAAAAGGGGCGGAAACCCCATTATTTCCATTATTTCACAGCGGGTGAACTGGTTGGGGGGGGGGGGACGTACGAAGCCAGGCGCCCCAAAAAAACCCTATTGGCAGGGGAGCGAGACATCAGAGCCCTCAACTTTCAAAGGGCCAGAATATTGGGGGCCCGTCCCCTATCTCCTCTCCCTCGTGCTTTACATTCCCCTCCCCCAAAAAGGGAGGTAACCTTTTTTTTTTTACAGTGGGGGACTCCAACCCAAGGCGCGAAAACGGGTCCCCCATCCAAGTGGTAACCACGGCGATGCTGTTAAACCTTAGCTGGGGGAAAAAGCGAGCGCTCGCCCACGAGCAGCTACAGGGTTTCCCTTTAACAGGGGGGTTGCTATTTTTATGACAGTCGCCTAGTTTCCCCACCGGAAAAGGGGGGAAGGTTCGTTGATGGATTCTAAGGGGTAACCCCCATGGTTTTTTGAGAGCATGTTGGAAAAAGGCAGGGCTTTGGCATCCATAAATTTCGGGTTAATTTAAAGAGTGGGGTGGGGTGGGGGGGCAGGGGTAAGGGGTAGGGGAGAGGGGGGTGAGGGGGGGGTGGAAGGAGGGGGGGGGGAAAAAGGGGAAGTGGGGAGAGGTGGGGGTGGGTAAAAGTTGGGGTGCAGCGGTGCTGTGGGTTGATTTTAAAGTGTTTGGTTTTGTGTGTGTGTGGGGGGGGGGGGGGGGGGAGGGTGCATGTGTGTGTGGGGTTTTGTGTGTGTGTGTGTGTTGTGTGTGAAAGTAGGGAATTTTTAGCGGAAACTTGTAAAGAAAAATCAAAGCGTCAGATGACTTTTTTTAATATTTTGGAATAATAGAATAAGCATCTGTGCTTTTTTTCATCCAGTCCCCCGTGTGCATGGGTTTTTTTAAATTGTGTCATTGTTCCAACGGCCCAATGGGCCTACTCTTTCGAAAAGCGGGAAAAGGATTTAACGTGTGCGCAAGATGTTCTCATGCGTTCGCACACGGTGCCTCGGTTCATAGTTCATCCGAAGGGCTTTTTACATTCAGTTCGTTTTTTGTCAAATGGGAAGAAAGGCGGGGCGGGGAAACGAACCAGAACCTCACGGTTTACTTGTTGCAGGCAAATTCTTAACCCTCCCCGCCCCCTTTTTGTTTGGGGTGTGTGTTGTGTGTGTGTTTGATGTGTGTGTGTGTGTGGGGGGGGTTTTGGGAAGGGGAGGAGAGAAGTGGGGCTGGGGGCACATATTGTGTGTGGGGTGTGTGTTTTTGTGTGTGTGGGTGGGGAGGGGGGGGGGTGGGGGCGCATATGTGTGTGTGTTGTGTGTGTGCACGCTTGCACGTGCGTGTGCACTAACCTGCATTTACTTCTACCCCAAAAGGTGTAACTCTTTCGATAACCCTTTTTTAAACAAAAAAACCCTTTCACTTAGAAATCTGTCAAAGTTTGCCTGTGTAGCAGTGCCTTTATCTATTTGTTTTCTTTCAAAGATTTCTTCTTTCTTCTTCTTTCTTTCATCTGCCGCTGGTGCCCTTCGGCGACGCGGGGAGACACAGACGTCTGTCTGCAGCAAGGCGGGAGGGTTGATGTATTTAACAGGTCATGGGCTCGCAGGGTGTCAGCCTCGGAGTCGCTCCATCGTCTCCTTGGTCTACCTCTGGCTTTCCAGCCATTTTATTTGGTGGTGTATGCCCGTAGGGGTGGTTGGTTGATTTGACGCTATGAAAGTCCATATGTCTTTGTTGTTTTTTGTGTTTCTATGATGATGATAATGATATGATGATGATAATGATATGATGATGATGATGATGATGATGATGATGATGTTTATGACCATCATCATCATCATCGTCATCGTCACTATTGTCGTCATCGTCATCATCATTATCGTTGTCGTCATCGTCATCGTCATCATCGTTCCTTGTAGTAGTAGTAGTATAGTAGTAGTAGTAGTCTAGTAGTAGTCGTAGTAGTATAGTAGTTTGTAGTAGTAGTAGGGAGTAGTGTAGTAGTAGTAGTAGTAGTAGTAGTCGTCGTCGTCGTCGTGTCGTGTCGTCGTCGTCGTCGTCGTCGTAGTAGTAAGGGAGTGTAGTAGTAAGTAGTAGTAGTAGTAGTAGTAGTAGTAGTAGTAGTAGGAGGAGGAGGAGGAGGGAGGAGGAGGAGGAGGAGGAGGAGGAGAAAGGAGGAGGAGGAGGAGGATCTTTGTTGTTGTAACTGCTGCTGCTGCTTTCATCATCATCATCATCGTCGTCATCATATTGTTATTATTATTATCATTATTATTATTATCGTCATCATCCTCATCCTCATTACTATTATTATCACCATTATTATCATGATGATGATGACATGTACATATATCTTCTATCATGTATGATGTACAAAACGTCTACCATGATTGATGTACAAACATGTATTACCTGTCCAATATCAGTAGGTAGATGGATGATGTACAAAGGTGTACCACCTGTCCAATACTGGTAGGACATGGTTTATGTACAGGGGTCTGCCCGTATCTAGCCTGGAGGGGAGAGTTACCAGTCTTTCCCCGGGTAAATCCGCTTTGAGGTATCGACCTCGGACTGGTGACAGAAAAGACAGAGCAGAAAAAGAATGTAGGATGAATAAAATCGTGATGAGTGAGTGACTGAATGGCTGGATGAACGACTAATGAAAGAATAAATGAATAAATAAATGATGATGGTGTGAATGACTGTGGGACTGCTAAATGGCTGATGACTGACTGACTGACTGACTGACGACTGACTGAATGACTGATGATGACGATGGCTGGCTGGCTGGCGACTGACTGACTGACTGACTGGTTGACTGAAGAATGAATGATAACTGACTGACTGACTGACTGACTGAGATTGGGGACTGACTGGCAGGGTAATGGCGGCTGGTGACTGGCGCTGATGACTGCTGGGGGCTGACTGAGACTGACTGGCGACGGCTGGCTGATGATGACTGCCCGGTGGCTGGCTGACTGACTGACTGGCTGATGGCTGAAGAAAGCATGACGACTGATGGCTGGGGTGGGTGACTGGGGATTTATGTTGGCTGACTGACGACTGACTGACTGACTGATGATGAAAAAATGAAAATGATGGTTAAAGAATGCCAAAAAAAATGAAAAAAATGAATGAATGAATGAATGAATGGGTGGATAAGATGGGCCCACTGATCGAATCACTGACAGGCTAACTTCACTTAATGAAATTAAAAACTGATTTATGTAAATACAATTCTAGAGAAGCGAAGATAATAGAAAAATAATAGATGGGTGAATTAATAATAACACATTTGCAATTATAAAAACGAACTAATGAACTTAAAAAAAGAAGCAATAACTCGTTCTCCCCCCCACCCCCCCCATACACCTCCCCAAGGGAAACTTAACAACAAAACAAAAACCAAAACAAAAACAACAGATAAATGAACACCCACACTAACTCACCCACCCCCCCACCCACCCCACACACCACACTCCTAAACACACCACCCCCACACACCTAACACCTCCCAACAAAAAACCCCTAACACACCCTACACACACACATACAACACACCCAACACACCCACACACTACAACTTTCACCACATCCACACATGAACACACACCACACAAAAACACACATGCACACACAACAACCGTCTCCTCCCCCACACACACACACACACACCACACCACACACACACACACAACACACCACACCACACACACACACGGGCAAGCTATGGAGAGAAAATTCTTAAAGGCGATGTACTTCTGGAAAAAAAATAAAATAATCCCGGTAAATCAGGGGGTTTTTTCGAAAAGCCCGATCTGCCATAGAAAACGGGGAAAGTTTTTCAACGATATAAAATTCAGTTTGCAAGAAGAAAAACGTTCTTGCAAATTTTTATAAAAAAGAGGTATGATCAATTTGGCATGCTAAGTTGTGGAAACAAAAGGATCGGGGTTTTTTGGGCATTTTATAATTATTTTAAAAAGTTTTTTGACTAAAAGAATTTACGGTTGAGGCAAAACTATTCTAGTTTTTGATCTTTTCAATGGGCTTCCCCAAGGCCTGTAATATCGCCCCTCTTATTTTAAAATTTTTTTCTAATGATCTTCCTATGAAATTGTCGAAGAAGTATCTTAGTACAATATGGAGATTATGATGTGGATGAATGTTTCTATGAAAAAGAAACACACAAAAAAAGGTTTAAAATACATTAAAAAGGGATACCAGAACCTTAAAACATCGATAATTATATGCCGAAAATGGATTTACTTTTCCCCAGAAAAAATACACTGTGCTTTTTAAAAATGGAAGTAATCCAATGACCTACCGCATTTAGAAAGGGACCGAGTGTTGAGTATAAAGCACCGTAAAGTTTTTTGGGGGTTTTTTTTCCCTTCTAAGCTAACTTGGAATCCATTCGAAGACAATTAACTAAAACAAAGGGAAAAGGGTTTTAAATTTTTGAAGATGGAAATAAACAGTTTGGGCCAAGCACATTAAAAAAGAAATTTTAGCTAATCCCTTATTCGTTTTAAAATTATCGTATGGTCAGAGGTCTTTTTCAGTGCGCTAAGTATTTATTTAAAAAGTTCAAAGTATAGACTGCAAGCATACGGGCGGGCTCTTGGTGTCCCTTATCAGCCTCACCCTGGGAATATAACGAAGCGGCAGTTCCCTTTAGTGTTTACCGTAACGGAGTGCTAAAATTTGCTTAAAAACAAAACGACAGAAAACTTTATTTCGAAAATAGAAGTAAAATCAGAGTTTAATTTTCCAAAAAGAGAAAATATTATCCTCTTTAATGCCCATCAGTACATTGGTCTGACTGGTAAAAAACTCTGAAGTCAATAAACACAATAGACACACAAAAAGCAATCTTACCTGCCATCATGGGAGATGAATAAAGACACTTTGATTAGAGGTTTTAAAAAAAACAAGAATGACAACCAAAATATAATGGTTTGCTGATGTCGACCCCACACCCATCATAAATTTTTTGACATTTAAAAAATTATACAGACGATCACGTCTAGATAATCAAAAAAAAGGTTCTGCTTTTTTTTATCCCACATTAAAAAATTGAAAAATCATTTTATTTTGGAAAACTCACTCGTATTTACGAGAATTGGGACAATATAATGGGCTTACTTTTTTTTTTAAATTTCCCGTTGTGAAAATTTCAAATTCTTTTTGCGTGATTCTAAATCGGCTTGTAGCTTTAAAATCCCTGTTACAAAAAAATTCAAAAAATCAATTTTTAGAGATTAAGATTAAACCTTTTAAACCTTAAAGGGCATAAGTGTAAATTTTGTTGGGTCCCTTCACACACTGGGTTCTTTCCAATGGGGGGGCGGATAACTCCCAAAAAAGGGGGTGCAAAACAGGGACGGGAGCAATAGAATTGCATGTGCCTTTATCCTTACAAGAAGGGTAAAGCTTACTAGAACAAAAATCTGGAAAAAGGTCACTAAAAGTAATCAGAAAAAAAGAGACTTTTTAACTAGAACTGCAACAAACCGATAATTTAACAGGGGGGAAACCCCATTCAAAAAGTTTAAAAGTGTTTTTACGTCGGGGAGAATTAATATTTTATTCTATAGAATAAAAATAAAGCATTGATAACCAAATTCAGAAAAAATGGTAAATCCGTGTGGGAAAAATATCATAAACTCTATATTTTTTGACTGCCAGAGGTAAAACCTTTCATGCCCCATTTTTTAAAAACCCCCTCATAGCATATTCAAAATCAAAAAACGGCATTTGAAATTGTGAAAGGTCTTTGTCACAGTCCCTTGGACTTTTTATATTCTTTAACGTTAATGACTTGTTTTTGTTTTTTTTGTTGTGTAGTGTTTTTTTTTTGTTTTTTTGTTTTTTTTTGTTTTCCTGTTGCTTTCCCAAAGTTTTTTTTTCTAGATTTTTGTTTAAACAAAACACCCAATCTACGGTTTGGGTTTTTTTTTTTTTTTTTTTTTTTTTTTTTTTTTTTGGGGGGGGGAGCGCTAAATCACTAAAAGTGAACAAGTAAAATTGAAGTCAACAACAACAACACACACAACCACCACCCACACCCTACACACACACACACCTGCAACCCCTACTCCCCACATACCGCCACCCATATTCAAGATTTAATTCCTTTCCCCCCTTTTTGGGGGGAGGGAGAACACACACACACCCACATTACCAAAACCCCAAAAGCACACACACCACGTACACACACACCTACCCCCAAACACCTACACACACCACACACCACCACACCCACAACACACCCCACCACACCTACGCACTTCTCCCAAAACCCCCTACACACCAAATAAACACACACCAACAAACCCCTACACAACCTTCACAACACTACACCACACACATTTCTACACACACTATAAACCGGGGCCCCCGTGTGCGAAGCATGCGAACATTTTTGCGCACACGTTAAAACCCTTTAAAAAAAATAAAAAAATAAAAATTTAAATGGAATTTTTTTAGCCTGAATCTTGAAAAAAATTTAAAAAAAATTCGAAGCGTTTGCATCAATCATTTACGGCATGCAACCTCCTTAAAATAAGAGAAACAGATTTCAAACCCATGCGCGCGCATAGCCGCCACGCCACACACACACACCCACACACACACACCCCAACACCCACACACACACACACACACACGGAACAACACTTAAAAGGTGAACGATCTTTAAAAAATTAGGGCAGATATGTGGGGGGAAAGTTCAGGTAGGAAATAGGGGTTGTTTTGAGGCGGGTTTTAAAGGAATCAAGTAAGGCTTTTGGAAGTGAAAGAGGGAGGTCATTCCAGGTGGAGGGCCCCAAAACACAGAAGGAGCGAGGGCCCAAAACAGTGGTTTTTTTAAATTGGGTTTTGGGAAAAGCACAAAGTATCTGGGGGTGAACGAGGGAACGGGATGGAGTGTACAGGTGAAGCAGTTACAGAAAAAAGGGGGTGCAGATTTGTGGAGACATTTGAAACAGAGGGTATTGATTTTAACTCAGTCTTTGTGAGACGGAAACCCAGGAAGAGATGCAGAAGAGGGGGATGGTTCAGTTTTTTTTCTTTTTAGGACCAGTCGAGTGCAGGTTTTGTATGCTTTGAAGAGAGGGATGAATGCGGTAGGCACCCAAAAGAAATTACAGTAGTCTAAACGTGAAAGAAGGGGAGATGTGACAAGTTTGGAAGTTGCATCAGGGGACGTACTTGCAAATCGGCTTAGCGCCTAATTGATAGTAAAAGGGGGGCGGGTTGGGGTGATGAATTTTTTCATGAGAGGGTTGTCAAGACTACCCCTAAATACTTCACGAGTTGGACAAAGGAAATGAGTATTGCCGAATTTATTAAAAGTTTTTTGCAAAGAGGAAATTTATTTTGGGTCCTATAAACATGGCTTCGGTTTTTCGGCATTAATTGAAAATTTTTCGAGTCACCCATTTTGAATGTCTTGAAGGCAGTAGGACATATTTTCAGGGGGGAAAGGCAAGTTTTCAACAGTATCGCGCACTGAAGTGATATTCGGAAAAAAAATGAGATCAATGGGGGGGTTTTTTATTATATGTGGTGGAGCAGTGTAGAGGTAAAGATAACAGGGCCCAGGACTGACCCCGGGGGAACCACATCCATTTTGACGGTTTTTATTGAAATTTTTTTTACAAAATTTCGGAAAACCGGGCTGTGAGGGATGAAGTAAACCCGGTGAGGGCTTTCCTTAATACCAAAATATTTGGAGGCGAAAAGAAGATTGAGTGATCTTGGGTTTAAAGGCTCGATAAGTCAAGAAGAGTGAGGGGGGAGATTTTTCCCGCATCAGAAGCAAATAGAAGTGTATCTAAAGTTGGGCTAGGGGGGTTTCGGTTGGGTGTGGTTGGGGCGATAGGCAGACGAAAAGGGGAAAAAGATCATTTGAAAGGGGGGCTGTTGACTGTTTGAGAACAACTTTTTCTAGTACTTTAGAGACAAAGGGTAAGTTTTAGCAGGCCTAATTTTTCAGAATGTTGGGGGTCAGGTCGTCTTTTCAGTAAGGGGTTTACTATTGCTGTTTTAAAAGGGTGATGGGAAAAATTTTCCCGACTGAAAGATGGTTTCTTTTTGTGAAAATAGCCAAGTTGTGGAGGCATTGGAGAAAACGGGGCAGGAAGGGGGCAAAGGTGCATGAATTTTTTAGTCATTTCCTTCAAATTTTTCATGATTTCTTTTTTACTTGGGTGAAGGAAAAAAGAGGGTGCCAGTGAACTGGGGGGGAGGGAGGGGCCCGGCTGGAATTTAGTTTGATCAAGTTGGGCGTATGTTTCGAACTTGCTGAAAAAGAAGGGAGAAAATATGGATGGAAGTTTTAGACAGGTGGGGGTTAGGCAGAGGATTGTTTTTGCAGATCCAAGGAGATTTTTTTAGGGAGGGAAAAAAAAGATTTTATGGATGTAGCACAGGAAATTGGGAAAAATAGTAGTCTGTCTTTTTCTGAATGGGTTAAGATTTGACTTTGTTTATCTGTTTTCGGAAAAAAATGTTTGTTGATTTCGGTTTTTGACTTCCGCCCCTGCCTTTTTTTGTTCCGGGTTTTTCGCTTCCTTCAAGATTTGGGATACCCTGGCGCACAGGGTCTGTCAGGGGGAGATGATCAGTGGAGGTGCATCCTCAAAACAGTTGACGGAGAATAGTGTTAAGTGATCAAGAGGTCAGTGTGGTCAGAGGGTTTGGAAAACGTTCGGAGCTTGGGGAAGAGAAGGGAGAATGCTAAGGCCTTAAGATTGCGACGAGTAACATATTTCTTCTTTGACAGGTTTTGTGATGTTGAGAGGAAAAAAATGGCGGAAAGTCAGAAGCAGTTTGCGGTGACAGAAACAATGTGCAAGATTGAATGAAGCATTATAATCACCAGTCTAAAAATTGACCAAACTGTGCGTTGCTGTTTTCCAGTTGGAGGAGAATGGGTTGGGCAAGAAAGAAAAGACGTTTGACACTGGAGAAGGGCTGTTGCGAAAGGGAAATTGAAGTCCCAAGAATATAAGTTTAGTGGGAGAGAGCTGTATGGTCGAGGAGTACTGGAATTCTTGGGGAAAAGAGAAGATGTTAGGTTGTTTTTTACGGCTGGGAGGTGACGGTAAAGGCACAGTGTAATTGAGTGGCCCGGTAGGTTAGATTGATTTTGCAAACTTTAAAAATTCATGTGAGAAATTTAAGGTTGTGACTGAAAGAAAGAGATGGGTTCCCTATGTCTTTGAGAAGATGGCAATCCACCCCTCAGAGAGTCGGGGAAAGAAAAAGGGTTTTTTATCCCGGGGGAGTCAGCTGTTTTTTTTTGCTCATGGGATGTGGTTTTTTAAACCAAGTTTCGGTGAGGGAAAGGTTTTTAAATCAAGTTTTTTTTCGAGATGAAATCAGATATGTATCGGGTTTTCCATTTGGACAGACAGATGCACATTTAACAAACAAACTTGAAGGGGGACTGAAAAGGGGGTGGGGAGGTTTTAAGATAAATGGTGAGTTTGGACAAGCACAGAGGAAAGGCGAAGGGGATGGTGGGGATGCGGCAGGGAAGAAAAAGACAAGAGTTGGTGGCCTGTTCCCCTGTTCGAAAGAGTAGACCTTTGTGCGGTGGGAAAAGATGACAAAATTTACAAAACTGCATTCACAGGGATGGGGGTTAAAAAAAAGGAAATTGCTTTTCCCGTATCCTCGAGGAAAAAAAAATAAAAAAACACACACACACCCTACCCTCCCCCCCCAACCACACCACAACCCACACCCACCACCTACACACACCCACACAAAAACACACAAACCCACACACCTACACAAAAACACACAACACACACCTACACACAAACACACAACACACCACCCTCCACACCACCTCCACACACAACAAAACCACCCCCAACACAAAACCCCCATCACACAAACACACACACCAACACACACCACACCACACTCTGAAAAGTGGGAATTTAAAAAAAACCAATACACACGGGACTGGATGAAAAAAAGCCTGAGCGCTCTTTCCCATTACCCTGATATAAAAGAATAAAGAATAATAAAATAATTATAACACACACACACCCTAACACACACATCCCTACACCCCACACACACACCTACACACACACACACACCCTCCCTCCCCCTCCCCTCCACCCCACACACACCACAACACCTTTATACCCCCCTCCCCCCCTCCACCCCCCCCCCCCCCCCACCCTCTCCCCCCCTCCCCCCAACAAAACCCCACACACTTTCTTTCCCTACTGACCAGAGGAATACAACAGCAGCTCTCTCAGGTGGCTGGGGTTGTCGTAGTCTAAGTGGAAGGAGGTTTCAGCCTCGTACTGGAACCGGAAGTAGGCGTTCGCTGGTGGGCAGGAAGACTGTGATGTTGTCCTCCTCAAACAGTCCACTCAGACTGTGCCGTCGAGAACCCGCGCCATCTGGAACAAAAAAAATTATCTGAAATGAAGAAATTAGATATATTGTGTTGGGCAAGGTGTATGTGTGTGGGGTGGGGGGGGGGGGGGGGGGGGGGGGGGGTACGATTACATAGAATGGTGACATGAAGATCTCTCTCTCTCTCTCTCTCTCTCTCTCTCTCTCTCTCTCTCCCCTCCTCTTTTCTCTCTCTCTCTCTCTCCCTCCCCCTCTCCTCTCTCTCTCTTTTCTCTCTCTCTCTCCATAATCGCTTATTCTATGAATTGAAAAACACACATAACACACCACTGAAAATCTTTTTCTTCGTCGAACGCACATCCCGACAACAAATGTGGGTTTGCAAGTCATATGAGCGAAAATGGCGTTTGGGTGCCGTTTAAGCGCTGACAAAATCAGGCCCAGCGCATTCAACTTCAGCATAAAAGAATTGTTATCTTTAAGCCCCTCTTGGGTCAAAACAGTTGGAGGAATGAAACAAGAAAGAAAAAAATAGACAAGAAAAAGGGTGACAAGAAAAACAGTACAAACGAACAAATAAAGGGTAGCAAAAGAAGAATTGTCTAGCATAACATTCCAAAAGGCGTATTGTTACCAAACATGCCCCTGACATCCCTGCGAGGGGAGAACATCAAAATAGAATACACTTAGCAATAATTAAAACTAATAATACACTTATAAACTATGTTGCAATTTCAGTTCCAAACAGAAAAAAGCCACAACGAAATACATCATCGAGTAAATACAAACAAACAAAAAACCCAACACTTTCCCACCTAAAAAAAACCCCAGTCTATTTATCTTCAGCACTAAGGCCGTAAACACAAGCTATCAAAAATACCTGTGGACTGACACAGATAAAAAAATAAGAAGATAAACAAAGCACTACTCTCACAACAGGTGGTGATTTATTTCTCTCTTCTGGCTCTCTTCCTTGCCAAAAAAACCAAACCCCAACGCGCGATGATAGATTGCACGTGTCATGCCTATCCCATAATACCTCCTCCAGACGTGTCAGGCCTATCCCATAATACGTCCGGCCAATCGTATGGGTTCTTGCCCGCCCACGTGATTTCGTGGAAGAAAGGATGACCTGACTGACCCGAAACTGACCCCTGTGCGTGCTGGGTGTCCATTTGTTTTGCTGTGTGCTGTGGACACCCTGGTCATTAGTGTATGTGTGTAGTGTCTGTCTCTCTGTCTCTCTATCTGTCTGTCTCTCTCTGTCTCTGTCTCTGTCTCTCTCTCTCTCTCTCCTTCTCTCTCTCTCTCTCTGTATAATCAGTGTATCAGTTTTCATGTTAATGTTTGATTTATTTGAGAATTATATGTTTATTAGCGTATATCTCCTTTCTCAAAAAAGAAAATATATGAATCTCTCGAAATTAATGCTAAAGTCAGTTAGGGATTATGTATTGTTAAATATATATATTTTTAAAATCATGTTGTCGTTGTTGTAGTAAGATTGTTACCTTTGTTTTGTTGATAGTCCCTAATCAGGGCAAGGGCGGAGGGGAAAAAAAAGTATGGCATGCTTATTTCTGTTCCCCTTGAAAAAAAAAATTTTTCATTCATTCATTCATTCATTTATTCTCTCCTCCTCGATTTGTGAGGGATGGATCCCTTGGGGTAGAGGATGGCATTGCGTTCGTACTGTGACCTGGGTTAAACTCTTTCAAGGGTTTTTTTCCCTTGAAGTTAACATCGTGCCGACCCACTCTCCCCAAAATCCTTGGGTGAGTCTATAAACCGGGGCCCCCGTGTGCAAACGCACGCGAAAATCTTGCCGCACACACGTAAAAAAACCGGCCCCCGTTTTTTGGGAAAGAGAACCTTTTGCGTCCGGGGGGACAAAATTAAAAAAACGCATAACGCGGGGACGGGATAAAAAAAGAAAAGTGAATGCTTACCAGGATCATCGAAATAAAAGAATAAATAAAAAAAAATTAACCCCATCTTTTCGGTTTAGGATCCATACTAGGTAGCTGGGGTGGGGTGGGGGTGGAGTGGGGGAAAGATTGTCAATTGAATTTTGATTGAAAAAATATCAATATAAGCTTTTTTCTCTTTACTGAAAATTAAGACGTAAATTTTTTCAATTTGTTTTTTTTTTTTAAAACCGTTTTAAAAAATCCAACCCCTCGTTTTATCATCTATCGCGATGCAAAATTTAATCCATTTCCCCTTTTTTTAAATTTCGGCGTCTGTTTTTCACTTGTTTAAAAAATTTTCAAAGAATTGACCAATTTTTTTAACCTCTTTTTGTTTTGACCCAGGCCAAAAGTGTGTCAGTTGTTGATAATTTCAACTAAAAAGCCAAGGTGAACTAAAAATATTTTTTTGAAAATATTTCTTAGATTTCTCCAGCCCCTGACAAGCTTAACATAACAACCCCCCATTTTCCATTAAGGAGAACAATCCTCTGAAGTCGGAGTATGGTTTCCTATATGGCGGGGTACTTAAAAAAAATTATCCCCAAAAACTTTTCATCCGTTTTATTCCTATCTCACAGTGTTTTCCCAGGGGGAGGATGGGAGCAGAGTGTTGCATTTCTGGGGGCCCCCCAGGATGTAAACGGGGGAACCACAACAACACCCCAAACGCAACAACAACATAATTTTTTTGTGGATTTGAAAGTGGTTTTTTTTTTTGTTTTTGTTGCCGATTGTAGCACCTAAAATTGCGACGCCACCACGAAATGATCGCTACACCTGACCCACTTTTCTCTAGGAGCCTTTTGGCAGGGGGGGGTCAGGTTGTTGTTTGAGTTTTGTGATGATTATACCAGGGGAGGGGATAGCTCAGTGGTCGAGCACTCGCTTTCCCCACCAAGTTAAGCAGCTCGAGCGGGGTTACCAGTTGGATGGGTGACCGTTTGCGCCCCTTGGCTTCAGTACAGTTCCTCCCCCAGTTCGCCCAGCTGTAAATGGGTACCTGCCCTCTTTAGGGTCAGGGAAGGTAAAGCAGCGAGAGAGAGGAGATGGGCGCCGTCCTCAATATGCTGGCCCTAGAGAAGTGAGGTCTCTGACGCCTCGCTCCCCTACGACCTTATAGGTTATGGGACACCTTTACCTTACCTTATACAACAATAACCTTTCTTCTGCCTTCTACTGAAATACTAAGGGGTAACTTTCTTCCCTTTTGCTTTAAAAACGAGTTTAACCCCCCCCCCCCCCCCCCCCCCCCCCCAACACCTCGTTCTGACTGTCTATCATGATCGATAAACTCGTCACTTTTTCAGTTTGCCATTTCCCGGAGTGTAAGCTTTGTCTTTTTTTTTTCAATTTTGTAAATAACTTTGTATAGAACTATCCTGTGTGGGGTTTTTTATGTGTTCTTGTTGATCTGAATACTCGTTTTATTTCGCTTGCTGTTGTAGATTAAGGGGCATGCTAAGAAAATAAAAATTGGCTTCCGATTCAATGCGTGTTTTTACATTGTGGGGTGTGTGTGTGTGTGTGTATGTCGGTGGGAGGGGGGGGGAGGAAGGGGGAGGAGGGGGAGGAGGGGGGGAGGAGGAGGGGGGTCCACATTTTCTGTCGCTGTGTGGGGGGTGTATGTGTATGTTTTTCCGTCGTGTCCGACGATGAAACCCCCAAAACAGCAAGAGGAGGCAGCTGCTGTTTTGGAAACTGGGCAGAAAATTTTTATAAGTGGAGATGTCTTTCCCACAGTTCATCCCCACTCTCTCGGCCAAGTGGGCATAAGGACAGTCAGCGTTGGAGATGTTCTCCAAGGCCAACAGCCCCAAGGCTTCTGCAGCACATAAGGACTGAGCAAGAGCCTCCTAGTCAGAGAGTACATAGTCGATCACTAAAGATAAAGCTGTAAAGTGGAATTCCATGAGTGGGAAAGAAGCATTTGGGCATACCAGCCTCTCACACTTTGCTGTTGTTGCCCCCAGGCGTCAGTGGTTTAATCAAGAACTGTGATAAAGCCCAGGCGTGACGGCATACATACACAGGACCTGTACCTACCCCCTGCTGCCCACCCGTTCCTCGACAGCTGTCTTTATCACTGTCCTGCACGACAGCTCCCCATCACAAGCTCTGCTGTAGATGACGACTTGTCTTGGTGGTTTAAGGATGGGCCAGTTTCCCCCCTCCCTCCCTCCTCCTTCCTCCTCCCTCCTTCCCCCATCCTCCCCCCCTCTGCCTTGCAGCTTCGAGGTTTACCAATTGGGTGAATTTGTGACTGCAACCATTTTGGCCCCCTCCCCCTCCTCCCCCTCTCCCTATCGATAAATCGATGCCTTAGAGCAACAACGGTTTATCTGAAAACAAATTAGCAATTTTCATTTTTTTTATATTATGGTAGAATCTACTGTAAACTCCTAGATGACAAAAGTATAAAATAAAAGTTTGATTAAATTCAAAGGTGTTTGAAGAAAACCTTTGTTGCACAAAACAACTCTAGCAAATTTCCACAGGGTACACTGGACTACCGCACAGCATCCCGCTTTTCCTTTAAAGACTTTAATGCCAATTATCTGGGACAGGGCTATGCAACAGCGGACATCCAACTGTGCAAAACCTTCTTGCCTAGGAGTGGATACACCTGGACTGCTGGGCAGGGTTCATGTAACACTGGCGGGCCTGGAGGGTTTTGGGTTCGTCCTGCTGAAAACTGGTGGCTGAAAATTTAATGTGATCTTATCTGGGAAAGTGGGTCAAGCTTTGTGCTGTATTTTCCCTGCAAGCAAGGTGGTCTACCTTCACTGCAAGTGTTTTTGCTATCCTGGCCTTTACAGGAAATTCCACTTTCTGCACTAGCCTAGCCTAGCATCGCTTTGAGAGGACCAGAATTAGTGGACATCAAAGTTTCACACGCAGACTGCGAGAAAATTCCAGGCAAAAACAGGCCACCAGTTGTAAATATGCATGTATGCGCTTTCTTCTACATGTCTTACAACATAAAGCTGTTATGATAATGATCGCATCAATACACATTCTATTTCCAAAAACCGAATACTTCCGTTCAATCCTCGATTTGTTCTGGCCTTTCAAACTTTTCAAATGAGTGTATCTCAAAACTTTCGAAAATGGCGGCTCTGTTGATAGATAGACCGTTGTTGCTCTAAGGCATCAAAATGTGTGTGGGAGGAGGGGGCAAAAATGGTCGCCTACACAAAGTATAGCCACAGAGTACCTAAAAAACCAAACCAAACCCTAAATCATTTACTTAGGTAGCTTTATTCCAACTTCAGGGATGATATCTAAAACTACACACTTTTTTGGGATGCGATT
>CM054164.1:23731048-23736048 GCA_028751875.1 Rapana venosa
TACATGCACACTATGATGAATGCTGTTAATACATGCATACATTGGTGAATAATGATAATGTAATTATGGATATAGTGGTGAGTGATCATACTACATGCATACAGTGATGAATGATGAACATATATTTATGCATGCAGTGATGAATGATAAAAATATATTTATGCATGCAGTGATGAATGATGAACATATATTCATGCATGCAGTGATGAATGATGAACATATATTTATGCATGCAGTGATGAATGATGAACATATATTCATGCATGCAGTGATGAATGATGAACATATATTTATGCATGCAGTGATGAATGATGAAAATATATTTATGCATGCAGTGATGAATGATGAACATATATTTATGCATGCAGTGATGAATGATGAACATATATTTATGCATGCAGTGATGAATGATGAAAATATAATTATGCATGCAGTGATGAATGGTAAAAATATATGTATGCATGCAGTGATGAATGATGAACATATATTTATGCATGCAGTGATGAATGATGAAAATATATTTATGCATGCAGTGATGAAAGATAAAAATATATTTATGCATGCAGTGATGAATGATGAAAATATATTTATGCATGCAGTGATGAATGATGAAAATATATTTATGCATGCAGTGATGAATGATGAAAATATATTTATGCATGCAGTGATGAAAGATAAAAATATATTTATGCATGCAGTGATGAATGATGAAAATATATTTATGCATGCAGTGATGAATGATGAAAATATATTTATGCATGCAGTGATGAATGATGATAGTACATGCATACAGGGATGATTAGTGATAATACATGCATACAATGATAAATGATGATAATACATACATACACTGATGAATAATGATAAAACATGCATAGTGACGAATAAAGATAAACAAGCATACAGTGAAAGAATGATGATGATACATGCATACAGTAATGAATGCGTGCATACAGTGATGAATGCTGATAATACAGGCATACAGTGATGAATTTTGATAATACATGCATACAGTGATGAATGCTTATAATACAGGCATACAGCGATGGATTTTAATAATACATGCATACAGCGATGGATTTTGATAATACATGCGTACAGAGATGGATGATGATGATACATGCATACAATAATGAATGATGATAACACACGCATATAGTGATGTATTTTGATAATACATGCACACTATGATGAATGATGGTGATGCATGCGTACAGTGATGAATAATAAAATAATTATGCATGCAGTGATGAATGATTATTATATATTTATGCATACAGTGATGGATGATGATAATATTTATGTACAATACGATGAATGATGATAATACATACAGTGAATAATAATAATAATAATAATAATAATAATAATAATAATAATAATAATAATAATAATACATACAGTGAATAATAATAATAAAAATAATAATATATGAATACAGTGATGAATGATGATAATACATGCATACAGAGATGGATGATAATAATAAATGCATGCAATAATGAATGATGATAATACACACATATAGTGATCAATAATGATGATAATATGTGCATACAGAGATGAATAATGATAATGTAATTAACCATACAATGATGAATGACGATAATACATGCACACTATAATGAATGATGTTAATACAAGCACACTCTGGTGAATGTTGTTAATACATGCACATTATGATGAATATACACGCACGCTATGATGAATGATGATGATACATGCAAACAGTGAATAATAATAATGTAATTATGCATGCAGTGATGAATGATGATAATATATGTATGCATACAGTGATGGATGATAATAATACATACAGTGAATAATAATAATAATAATAATAATAATATATATATATATATAAATACAGTGATGAATGATGATAATGCATGCATACAACGTTGAATAATGATGATGTAGCTAAGCAAACAATGGTGAATGATGATGATATATGAACACTATAATGAATGATGATAATACTGAGTATTAATTTCAAGTTGGTTGAGTAATAGCTTCAAGTTATCTGAATAATAGCTTCAAGTTATCTGAGTAATAATTTCAAGTTAGCTGAGTAATCATTTCAAGTTGGCTGAGTAATAGCTTCAAGTTATCTGAGTAATAATTTCAAGTTAGCTGAGTAATCATTTCAAGTTGGCTGAGTAATCATTTCAAGTTAGCTGAGTAATAATTTCAAGTCCTTCGGATGAGACTATAAACCGAGGTCCCGTGTGCGAACGCATGCAGAACATCTTGCGCACACGTTAAATCCTGTTCCGCTGTTCGAAAAAGTAGGCCATTGTGTGCCGGTGGGAACAGATTACAAAATTTAAAAAACCCACATACACACGCAAAAAAAAAAAAAAAATTCATCTGAGTGCTTTGATTTGTTGCTTTACAAGATTCAGCGCTATATAAATTCCATACATTATTATTACTATTATTATTATTATTATCATTCTTCTTGTTGTTGTTGTTGTTGTTGTTGTTCTTCTTCTTCTTCTTCTTCTTCTTCTTCTTCTTCTTCTTCTTCTTCTTCTTAGTGTTAAGTTAGCTGAGTAATAATTTCAAGTAACTGTATAACTTATTCGGTAACTTAATCTGTTGCTTATATTTGATAACAAATTCACATTCAAATTCTTTATATTACCGTCATCCGTTTAGGTATATGGAGGATTATACATAATATCAATGAACAAAATCATAACTGAACAACACGCACGCACCATGTAACTGGATATTTGAACACATTACTATAGATAAAAACAATATGTCTGTTTACACATATCGAACTCTTTGAACATAGCTTACATGTTATTTCTGATAGTATTAACTATTTTAACAACATTGAAAAGAGTCTTCCTCTTTAATGAAGAAAAGAGTTATTGATACTTCAGTCTTTGGATGATTAGCGTAATATTCTGGTAAACATTTGTTTAACGAGTTTCGTTAACCATTGGACAGATAAAAGGTAATGAAATACGTCACCAATATCACCACTATTGTATTTTTTGTCCGTATATTTCAACTTCTTTAAAATGCTTCAAACCGGGGGATATTAATAATAATAATAATAATTATTATTATTATTATTATTATTATTATTACTATTAATGGAATTTATGTAGCGCTATATCTTGAAGAGACAAATCAAAGCGCTTGCACTCAACTCATTCTTACACATACAATCAGTAACAACTAATAGTTCCATCAAGTCCAAATGTGCACGCGCGCTCGCGCGCACACCCACACACACACACACACACACACACACACAGGTCACACCCTGGCAGGGCAATAGAATCTTGGCTGTTGAAGGCAAGGAAAAACTATGAGATGAAGCAGGAGAGGAAAATCTTAGGTTTGAAATAAATATGTCTTGAGACTGGATTTAAAAGTGTCATAAGAAGGCCTTTGGCGGAGGGAGAGAGAGAGGGAGGTCATCCCAGATCGATGGACCAGAAATAGAGAAAGAGCGACGGTCAACGGTGGATTAACAGACAGATTGTTTTTACCTGCGCGAAACTGGGCAGATCAAACAGAAACATTGGATGGCAATTAAGAGTCAACACATTTCAATTTTGTTTTAAACATTCTATTGGAGAAAGATGGTTGACAAAGCTTAGAAGGCGCCCCAAAGGATTCGGAATCTGAGGGATCGGTGACGGTGACGGTGACGATGATTTGTTTAAACATCTACCCCCACTCCCACCCCACCCCGACTCAACTTGTTTGCTAATGTACATTTAGTGACAAAGCTTCTTTAAAAATGTTGTAACCAGGGTATTCCTTACTTCTTTTCATCACTCCTTTATTCCTCTCTCTCTCTCTCTTCTTAAATTTTGTTAAATATAAAGTAAAAGTATATACATTTCGAGTGTTTCAGACATTCGTAATAAACTAAATATAAACTACATTCCAAATGATGAAAGCATTTGTAATAAACCAAATGTATACGGCAATCTAAATAATAATAATAACAATAATAATGATAACAACAACAATAACAACAACAACAACAACAATAATAATAATGATAATGATAATACATGGAATTTATACAGCGCTATATCTTGCAAAAAACCCAAATCAAAGCCCTTTCATTCATCCTAGTCTTTCACATGCAGCCAATTACAATTGATAGATTTTTAGAAATTCAAATGTAAACACACACACGCACACAATTAAAATGTTTTACAAATTCAAATGTAAACACACACACACACACACACACACACACACACACACAACACACAAAGGTTGTACACTCCAGCAGGGTGAGGAGGGGGAGGGGGTGAGGGCAGGAACAAAGATGAGATGAAACAAGAGGAGAGAATTTTAGGTTTGAAATAAATGTGCCTTTAGGCTGGATTTAAAAGTATCATAAGAAGGCTTTTGGCGGAGAGAGAGGGAGGTCATTCCAGATCGATGGACCAGAAACAGAGATGGAGCGACGGCCAACGGTGGACTGGTTGAATCTAGGTATTCTTAAGCACAAGGTATCTGCAGCAGAGCGGAGGGAACGACAAGGAGGGTACAAGTAGAGACATTCAGAGGTAGGAAGGTGCTGTTTGGTGGAGACATTTGTAACAGAGGGTACAGATCTTAAAGTTTACTCCCAATGGATCGGTGGTCTAGAGGTAACGCGCCTGTCTAGAAAGCGAAAAGTCCGGGTTCGTATCCCGTCTGGGCCCGAAACTTTTCCCCCATCCATTAGACCATGAGTGGTGGTCTGGGCGCTAGTCTTTCGGATGAGACGATAAACCGAGGTCCCGTGTGTTACAGAAAATTATGCAGCGCACGAAAAAGAACCCACGGCAACAAGAGAGTTGTCCCTGGCAAAATTCTTAGAAAAAAGCCACTCTGATAGGGAAAGAAATACAGTTGCAGACAAAAAAAAAAAAAAAAAAAAAAAAAAGGGGTGGCGCTGCTCTTGTGGCGACGTGCTCTCCCCGGGGAGAGCAGCCCGAATTTCACGCAGAGAAATCTCGTGACTTAAAGTG
>CM054164.1:23746924-23749424 GCA_028751875.1 Rapana venosa
CTCTCATTCTCTCTGCTCTCTCTCTCTCTCTCTCTCTCTCTCTCTCTCTCTCTCTCTCTCTCTCTCTCTCTCTCTCTCTTCTTTCTCTGGGCCTGATGAAAACAAGTATGTGCATGCTTATTCTGTTACCCTTGAAAAATAAAGACTCATTCATTCATTCTCTCTCTCTCTCTCTCTCTCTCTCTCTCTCTCTCTCTCTCTCTCTCTCTCTCTCTCCCTCTCTCTCTCTCTCTCTCTCTCTCTCTCTTTCTCTGGCCTGATGAAAACAAGTATGTGCATGCTTATTCTGTTACCCTTGAAAAATAAGACTCATTCATTCATTCTCTCTCTCTCTCTCTCTCTCTCTCTCTCTCTCTCTCCCTCTCTTTCTCTCTCTCTCTCTCTCTCTCTCTCTCTCTCTCTCTCTCTCTCTCTCTCTCTCTCTCTCTCTCTCTCTCTCTCTCTCTCTGGCCTGATGAAAACAAGTATGTGCATGCTTATTCTGTTACCCTTGAAAAATAAAGACTCATTCATTCATTCTCTCTCTCTCTCTCTCTCTTCTCTCTCTCTCTCTCTCCTCCCTCTCTCTCTCTCTCTCTCTCTCTCTCTCTCTCTCTCTCTCTCTCTCTCTCTCTCTCTGGGCCTGATGAAAACAAGTATGTGCATGCTTATTCTGTTACCCTTGAAAAATAAAGACTCATTCATTCATTCTCTCTCTCTCTCTCTCTCTCTCTCTCTCTCTCTCTCTCTCTCTCTCCCTCTCTCTCTCTCTCTCTCTCTCTCCTCTCTCTCTCTCTCTCTCTCTCTGGCCTGATGAAAACAAGTATGTGCATGCTTATTCTGTTACCCTTGAAAAATAAAGACTCATTCATTCATTCTCTTTCTCTCTCTCTTTCTGTCTCTATCGCTCTCATTCTCTCTCTCTCTCCCTCTCTCTCGTTCTCATTCTATCTCTCTCTCTCTCTCTTTATCTCTCTCTCTCTCTTTCTCTCTCTTTCTCCCTCTCTCTCGTTCTCATTCTCTCTCTCTCTCTTTCTCTCTCTCTCTCTCTCTCTCTCTCTCTCTTGTCTTCTCTTCTGGGGTAGACCAGGGTGGTTGGGTAGTGGGACAGCGCGCGCGCGCGCGCGCGTATGTGTGTTGTGTGTGTGTGTGAGAGAGAGAGAGAGAGACAGAGAGAGGTGTGAGAGAGGGGGGGTGGGGAGGGGATTGCGAGTTGGAAGGGGGTGTGTAGTAAAAGGTTGATAGAGATAGAGAGGGGGGGAGGGATGGAGAGAGAGAGAAAGAGAGAGAGAGAGAGTGAGAGAGAGAAGGAGAGAGACAGAAACAGAGAGAGGGAGAGAAAGAGGGGGGGGGGGGAGAGAGATTGGGGGAGAGAGAGAGAGAGAGGGGAGGGGGGGAGGGGGGAAGGGGCAGACAGACAGAAATAGACAAAGACGGAGAGAGACCGAAACAAATGCACGTTGGTACACACACACACATACACACATAAGAATTGCGAATAATTAAAAAGAAGAAGAAAAAGAAGAAGGAAGAAGAAGAAGAAGAAGAAGAAGAAGAAGAAGAAGAAGAAGAAGAAGAAAAAGAAGAATTGCGAAAAAGAAGAGTTGCGAAAAGAAGAATTGCGAAGAAGAAGAATTGCGAAGAAGAAGAAGAAGAAGAAGAAGAAGAAGAAGAAGAAGAAGAAGAAGAAGAAGAATTGCGAAGAAGAAGAAGAAGAAGAAGAAGAAGAAGAAGAAGAAGAAGAAGATTGTGAAGATAAATTGCGAAGAATTGCGAAGAAGAAGAAGAAGAAGAAGACCACTATCGCCACCAACAACAAAAACAACCACACACACTCACACACACACCAAACACACCATTGTCTCGATATAAAAGAATAAATAAATAATAAATAGATAAATAAATATCAAAATCGCGCTCGTATAAAGAGACAGACAGAGAGAATAGACTGAGAAAAAAAGACAGAAAGACAGAAGGACAGGGAAACAGAAAAGGACAGACAGACCAACAGACAGACAGACAAATAATCACAACATCAGAGATTGAGAGATAAACGTAGTTAGTTACATGACAATAATCATAACAGATGGGAACGAATCATAACCGCTTTTTCATCATAGAATTTAACAATAAACACTCTCATAACAAAATAAAATTGGGTAAGCATTCGTAGTTCACGGGAAGCAACTCAGATTGAGGCACAGTAGTTGTGGATGAGTATACTCCCTTGAGCCTGTGAGCCGTTTCTTGGTCTTGTGAGGCAAGATCTTTGAAAGGCAAGGCAAGGATGAGACTATAAACCGAGGCCCGGTGTGCGAACGCACGCAGAACATCTTGCGCACACGTTAAAACCGTTCCGCTTTTCGGAAGAGTAGGCCATTGTGTGCCGGTGGGAACGGACCACCAAATTAAAATTTACAAAACTACATACACACGGGGACTGGATGCAAAAAAGCACACAAGTGCTTATTCCATTATCCTCAATATAAAAGAATATAGATAACAGAATATAAAAAAGCAA
>CM054164.1:23761924-23774424 GCA_028751875.1 Rapana venosa
TTTAAAAAAATTTATTCTTGTATATCGAGGATAATGGAATAAGCACTTATGTGCTTTTTTACATCTAGTCCCCGTGTGTATGCGGTTTTGTAAATTTTGTCATGTGTTCCCACCGGCTTTAACGCGTATATGTGAGAGATATTCTGCGTATATGTATATACACGATGAGAAACGAGGCACTGGCAGGTCTGCACTTGAAGTTGACCTGGAAGATCGTCAAAGATTCCCGCCCCCCTTCCCCCCCCCCCCCCCCCCACCCTTCTCCTCCCCCCTGCCGAACCCCCCTGCCCCCTTCCATTAATTCACCGTACTCTGCCGATATTCGAACCCACGACTTCATAGCTGTGTGACATCATTCGTTGTAGTGTTTCCTTAATGTGGACTCAAGATTTTTTAAATTTTTTTTGGGATGTCTAATCCATGTTGTCTCTATCAGTATAAGATGTGACAATGGAAATAGTCGTTTTCACTGCCTGTTTTTTTCTTGTATTTTGTGTGTGTGTTTCTGTATTGTATGCAGTGGAGCGGTGGTCTAGAGGTAACGCACCTACCTAGAAAGCAAAAAAGAAAAAAAAGAAGTTCGAGCTGGAAGTGTGCGGTGGTTCGATCCCCGTTTGGGTCCCAAACTTCTCCTCTATTCATTAGACCATGAGTTGTGGTCTGAGTGCTAGTCTTTCTGATGAGACGATAAAGCGCGATCCCGTGTGTTACAATTATTTAGCGCACGTAAAACAACAATAACAACAAAACAAAACAAAAACCCACGGCAAAAAGAGAGTTGTCCCTGACAAAGTTCTGTAGAAAAAAGCCTTACTCTGATAGGGAAACAAATACAGTTGTAAACTGGAAAAGAAAAAAAAAATAATGGGTGGCGCTGCTCTTGTGGCGACGCGCTCTCCCCGGGAAGAGCAGAGCAGCCCGATTTTCACGCAGAGGAATCTGCCGTGACTTAAAGTGGTGTAAAAATGAATACAAAATTATTGCGTTTTGAATGGTTTGTTGTTTTGACGTAGTGATAAGTTAACAAACAATCATATCATTTTTTTTTTAATGTGGACATTCAAAATCATTTTTACCTGCTGTATCTAGTTTATCAGGGGACGGGATGGCTCAGTGGTCGGAGCACTCGCTTTCCCCCAACCAATGTTAAGCAGCGTCGAGCGTGGTTACCACTTGGATGGGTGACCTGTTTGCGCGCCGTGGCTTCAGTACAGTCCCTCCCCCAGTTCACCCAGCTGTCAATGGGTACCTGCCTTCTTTAGGGTCAGGGAAGGTAAAGCAGCGAGGGAGAGGAGATAGGCGCCGCCCTCAATATGCTGGCCCCTAGAGAAGTTGAGGTCTCTGACGCCTCGCTCCAGTACGACCACATAGGTTATGGGACACCTTTACCTTTATCTAGATTATCACTGAGTGAAGTTTTATCTGAACCATCGTTACTGTTGGACATCGCTTTAGCGTTAATAGTAATAACAGTATATAGAATTGATGTAGTGCTGAATCTTGTAAAGCAAACAAATCAAACCGTGGAGGTAGCGGCAATTCAGTTTCGGGGATGTATGTATGAGGTACGGTAGGTCAGTGTTATACATAGTATGCATTAGTTGTTTTGACTCCACAAAATGTTTTGACATTGCTTTTCAGTTATTGTTTAATTGTTCTTGTTAATTTGGAATTTGAAGTGTAGTTTATATGCCCTTGTTGTAAAAAAACCCCACTAGATGTGAATAGACGATACTACTACTACTACTACTATTGCTACTACTACTACTACTACAATTGCTACTACTACTGCTACTACTACTGCTGCTGCTGCTGCTGCTGCTACTACTACTGCTGCTGATGCTACTACTACTTCTACTACTACTACAGCTGCTGCTACTACTACTATTGCTACTACTACTACTACGACTACTACTATTGCTACTACTACTACCTGCTGCTACTACTACTATTGCTACTACTACTACTACCACTACTACTACTTCCACTACTACTACCACCACTACTACCACTACTACTACTACGATTACTACTACTACTACTACTACAACTACTACTACCACTACTTATATGTTTCTTCTCTCTGGTGCCTACGAAAAATGTCAGCTAGTTCTACTTAGTTTTTCTTAGATATATATGATGTCAAGGCTTAATTTGTCATGTATTACAAGTATCTTGCGTCATTATTTTTTGTAAATTTAAAAAAGAGTTTTAAAAAAAATAAGACGTCATATTTTACGTCATTGAAACCGCACGATTACTATTAGTGCAACATTTTGATTGTCTTTTACAGAAGGCTGTAGCCTAGACGTATTATAAGTCATGCGTGTATTCTATATGTTTTCACAACTAAAGCGTTTGTGGTAAGTGAACAGAAGTGATGCGCAAAGTATATATATATATATATATTATATATATATATATATATATTTTTTTTTTTTTTTTTTTTTTTTTTTTTTTTTTTTTTTTTTTGGGGGGGGGGGGGGGGGGGGGGGGAGGGGGGGGGGGGTGGTGGTTATACTCAGCAGTATTTCACAATTCAGCATTTCAATAATTTAGTTTCAGGGTTGTTGGTTGGGTTTTTTTTAGTTTGTTGTTGTCGTTGACAGATAAATAGGTAGGTAGGTAGTTCATTAGTAGGTGAGTAAATGTGTAGACTGATAGGTAGGTACCTAAGCAAGAAAGCATGTTAAAATCGACGAGAGAGAGGGAGAGAGACAGAGAGAGAGAGAGAGAGAGAGAGAGAGAGAGAGAGAGAGAGAGAGAGAGAGAGAGAGAGAGAATCGAGTCATTTAGAATGTAGTATATATTCTAGTTTATTACGAATGTTTGAATCATTTACAGAGTAAACTATAAGATCTGCAACCTCTGTTACAAATGTCTCCACAAAACAGCACCTTCCTACCTCTGTGAATGTCTCCACTTGTACACTCCTTCACGTTCCCTCCGCTCTACTGCAGATACCTTGTGCTTAAGAATACCTAGATTCAACCAGTCCACCGTTGGCCGTCGCTCCATCTCTGTTTCTGGCCCATCGATCTGGAATGACCTCCCTCCCTCTCTCTCCGCCAAAAGCCTTCTTATGATACTTTTAAATCCAGCCTAAAGGCACATTTATTTTAAACCTAAGATTCTCTCCTCTTGTTTCATCTCATCTTTGTTCCTGCCCTCACTCCCCCCCCCCCCCCCCCCCTCACCCTGCCGGAGTGTACAACCTGTGTGTGTGTGTGTGTGTGTGTGTGTGTGTGTGTGTGTGTGTGTGTGTGTGTGTGTGTGTTTACATTTGAATTTGTAAAAACTATTAATTGTGCGCGCGTGTGTGTTTACATTTAAATTTGAAAAAAAATCTATTAATTGTAACTGGCTGCATGTGAAAGACTAGGATGAATAAAAGCGCTTTGATTTATTTTTTGCAAGATATAGCGCTGTATAAATTCCATGTATTATCATTATTATTATTGTTATTGTTGTTGTTATCATTATTAGTGTTATTATTATTATTTAGATTGCCGTATACATTTGGTTTATTACAAATGCTTGTATCACTTTGAAATGTAGTTTATATTTAGTTTATTACAAATGTCCGAAACACTCGAAATGTATATACTTTTACTCTATATTTAACAAAAATTAAGAAGAAAGAGAGGAATAAAGGAGTGATGAAAAGAAGTAAGGAATACCCTGGTTAAAACATTTTTAAAGAAGCTTTATCACTAAATGTACATTAGCAAACAAGTTGAGTCGGGGTGGGGGTGGGGGTAGATGTTTATACAAATCATCGTCACCGTCCCCGTCACCGATCCCTCAGATTCCGAATCCTTGAATCCTTTGGGGTGCCTTCGAAGCTTTGTCAACCATCTTTCTCCAATATATATACAAATCATAGAATGTTTGCAACAAAATTTCGTGTTGAAAAGTGTTGACTCTTAATTGCCATCCAGTGTTTCTGTTCGATCTGCCCAGTTTCGCGCAAGTAAAAAAACCAATCTGTCTGTTAATCCACCGTTGGCCGTCGCTCTTTCTCTATTTCTAGTCCATCGATCTGGAATGACCTCCCTCTCTCTCTCTCTCTCTCTCCGCCAAAAGCTTTCTTATGACACTTTAAAATCCAGTCTCAAGACATTTATTTCAAACTTAAGATTTTCCTCTCCTGCTTCATCTCATAGTTTTTCCCTGCCTTCAACAGCCGAGATTCTATCACCCTGCCAGGGTGTGTGACGTGTGTGTGTGTGTGTGTGTGTGTGTGTGTGTGTGTGTGTGTGTGTGTGTGTGTGTGTGTGTGTGCGCGCGCGTACGTGCACATTTGGACTTGATGGAACTATTAGTTGTTACTGGTTGTATGACTGTGTAAGAATGAGTTGAGTGACAGCCTTTGATTTGTCTCTGCAAGATATAGCGCTATATAAATTCCATTTATTATTTTGATTATGATGATTATGATTATTGTCATCATAATCATCATAATAATAATAATAAATGGGTGATGATGATGATGATGATGATTATGATGATTATTATTATTAATATCCCCCGGTTTGAGGCATTTTAAAGAAGTTGAAAGATACTGGACAAAAAATACAATAGTGATAATATTGGTGACGAATTTCATGACTTCTTAATCTGTCGAATGTTTAACAAAATTCGTTTTAAAAAAATGTTTACCAGAATATTATGCTAAACATCCAAACACTGAAGAATGAATAACTCTTCTCTTCATTAAATAGGAAGACTCTTTATTGAAAACAACATGTAAGTTATGTTCAAAGAGTTCGGTATGTGTAAACAGACTTTTTTTAAATCCAAGATAAAGGTAAGGTAAAGGAGTCCCATAACCTATAAGGTCGTAGGGGAGCGAGGCGTCAGAGACCTCACTTCTCTAGGGCCAGCGTATTGAGGGTGGCGCCTCATCTCCTCTCCCTCGCTGCTTAACCTTCCCTGACCCTAAAGAGGGCAGGTACCCATTTACAGCTGGGTGAACTGGGGGAACTGTACTGAAGCCAAGGCGCGGAAAAGGTCACCCATCCAACTGGTAACCACGCTCGACGCTGCTTAACTTGGCTGGGGGAAAGCGAGTGCTCCGACCACTGAGCTATCCCGATGTGTTCAAATATCCAGTTAAAGGGTGCAAGTATGATGTTCAGTGATGATTTTGTTCATTGATATTATGTATAATCCTCCATATCCCTAAACGGATGACGATAATATAAAGAATTTTGAATATGATATTGTTATCAAACATAAGCCACAGATTAAGTTACCGAATAAGTTATACAGCTAACTTAAACTTATTACTCAGATTTATCATAATTCATTATAGTGTGCATATATTATCATTATTCATCATTGTTTGCTTAGCTACATCATCATTATTCATCGCTGTATGCATGTATCATCATTATTCATCACTATATGTGTGTATCATCATCCGTTATTGCATACATGAATTTTGATAATATCATCCATCTCTGTATGCATGTATTATCATCATTCATCACTCTATTCATACATTATTATTATTATTATTATTATTATTATTATTTAATATTATTATCATTATTATTATTTATTATTATCATTATTATTAACTGTATGTATTATCATCATTCATCGTATTGTACATAAATATCATCATCACCCATCACTATGCATGCATTCTTATCATCCATCACTGTATGCAGGTATTATCATCAGTCATCACTGCATGCATAATTACTTCATAATTATTCGTCGCTGTATGCATATGTCATCATCATTCACCAATGTATGCATGTATTAATAAATATCAACCATCATTAGTGTGCATGTATTATCACTGTATTACTGCGTAAGAATGGGTTGAGTGCGAGCGTTTTGATTTGTCTTTGCAAGATATAGCGCTATATAAACTAGTAGCAGCAGCAGCAGCAGCAGCAGCAGCAGCAGTAGTAGTAGTAGTGGTGGTAGTAGTAGTAGTAGTAGTGTTATTGTTGTTGTTGTTGTCGTCGTCGTCTTCATCATCATCATCATCATCATCATCATCATCATCATCATTATTATTATTATTATTATTATCGTCATCATCATCATCATTATCATTATTGTTATCATGCATTACTGAATACATGTATAATCATTATTCATCACTGAATGCCTTGGTTCTGTGTGCAGACACATCTCAATCGGACCAACGACATCACACACACACACTCACAGAACATGGCGATTTCCTGAAGCAAGCAACCGTCCTGCTCAAAACTCAAAGACTGCGAAACTGACCCGAAGCCTACAACAAAGACTTGTAACATTTCAAAGAACTTGTACTTCTGTGTGAAACATAGACGGAGAATATCCAGTGTCTTTGTGGTGAAGGTATCAACGCCATTCTTTGTCCAGACAGAAAGATACGAACAGCTGACAAGAAACGCTAAGAGGAATCTGCATACCCGCTTGGCCAAGAAAGCTATGATAAAAGGTGGCTTGTTTGGTGTTGTTTCTGTCTGAAAAGAACATTTTTGTGGGTGTTTTTTTTTCCAAGGCAACAAATAAGAGCGGAGATGTACAACGCTACATGTAACTGAAACTTTTTACGCCTTTTATACCAAGAAGGTGTAAAGAAAACAGTGAAAAAATCAATGATACAGAATTTATCATCCAAACGGAATTTTATTGATCTCGACAGAAGTTATCGGATTTCAACAGAATTTTTTATTATCACAACAGAATTTATCGATTCCATCCTCCCACAACCACTCCAAAGGTAAAAGGGGTAAAGGTGTCCCATAAACTTTGTGGTCGTAGGGGAGCGAGGCGTCAGAGACCTCACTTCTCTAGGGCCAGCATACTGAGGGCGGCGCCCATCTCCTGTTCCTCGCTGCTTCACCTTCCCTGACCCTAAAAGAGGGCAGGTACCCATTTACAACTGAAAAACTGTACTGAAGCCAAGACAGGCAAACTCTCACCCATCCAACTGGAAACCACGCTCGACGCTGCTTACTTAACCTTGGCTGGGGGGGAGGAAAGCGAGTGTTCCGACCACTGAGCTATCCCGATCCCCACAACCATGGACAAGTTCCCAGCTCGTCACCAGACTCACTCCTGGAACACCCGACACAACGCAAACCCAGGCCTCAAAACCGCCACCTTCAGCACCCCTAGCCGAATCGGACCCGCTTCGGCTCAACCCGTCTTCGACTCGGTAGTTTCCGCCGTCCCCGACCGCATGCATTCGAGCGGACCCACAGGGAAAAGACCGGGAGCGGCTTTAAGCCGGAAAGGCCCGAAACCTGCCGCCGCCAGCGAAGCTGAGCAGATGTTCAAGATGAAGATGGTGGAGAAGACGGCTCAGCAGGTGCTGAGTGAGAAACTGAAAGACGTGGCTTACGATCCCAACAACTGCCGGGACATGTGTCCTCATTTGGCTAGCGCCATTTTGAACAAGATTCAGGACTTTTCGCTGCAGCAGTACAAGGTGGTGTGTGTGGTCAGTCTAGGCAGTTTGAAGGAGAAGCCTGGGGTGCAGTTCGGAAGTCGCTGTCTTTGGAACAAGGACACGGACAGTTTCGTTAGTGTGAAGTATTCTAACGGGTCTGTGTACGCTGTGGCGTTGATATTCGGGTTGTATTTTGATTAGGGTTTTGTTGAGGTGGTTTTTTTCTTGTGGATATAACTTGATGCTTTCCAGGCTCCAAAAAAAATTAGATTTTTTTTATAGATTTTACAGTCTACATTTCAAGCAATGTTTTTAATTAGTCAACATGAAAATTGTGAGTGTAGACATGAGGGGAAATATTGTTGGCTTTTTTTTTCTTGTAATACTCAAGGAGTAGGGATTGGTTTAAACGTGTACGATTTTCCTTTTGTTGCATAAATGATTTAAAAAAATATTTAAAAAAAAACAATTCTTATATTAACTTTTCTATCATTCATGTTGCAAAAAAAAATTGAAGACTGAAGTAGTATGATGGTTTCCCCGAAACGTGCCAAAAGGGAAAAAAAAACAAAATCTCGTATTAAGTCTGTCCAGTTTGTTTGAAAATTCTTAGACGCCAAAATAAGTGGCATCTTTCTGAAAAACTTTTAGACGCCAAAAATTTATGGCATCTTTCTGAAAAACTTTTACACGCCAAACTTAATGGCATTTTTCTGTAACAATTTTAGACGCCAAACTTAATGGCATCTTTCTGTAAAAATTTTAGACGCCAAAATTAATGACATCTTTCTGAAAAAAAAAATCAGCCTCATTCATTGCTGGTCCAGAATTACTGAAAGACCGTTGATTGCATAACCTGTTGGAATGTGCGCACAAGAAATACACATTGCTCAAAATGGATAAAAAGGTAAAGGTATTCCAATACTCTATAATGGTCGTTGGAAAGCGAGATGTCAGAAACCTCAACTTCTCTAGGGGCCAACATATTGAGGGCGGCATCCATCTCCTCTCCCTCGCTGCTTTACCTTCCCTGACCCTATAGAGGGCAGGTACCCATTTACAGCTGGGGGAACTGTACTGAAACCAAGGCACGCAAACGGTCACCCATCAAATTGGTAACCACGCTCGATGCTGCTTAACCTTGGCTGGGGGAAAGCGAGTGTTCTGACCACTGAGCTATCCAGTCCCCCAAGACGATTAAAAAGAAGGAAAAAAAGGAATACGAGTTTTTTACGGGATAAGACCCTTTTAAGCATTTTGCGACGTAGATATATAGAGTTGAATTTACATGGAAATGTGTTTGTTTACTTGGGAGAACGTTGTTTAGCATCTAAAATTCATTTACTTGGGGGGATGGGTGGGTGGGTGGAGGGGGGGGGGGGGGTGGGGGGGGCAAGTATGCATCTTGTCCCTCTTCCTCCCCACCTCCTTGTGCATCCCCCTTTGTCTGTCTGTCTGTCTCTGTCTATGTCTCTCTCTTTCTGTCTCTGTTCTGTCTCTCTCTCTCTCCCCTCTCTCTCTCTCTCTCTCTCTCTCTCTCTCCTCTTTCTTTCTTTCTTTTCTTTTCTTTCTTTCTCTCTCTCTCTCTTTCTCATATTTTTTCCCTGTGCATATGGGTGAGAAATATGTGTTACTATGTTGAGTGAGTGAGTGAGTGAGTGAGTGAGTGTGTGTGTGTGTGTGTGTGTGTGTTGTGTGTGTGTGTGCTTTGCGTATATTGTGTGTGTATGTTATTGTAACTGTGTGTCTGTGCAAGCACGTGCGTAGCGTGCGTGCATGTGTGTGTGTTGTGTATATTGTGTGTATGTGTATCTGTGCAAGCGTGTGCGTGCGTGCGTGCGTGCATGTGCGTGTGCGTGCTGTGTGTATTGTGTGCATTGTGTATATTGTGTGTATGCATGTGTGTATGTGTGTCTATGCAAGCGTGCAGTGCGTGTGTGTATGTGTGCGTGTGTGTGTGCGTGCGTGTGTGTGTGTGTGTGTGTGTGTGTTTCGTGTGTCTGTGAAAAGCGGCACTCACATCCAATTGTCTTTGTAAAGGAAATATATATATTTCAAATAAAAGAAATGTTTCAAAAGAACACTGTGTGTATGTGTGTGGTGTGTGAGCGTGTTTGTGTGTGCGTGTGTTTGTGTGTGCGTGTGTGTATGTGCGTGTGTGTGTGGAGGGGGGAATTGGGGGGCAGAGAGAAGAGAGAGAGAGAGAGAGAGAGAGAGAGAGAGAGAGAGAGAGAGAGAGAGAGTGAGAGAGAGAGAGAGAGAGAGAGAGAGAGAAGATTTTCGCTTTCTGTGATGTGATGTGCCTCTATCTGCCGTCACAGCAATTACTTTGGAGACTATTGTCTTTGAAATGTTGCAGGGAGATAGAAGTATTGTATTGTTTTGTACTTGTGTGATGATGACACTTGTGTGACAATCGTACAATGACATACTTTAGTGCACAAAACAAAACATGAGGTTAACATATTTATTTTATTTTATTCTTTTATATCGAGGATAATGCAATAAGCGCTCATGTGCTTTTTTTTACATCTAGTCCCCGTGTGTATGTGTGTTTTTTGTAAATTCTGTCATCTGTTCCCCACCGGCACACAATGGACTACTCTTACGAAAATGCGGAACAGGATTTAACGTGTGCGCGAGATGTTCTGCGTGCGTTCGCACACAGGGCCTCGGTTTATAGTCTCATCCGAAGGAATTTTGGGGAGAGTGGAGTCTGCACTGATGTTAACTCGAAGGGAAAATATCCCCTTGAACGGGAATCGAACCCGGGTCGTCAGATTGCGAGCGTAATGTTCTAACCACTAGACTATCCCGTCCCCACGCAGATATGAACTGCAGTATACAGATCAAGTATTAATTGAACATGGCTAATTTTCAACAACAACAACATCAAAGCAAAACAATTAACCAAACCTTCTGTCTCCTCGAGACAATTTATAAAACAACAGGTACTATGGGGACATTGTGTGACACATCCTTGAAGTACTATTGCACATAACCATTGGTAAACACATCAGCTGGGTATCAGTTCCTTATTCGACACTAACATGCATGAACTATTGTCAAATCCATGCAGGATTTGCTGTTTTATCGTATATACCATACTTTAACCTGTGATTGGTGACAAATAAGGTGACAATGACAAGACATGTGGTGACCAGACACATAAACGTGTGTCTAAATGCAAGTACAAAGACATACCTATAGTGGATCGGTGGTCTAGAGGTAACGCGCCTGTCTAGAAAGCGAAAAGTCCGGGTCTGAAGTGTGCGGCGGTTCGTACCCCGTTTGGACCGGAAATTTTTTCCCCATCCATTAGACCATGAGTGGTGGTCTGGGCGCTAGTCTTTCGGATGAGACGATAAACCGAGGTCCCGTGTGTTACACGTAATTATTTAGCGCACGTAAAAAACCCCACGGCAACAAGAGAGTTGTCCCTGGCAAAATTCTTAGAAAAAAAAGCCACTCTGATAGGGAAACAAATACAGCTGCAGAAAAAAAAAAAAAGGGTGAAAGGGTGGCGCAGCGCTAAGTAGCGACGCGTTCTCCCGCTCTCCCCGGGGAGAGCAGCCCGAATTTCACGGAGAGAAATCTGCCGTGACTTAAAGTGGTATGAAATAAAATCTGAGCGCTTTGATTTGTTGCTTTACAAGATTCAGCGCTATATAAATTCCATACATTATTATTATTACTATTATTATACCTAGCTTGTGACAAAATTTCAGCTTGATAGCTTGTCATGCACACACAATTACTGTCTTAGGAGTAAAGTAAGTCAGTTGGAGGTAGAAAACCTTCAAAGAATTCACAAAAATCTACAAGCAGCTTAGCTTTGTAGAGTTTACCAAGTCATTGGTTGATATTGTTTCTGGTCCCTTAACTAGGTCAAGCGCTGGATAAATAAAAGTATGATTATGTGAATGCTTATCTGTAACCTTTGAAAATTAAAGATTATTCATTCATTTCGATTCATTCATTCATTCATTCATTCATTAATATTCATTCATTTTTATTCATTTATACTCTCTCTCTTTCTCTCTCTCATTCTCTCTCTTTCTGTCTCTCTCTCTCTCTCTCTCTCTCTCTCTCTCTCTCTCTCTCTCTCTCTCTCTCTCTCTTTATGCTTTTGCTTTTATTGCAGCTTTTTCTTTTCTTTTCTTTTCTTTTCTTTTCATTTTGAGGGCTGGATGAAAAAAAGTCTTGTTACTTAATCTATTACCCCGTGAAATAAAATTGCGTTTGCGTGTCTCTGTCTCTGTCTCTGTCTGTCTATCTGTCTGTCTGTCTCTCTCTTTCTTAATTTGTGTTCACTACTTGTACTGTTATAGAAGGCTGGATATAAAAAAAACAACTGTCATGCTTATTCCTTCACATTCTGAAAATAAAATTGAATCAATGAAATTGAATCTCTCTCTCTCTCTCTCTCTCTCTCTCCTCTCTCTCTCTCTCTCTCTCTCTCTCTCTTTCAATCAACCAAAACTTCTGTCTCCTCAAGACAATTTGTAAAATAACAGGTGTTATGGGGACATTGAGTGACACATCCCTGAAGTACTATTGCACATAACCATTGGTAAACACATCAGCTGGGTATCAGTCCCTTATTCGGCACTAACATGCTTGAACTATTGTCAAATCCATGCAGGATTTGCTGTTTTATCGTATATACCATACTTTAACCTGTGATTGGTGACAAATAAGGTGACAATGACAAGACATCTGGTGACCAGACACATAAACTTGCGCCCAAATGCAAGCGCATAGACATACCTAGCTTTGTGACAAAATTCCAGCTTGATAGCTTGTCATGCACACACACAATTATTGTCTTAGGAGTAAAGTAAGTCAGTTGGGGGTAGAAAACCTTCGAAGAATTAAAAAAAATCTACAAGCAGTTTAGCTCTGTGGAATTTACCAAGTCCTTGGTTGATATTTTTTCTGGTCCCTTAACTAGGTCAAGCGCTGGATGGAAAAAAAATGTGAATGCTTATCTGTAACCTTTGAAAATTAAAGATTATTCATTCATTTTGATTCCTTCCTTCATTCATTCATTCATTCATTCAATCATTCATTCAAATTAATTAATTCATTC
>CM054164.1:23791924-23794424 GCA_028751875.1 Rapana venosa
TCTTGTTCATCTTCTTCGTCTTCTTCTTCTTGGCAATTCTTTTCTTCTTCTTTTCCTCGTCTTCTTCTTCTTCTGGTATTTTCGTACGTGTGTGTGTGTGTGTGTGTGTGTGTGTGTGTGTGTGTGTGTGTGTGTGTGTGTGTGTCTGTCTGTCTGTCTGTCTGTCTGTCTGTGTTTTCTGTGTGTATCTGGAAGGGTATCCATGTCTTTATATACCTCTCTTATCCCAGACCCCTACTTGGGTAGTGAGACTAGTTTGTCACAATTGCAGTTAACCTGGTTTGTCTGAAATGTATACCAAGAATGTTCATATCGTGTGTTGTTTGTTCTTTGTTATTGTTGTTGTTATTGTCTTACATTTCATCTTTTAAACTTTGTTTCCTCTTTGTTGTTGTTCTTGTTGATTTTTTCAGTATGTTTCTTTAACTTAGTTCGAATCTTTCTTTTATTTGTGCGAAAGCTTTTTCATTTCTACTGGTGTTGAGTATTTGTGTATATCTTATGCAAAGGAATAGTTTCTGAATATATCTTACTCAGAGGTATAATGATTTTGTAATGTAATGTTACACAAAGGAATAGCGTTTCTGTAAGGCTTACGCAAATGTATAGTATTTCATATATCTTACGCGAAGGAATATTATTGTTGTATATCGTACGTGAAGGAATAACATTTGTGTATATCCTACGCAAAGAAATACTATTTTTGTATAGCGTACACAAAGGAATAGTATTTGTGTATGTCCTACGCAAAGGAATAGTATTTTTGCATATTTTACGTAAAGGAATAGTATGTTTGTATATTTTGCACAAAGGAATAGTATTTTTGGATATCTTACTTAAAAGAATTTTTTTTGGGTATATCTTATGGGGACGGGATAGCTCAGTGGTCGGAGCACTCGCTTTCCCCCAGCCAAGTTAAGCAGCGTCGAGCGTGGTTACCAGTTGGATGGGTGACCGTTTGCGCGCCTTGGCTTCAGTACAGTTCCCCCAGTTCACCCAGCTGTAAATGGGTACCTGCCCTCTTTAGGGTCAGGGAAGGTAAAGCAGCGAGGGAGAGGAGATGGGTGCCGCCCTCAATATGCTGGCCCTAGAGAAGTGAGGTCTCCGACGCCTCGCTCCCCTACGACCTTATAGGTTATGGGACTCCTTTACCCTATTTTACCTTATATCTTATGCAAAGGAATATTAGTTTTGTATATTATGTTACGCGAAGGAATAGTATTTTTGGATATCTTATCTATCGCCACGAGAGCAGCGCCACCCATTATTTTGCTGTTCCTTTTCTGTCTGTAGCTGTATTTGTTCCCCTATTGGAAGGTTATTGGTTAGAAACTCCTTGGATTTCTGTTTAACAAGTTTTTTTTTCTCGTGTAGACATTTTGCGTTGTTAACGTTTTAAGATAAATAGCAAACTACTTGTCCTAAGTAGGTTGACCTTTCTCACGAGTGTGTGTTGTGTGTGTGTGTGTGTGTGTGTGTGTGTGTGTGGTGTGTGTGTGTGTTTGCGTTTGTGGTTGGGTTGGGTTGTGTTGGGTTGTGTGTAGTGTCGTTGTGTGTGTGTGTGTGTGTGTGTGTGTGTGTGTGTGTGGTGTGTGTGTGTGTGTGTTTGTTGTGGTGTGTGTGTGTGTGTGTTGTGGTGTTGGAATTGGGTTGGGTTGGGTTATGTGTGTTGTGTGTTGTGTTGTGTGTTTTTGTTCGTGGGTGTGTGTGTGTGAGTGTGTGTGTGTTGAGTTGTGTTGTATTTGTGTGTTGTGTTGTGTTGTATGTTGTGTGTGTGTGTGTGTGTGTGTGGTGTGTGTGTGTGTGTGTGTGTGTGTGTGTGTGGTGTGTGTGTGGTTGTGTTGTGTGTGTCGCGTGGCTGTTGGTTGTGTTGGTGTTGGGTTTGTGTGTGTGTCGTTTGTGTTGTGTTTGATTTGGTGTTGTGTTGTGGTGTGTGTGGGTGTGTATGAGTTTGAGTGTGGTGTGTTGTGTTTTGTATGTGAGTGTGTATGTGTTGAGTTGTGTATGTGATGTTTCGCGCGCGCGCGCGCGCGTGTGTGGTGTTTTTTTTATATCTATGTATGTGTGTGTGTGTTTTCTTTCTGTTTGTTCGGTGTGTGTGTGTGGTGTGGTGTGTGTGTGTGTGTGGTGTTTGTGTGTTATTCTGTTTAAAATCTTATTAAATAGTATTGAGTCATTGATACTGTGTTTTTTTTTTATTTCAAAGAATGTGTATGTTGTAATGTGTGTATATATATATATATATTTTTTTTTTTGCGAAGTGTGTGTGTGTTAGGGGTTTTTTTAAGCTCGCGTATATGTGTTGTGTGTTGTGTGTGTGTGTGTGTGTGTGTGTGTGTTGTGTGTGTGTGTGTGTGTGTGTGTGTGTGTGTGTGTGTGTGTGTGTGTATTATGTCTTTTAAAGAAACGTTATACTTAAAAATAGTATTGGAGTCATTAATACTGTTTGTTTCATTATGCGATGAACTCTTGTTTCATTATGTAGTATTGACATTGTTTG
>CM054164.1:23801924-23826924 GCA_028751875.1 Rapana venosa
AAAAAGAGAGAAAATAAACTCTCTGAAGTCAAAAGTATGGCTGCCAATAATATGGCGAGGCTACTTCAAAACAGTCGCACACGCAAACTGCTCACTCAGTGTGCAATTTCAATCTCACAGTGATTCCCAAGTGGGGGATGAGTGAGTCAGAGTGCAAACATTCTGGGTAACCCCCTAAAGTGTTAAGCTAGGGAACGCACAACAACAACAACAACGAAATTTCCTGATGTTCACCCTTCCTCTATACCCCCAAAAGGAATAAACATTTGTTTAACATTTGTTTATGGGTTTTTTCTGTCTAAGCCAACAGCTTTTGTCTTTTTTGCTGTTGCCTTTTCTTATTGTGACCATGATAAAACTGGGAAGTTTGTGTGAAAGAAATCGTGTGAAACGATATCAACGCTACTCAAATCTATCCTATATGATTATGTCCCTTTTTGTGTGTATCATTTGTTATCTTTGGAGTTGCTATTATTTGGTTGGGTTTTTTGTTGTTGTTGTTGGGTTGTTGTTTTTTGCAATAGTGTATCTAGTTGCAAAGAACAAAGGAAAGACAGACATAGGTGACACTCCACCACGAAATGAGTCGCTTTGCACCTGACCCACTTTCGGCTTGGAGCCATTATAGGCAGGTGGGGGTCATGGTTGTCGATTTGGAGATTTTGATTGATTCTTAAACTAAAGCCTTTCTTCTACCTTGTACCGAAGTATCAAGGCGTAATTGTGTTTCCTTTTGCTTTGAAAACGACTTTTAAAAAGCCAAGCCCTTATTCTTACCACCTATTACGATGCAAAACTTATCAATTGCCACTTTCTGCAGTCTACCATTTCAAATTTGTGATAAATTTTCATAGACGTGCCCGATTTACAGTCTGTTTTCTGTATTGAACAGCTTATTTAATGCAATTTAAAGGTAAAGGTGTTCCATAACCTTTAAGGCCGTAGGGGAGCGAGGCGTCAGAGACCTCACTTCTCTAGGGGCCAACATATTGAGGGCGGAGCCCATCTCCTCTCCCTGGCTGCTTTACCTTGCCTGACCCTACAGAAGGCAGGTACACTTTTACAGCTGGGGGATTTGGGGGAACTGTACTTAAGCCAAGGCGCGGCGCAAACGGTCACCCATCCAAGTCGTAACCACGCTCGACGCTGCTTAACTTTGGCTGTGGGGGAAGCGAGTGCTCCGACCACTGAGCTATCCCGTGCCTTGCAGATTGATGGCGTGTCAATAACTAAAATTTGACCTCTGGTGCAATGCGATTTATTATGCGGTGGAGCGTCAGCGCCTGGGCTTTACCACAGTTCTTGATTAAACCATTGACGCTGGGGGCAACAGCAAAGTGAGAGGCTGTATGACCAGTGGCTTTCTTTCCCACTCATGGAATTCCACTTTACAGCTTAGTCTTTAGTGATCGACTATGACTCTCTGACTAGGAGGCTTGACTCGCACAGTCCTTATGTGCTGCAGCAGCCCTGGGGGCTGGTTGGCCTTTGGAGAGCATCTCCAACGCTGACTGTTCTTATGCCCACTTGGCCGAGAGAGTGGGGATGTGCTGTGGGGCAAGGCATCTCCACTATAATCAAATTTCTGCCCAGTTTCCAAAACAGCAGCTGCCTCTTCTGCTGTTTTGGAGGTCATCGTCGGACACGACGGACAAGCAAATAGTACAGTACAGGAGCGTCACAAATTTAATGTTATTAGAACTACTCCCACTCCTCACGATGGGAAGGGATTTCAGAGCCACTGGAGAGGGAGGATGTGTGACCGGGGAAGAGAAGACAGCCGCGATGACAATGTTTACGTATTGGAGGGATGTTGTCATGTGATGACAATACTTAGGTATTGGCGGGAGGCTGTCGTATGATGACAATATTTCTGCATTGGATAGAGGCTGTCAGACACAGTCATGTAAAGACTCCTTAGAAAAGAACTTTGATTGCAAGAACAGCATTAGCTCTTTAGAAAAGAACTTTGATTGCAAGAACTGCAGTTACTCGTATAAAACATCTTTGATGGCAAAACTTCACGAGCTCCTTATAAAACGAGTTTGATGGCTAGAACTGCATTAACTCTTTAGAAAATTTTGATGGCAAACACTGAAGAAATTCTTTAGAAAACAACTTTGATGGCAGGAACTGCATTAACTCTTTAGAAAATAACTTTGATGGCAAAAACTGCAGGGAATCTTTAGAAAATAACTTTGATGGCAGAACTGCATTAACTCCTTAGAAAACAACTTTGATGGCAAGAAATGCGTTAACTCTTTAGAAAACAGCTTTGATGGCAAAAACTGCATTAACTCTTTAAAAAATAACTTTGATGGCAAAAACTGCAGGAAATCTTTAGAAAAGAGCTTTGATGGCAGAACTGCATTAACTCCTTAGAAAACAACTTTGATGGCAAGAACTGCGTTAACTCTTTAGAAAACAGCTTTGATGGCAAAAACTGCATTAACTATTTAGAAAATAACTTTGATGGCAGGAACTGTGTTGATTCTTTAGAAAACAGCTTTGATGGCAAGAACTGCATTAACTATTTAGAAAATAACTTTGATGGCAGGAACTGTGTTGATTCTTTAGAAAACAGCTTTGATGGCAAGAACTGCATTAACTATTTAGAAAATAACTTTGATGGCAGGAACTGTGTTGATTCTTTAGGAAATAGCTTTGATGGCAAGAACTGCATTAACTATTTAGAAAATAACTTTGATGGCAGGAACTGGTTGATTCTTTAGAAAACAGCTTTGATGGCAAGAACTGCATTAACTATTTAGAAAATAACTTTGATGGCAAGAACTGTGTTGATTCTTTAGGAAATAGCTTTGATGGCAAGAACTGCTGGAACTCTTTAGAAAATAACTTTGATGGCAAGAACTGTGTTGATTCTTTAGAAAACAGCTTTGATGGCAAAAACTACAGTAACTCTTTCTGAGCTCGCAATCTGACGACCCGGGTTCGATTCCCGTTCAAGGAGATATTTTCCCCTGGAGTTAACATCTGTGCCGACTCCCCCGCCCCCCCTTCCCCCCCCCCCCCCAAAAAAAAAATCCTCTGTATGAGACTATAAACCGAGGTCCAGTGTATGAACGGTCGCAGAACATTTTGCCCTCACGTTAAAACCCGTTCCACTATTCGGAAGAGTAAGCCATTATGTGCCGGTGGGAACGGATGGCACAATTGACAAAACCGCATACACATGGGGACTGGATGTAAAAAAAAACACCACAACATGAGTGGTTATTCCATTATCCCCGAAAAAAATCATTAAAAAATCAATAGATAGAGAGATAGATAGAGAGATAGAGATAGAGATAGAGAGAGAGAGAGATAGATAGGCAGACAGACAGATAGATAGATAGATAGACAGACAGATAGATAGATAGATAGATAGATAGATAGATAGATAGATAGATAGATAGATAGATAGATAGATAGATAGATAGATAGATAGATAGATAGATAGATAGAAAGAAAGAAAGAAAGACAGACAGACAGACAGACATATAGATAGATAGATAGATAGATAGATAGATAGATAGATAGATAGATAGATAGATAGATAGATAGATAGATAGATAGATAGATAGACAAGATAGATAGATAGATAGACAGACAGACAAATAAATAAATAAGATAAACAAATAAAGAAAGAAAGAAAGAAAATAAATAAACAAATAGAATGAGAGACTTCAACGGAAAACTAGGAAAAGTCCTTCGGATGAGACTATAAACCGAGGCCCCGTGTGCGAACGCATGCAGAACATCTTGCGCACACGTTAAATCCTATTCCGCTGTTCGATAGAGTAGGCCATTGTGTGCCGGTGGGAACAGATGACAAAATTTAAAAACCGCATACACACGCATTAAAACAATCATCTGAGCGCTTTGATTTGTTGCTTTACAACATTCAGCGCTATATGAATTCCATATATTATTATTATTATTATTATTATTATTATTATTATTATTATTATTATGCCTGAGACAGACAACGTTATGTGAGCGACTCCAAAGTCGTTAAGCTAGGGAACACCCAACTACAACAAGATGACAACAGGTGTTGCTGTCTTTATGTCAATTCGTTTAATCAGCCGTGCTTTACGTCTCGTGAAGGTATAAACACGAAACGTTGGAAGAAATATGACACATCGGAGAGCAGATCATGTCCACATATCTCTCACACACAAGCCACGATTTGTATGTCCTTATAAATTAGATCTGTTTTGGGGGATTTTTTTAATTAATTTGTTAAAGGCTTCGACAAATAATACTGCACTCAACAAAATAAATAATGTTTCGAAAACGCATTTTTCAGAAATTAGTTTTCCTTTGGTTCACTTTATTCACTTACCGGTGAAATATTGTTACTTCGTTTTTCTAGTAGTAGTAGCAGCAGCAGCAGCATCAGACACACATTGCGTGCACACACAGGGATGGACACACAGACATACACACACACATACACACACACAAACAGACACATACACACAGACACATACATACACACACACAAACACACATATACACAGACACACACAGACAACACACTTACGCACACATACATACTCACACATACGCGCAAATACGCACACGTACACACACACACATACAAACACACACAATAAACACACACACATATGCACACAAACACAAACACACACACACACACATACAGACACACACATACACACACAAAACACACACACAGACACACACAAGGCGACAGAGAGAGAGAGAGAGAGAGAGAGAGAGAGAGAGAGAGAGAGAGAGAGAGAGAGAGGAGAGAGAGAAGAGAGAGAGAGAGAGAGAGAGAGAGAGAGAGAGAGAGAGAGAGAGAAGAGAGAAGAGAGAGAGAGAGAGAGAGAGAGAGAGAGAGAGAGAGAGAGAAGAGAGAGAGAGAGAGAGAGAGAGAGAGAGAGGAACAACGTTCTTTTTAGTTTTCTGCTTCTTAAGAATTTGGATAGAAATTTTTTTTTTTAAAGGTGCATGTTTATATTTCATTTCATTCAAATCACTGATATGAGAAAATTGAAATGCATCAAAACTGCTTTACACCGACATGCTGATTATGTTTGATAAATACTATGCTGTGTCCATGTTTTTGTGCATACACAGCTTTTCTCGACAGATAAAAAAGTAAACTTAATGATTTCCTTATATTTCGATTTTGACGAAGCAAGTGTCATTACTGCAGATGCTGTCATAAATGGAGGAGCAGGAGTGCTGATTAAATACCACTCTGGAGAAGTGGAAACAGCAAACATCCCAACAGGGACACACTGCACCAGCTACCATACAGAACACCAAGCCCTGAACCAAGCTGCCACCATGGTCAGACACTCCACAGATGAATTCCAGCAAGTGGTTTTCTTCATCGATGCCCTGTCAGTCCTACAAGCTCTGTCTGGAACCAAAGAAACAGAACTTCGGCAGGAACTACAGCTCCTTACACAAAATGAACGTGTAACGCTGCAATGGATCCCTGCCCACTGTGGTATACCTGGCAACGAACAGGCTGATGATGAACTTGCGAAAGAGGGAGCACAGAAAGAACAGTGCGAAAGCAGCCTCACCCTCCATGAAAAGAAAACAATTATCACATCAATGGCTTGACCCAGAGTAGAGAAGGACGATTACCACCATCTCAGAAGAGAAGAACAGGTCATCATTCTAACACTCCACACTGGGTACATCAGGCTAAATCAAAACATGCCTACAAAGCTGAAACTCATTGCTTCTCTCACGGGTATATGTGGTAAAGAAAACAAGACTTTTGTTCCTTTAATGAGAGAATCAGGATTAGTGTCATTTTTTTCTATGAAAGTCAATCAGCATTTCTTTGTTGTTTTCTGACATTTAGGTCAAGATATTTATTTATCATATCAGTCACAGAACCTTTGCACTTCATCAAAATAACAGTAACCGAATTGGCTAGACCGAGAGTAGCAGAGGCATCCCAAATATGTACAACAGGCAAGACTTTGGCACCAGTGCAGTGGTTAGTATATAAGGTAAAAAGCACAGGGACTATGACAGTGCCTAGTGGTGCACCAGTAGAAGTAGCTCTTTGTACGAAGATTTTTCCCTTTAAAGCAGACACACTGGAATCAATTAATCAAAAATTCACAATCCATAAGATCAGTTAAGGATTAACCTGGAGTCGCTGAACCTTTTAGGACATGAGATGTGGTTCTGTTGTGTTGAATGCAGAAGACAAATCAATAGCAAAAAAAATGAACCAAAAGATTTTTTTCCAGATGTGTATAAGTCTGATGAACGATTGTGAGTGTTGCGTCATCTGTACTTCACCTTTGCCCGTAAGCGAACTTGTAAGGGTCTAGGGCATCCCTGACTTGTGGAAGAAGATGCTGAATGACAATTCGCTCAAACCATTCCATAGCTATAGATGTTAAAACAACATGTATGTAATCTTTGAGAACTTTATGATTTGTTTTTTTGTTTTCGGAACAGGACAGATGGTGGATGTCTTCCGTGTAGAGGGAATGAAGCCAGTATTTATAGATAGAATAATGTCATAAAAACAAAAGACAACTGATCTGCACATCATTTTTAAAAAGTCTCCACTGATTATACTGTCTGGATCTACATCTTAATTTGCATTGAATTTTTTTTAAAACATGGTGGTAACGCTGGATCGATCTTTCTATAAAAAAAACCATGGTCAGGTGTGGGGTTTTTCAAAACCAAAGTTGGATGTTTTACTTACCCTGATAGACTCTAAACTTGTTCTTGAAATCATACTAGAACTACAATGAGATATTTAAGTTTATTGGAAATTTCAATACTGTTTTTTCTGGTTAACTGGATTTTCTCAGTGTTTTAGTCTGTTCTAGGTGGAAACTTTCAAGTACCTTGGAGCAGTCATCACCAAAGAAGGTACGAGCACACAAGAGGTGAAGATCAGACTTGCTGTGGCACTCTCCTCCATGACTAAGCTGGCGAAAGTGTGGAGACACAACAACATCAGAACCCACACTAAGGTCAGACTCTACAAGGCACTCGTCACATCCATTGCCTTGTACAGCTGTGAAGCATGGACACTTACTGCCGATTTAGAACGTCGCATTCAAGCCTTTGAGATGAAGTGCCTCAGGCGGATCCTGAACATCACCTACAGAGACCATAAAACCAATGACTACGTCTGGCAGCAGATCGAGGCACTGGCTGGCAAACAAGAACCATTGCTAGATACAGTCAAACGGAGGAAACTGAAATGGTTTGGCCACACAACAAGGCATAACAGCCTGTCAAAGACAGTCCTGCAGGGAATGGTGGAAGGAGCAAGGAGGCAGGGACGACCACGCAAAAGCTGGATATCCAACATCAAGGAGTGGACCGGCCTCACTGTACCAAACCTCCTGAAAGCAGCCCAGGACAGAACCATTTGGCGGTCCACTTGCAGCGTCCGTGCGGGTACCCCAACGGTCGTCCCGACCAAGGGATGAGTGAGTGAGTGAAAACAGCTTTTAGACCACACCATGCATTTTGTATTTTCTCAGGCTGAAAATAGCTTTGTAGTTTTGTCATGATTTTTGGCTTACTTTCCCATATTTTATATCTAAGTTTTGAGTGTCTTTCCTTTTTTATAGTGTTTCATGACTCGATTTAAACAATTTTCTTTTCGAAAAAAAATCTGGTATAATTTTGGTGACTCAGGGTTTTGATATTGGAAAACAAATTCAACATCCATTTAAATAATATCTCCACAGTATCTAATATAGTGAAAAATAACATCAAATGCTTCATTCATAATCAACAAAAGTGTTAAAAAAAAAGGTATCCCAAACTGTACAATCGAAATATCTTTTTATTCGTTCAACACTATCATTGTTCCACACTTTATAACCTTTGGGTTGCTTTTTCTAAATAGACTTTCTGTAAAACAGGACACTAGGCAGGAATAAGAATATCATATAAAGTTTTATGATCAGATTTACCAATTTCAGGGAGCGCAACAGATCCTGTCGTATGCGTTAGAAACATTGCTAACACACGTGTTATTTATTGCTTGCACGTGCGGGAATTGTGACACATTGTTTATAAGAAGGTGAAACGGATCGTAAAATACACTTATTAAGAACGAAAAAAAACCCAGCCATACATAGGGACTTCAGGAGCAAAGCAAATGTGGTTCTTTCCCACACTACGTGGGCGATCTCATTGGCGACACACACGTGCAGTGATGGCAGAGGGTGAGGTGTAGATGACAGTTATGAAAACCCTTCCCAATTCAGGGGGGATAGTATCTAGGACGTAGTAACATTAAGTGTGTGTGTGGGGGAAGGGGGGCGGGATAGCCTAGTGGTCAGAACATATAACTCGCAATCTGACGACCCGGGTTCGATTTCCGTTCAAGGGGGATATTTTCTCCTGGAGTTCACATCAATGCTGACTCCACTCTCCCCAGTAGTTCTGAGACTATAAACCGAGGCCCCGTGAGCGAACGCAGGACATCTTGGGCACACGTTAAAATCCTGTTCCACTTTTCGTAAGAGTAGGCCATTGTGTGCCGGGTGGGAATAGATGGCAGATTTTACAAAACCGCATACACACGGGGACTGGATGTAAAAAAGCACATTAGTGCTTATTCCAGTATCCTCGATATAAAAGAATTTATATTAAAAAAAAATATATATACATAATATATATATATATATATATATATATATATATATATATATATATATATATATATTATATATATAAAACACACTTGTCTACCAGATGTATATGTTTACGCTCTTATGAAGTTTCGTTGTAGCTGTCACAAGCTTCCTATTGAGGTTGGACGTTTCCATAATATACCAAAAAAGTATGTTCTTTCTAGCCAGAAGGCCCATAGAGCCGTAGCTTATCCCGGTTTCTGTAGCGTTAAGCGAACTGATGGTTTTTCACCACCCCTGTGACAGGACGCTAGTCTGTCGCCAGATACTTCCCCAGCAGAGCTGGTACCCACTTGTACACCTGGGTGGAGTGAGGAAAATAGGAGTAAAGTGTCTTTCCCAAGGACACAACACCGAGCCGAGCGGGGATCGAACCCGCGACCTCTGGATCACGAGTTGACCGCCTAAACCACTCGACCACGGTGCCTCCTATAATATACCAAGGGAAGAAAGAATATGTTCAAAATGCAATATGTCTGTTTTAGGGGATGAATTTCATTTTATCATGGCATTTCTCCACTTCAAACATTTACGACCAAATTTTATACCCCGACGTTTTCTTCAACCTATGTCCAGTTATAATTTTGTTGGCAAATCTCGAAAAGTTTTCCTGTTGCTCTCAAAATTCATTATATTTCCAGGTATTTCCTGAAATTTCAATTGTCTTTCTCAAGTGTAGATTATGTCTTTTAAAGAAATGTAAATACTTTAAAAAAATAGTATTGAGTCTTTAATACTGTGTGCTTATTATTTTTGCGATGAGCTCTTGCTTTTCAGTTCCTGTTAGTGTTCATATTATTTGTGGGTGTATTAATGTTTGGTTTATTCTCCTGTTCAATTTGTTTGTAATCTTCCATACCCCAAAGGGGTGAAAGGAATTAAATCTTCCATCTTGAATATACATGCATACATACATACATACATACATACATACATACATACATATATCTATGTGTTCTATATCTATATGTATATGTATATCTATATGTATATATATATATATATATATATATATATATATATATATATATATAATATATATATATCTGTCCCGTAGTCTGACGACCGTGGGGGCACCCTCAAAGACTCAACAACCAGTTCCCTCCATTCCTCTCTCTGTTCTGCCTTTCTCAGGGTTTTGTTGAGTTTTAGGCCTGTCCATTTGCTGATGTTACCCTCCCAGCTCTTCCTTGGTCTGCCTCTTCTACTTCCAACAGAAAAATAACACAGCCACAAGCCACTCAAGTCGCCGCTCATTTGGGAGATTGGAGTCGGCACTGATGTTAACTCCAGAGGAAAAATCCTCTTGAACGAGAATCAAACCCGGGTCAGCAGATCACGAATACATCACTCTAACCACCAGGCCATCACAGTCCCCCAGATCAACCAGGGGGAGATGTATTACCCTGTTCCTCAGCTAGAGCTCTGGGATTCACCAATGGTGATGTTTTGTGTTTGCAACCACTTCTTACCACCTTGAAGGTATCCGCATTCCGATTTCCGGGATGCACCTTGGTTAAGCAGCGTCGAGCGTGGTTACCAGTTGGATGGGTGACCGTTTGCGCGCCTTGGCTTCAGTACAGTTCACCCGGTTCACCCAGCTGTAAATGGGTACCTGCCCTCTTTAGGGTCAGGGAAGGTAAAGCAGCGAGAGAGAGGAGATGGGCGCCGCCCTCAATATGCTGGCCCTAGAGAAGTGAGGTCTCTGACGCCTCGCTCCCCTACGACCTTATCGGTTATGGGACTCCTTTACCTTACCTCCTTTTACCTTGGGTATATTCGTGTTCCTGTAACATATCGAACACCGACATGAATTATTGGATCTTTCACATGCATATACAAGATCTTCTGCATGTGTATACACACACGAAAGAATATTAAGGCACTGGCAGGTCTGCACTAGAACTGAGAGATCGCTTAATTCACCAGAAGCTGCTGAGATTTAAACCCACCGACTTCATGGACGCATGGGATTGAATTCGAACGGTTTTAATCACACGCACGCACGCACCAGCGCACGCACACACACACACACACACACACACACACACACACACACACACACACACGCACACACAGAGGACACAGGGCACACACACACACACACACACACACACACACACACACACACACATACACACACACACACGTGAAAAAATGAAGTCTATTGTAACATTTCTTTTATCAATCTATCTACACAAACACCATAACTGTCTTCATTTTTTTGGTAATGAAGTATCTGACATTTGTTTTCTCTTTTTGTTTGTTGTTGTTATTATTTGTAATAGAGTATCCGATGTTGACACAATTTTCTTGTTCGTTTTTTCTTAATTTTCTGTTTCATTTTAATTCTGAATTGGTATCGTCGTTTTTTGTTTCGACTCAAATTTTGGGTATCAATTTGGTGGTTATGAGTTCAGGGAAACTGTGACACCGTCTTTTACCTTTTTTTTTCTACTTTAGATTAGTTGACATTTAGGTCAAACATAAACTCTGAAAGAAATCGAGCGATTTTTTAAAAGTACTCAGAATATAATATTATGGAGGCTGGTTTTTAAAATGTCCTTTCTGAAACCAAATGTTTACACAAACAGAATGTAAAACCACCCCAAACAAGAAACAAAAACAAAAAAAACCAACAACAAAACAACAACAACACCAAAAACAAACAAGCAAATCACACCAAAAAATAACCTCAAAATACGTAGAAAAGCGAAAAACATGACAAGTGTCAGGGGACGGGATAGCCTGGTGGTTACAGTGATCCACTCGTAGTCTGCTGACCCAGTGTAGTCTGCACTGATGTTAAACTCCAGGGGAAAATATCCCCTTGAACGGGAATCGAGCCCCGGTATTCAGATTGCGAGCGCAATGTTCTAACAACTAGGCTATCCCGTCCCGGTTTGTGTGGTGTGTGTGTGTGTGTGTGTGTGCTTGCGTGTTGTGTGTGTTGTGCGTGTTGTGCGTGTTGTGTGTGTGGTGTGTGTGTGTGTGTGGTGTGTGTGTTGTGTGTGTTGTGTGTGTTGTGTGTGTGTGTTGTGTGTTGTGTGTGTGTGTGTAAGTGTGTGTGTGTGTGTGTGTGCGCGTGTGCGCGTGCGTGCGTGCGTGCGTGCGTGTGTGTGTGTGTGTGTGTGTGTGTGTGTGTGTGTTTCATTTAATATTGCAAAGGATGTGTATGTTTGTGTTAACAATTTGATTTTGCGAATGATTTTTTGTTTTGTGTTTTCAACGCTGTTTTGCATATTCATTTTATTTGTTTTGTTTAACAATGCAATATTGAAAACGATGTTTATTTGTTTTGTGTTAACACTTTGATGTAGCAAATGATTTGTATGTACTTTTATGCTAAATGGAGATACGTTTTCTTGAACTGAATATGGATGTGTGGTGAATGTTTATGTTATTGAATATTAAGCATGTATTGATCTTCTAGCTTGCCATCTTGAAACAAGCAACAACAAAATGTGTGATAGAACATATTTGAAGGCGTGGCCATTGTCATTGCTGTTGTAGTTTTTGTTCTGTCAACATTTTGCAACATGACAAAAAGGAATAAAAGGCGAAAGAAGTTGTATGCAGACTATAATGACCAGACACGTAGTGATTTTTCTGAAAAGTAATCTTGAAAATAGGAATTACCCAGTAACCAGGGTCAACTGATTTACTTACAGCTCAGTTATTGGGATTTTTTTCTGTGAGAAACTAGAACACATATCTGTGTTATTTACAGTTACCTATAAAGGGACATAAATTATTAAGTCTTTCATTTCGATTGTTCCTCCTACCTCTCTCCTTTCCATCCTCTCTGTGTATTCCTCTCTATCCTTGTCCCTAGTTTTGCTTGTATGTCTCTCAGATCTGTCTGGTGTTTCTCTTTCTGTGTGTTCTCTCTCTCTCTCTCTCTCTCTCTCTCTCTCTCTCTCCTCTCTCTCTCTCTCTCTCTCTCTCTCTGTGTATTTATCTGTCTGTCTGTGTGTTTCTCTCTCGCTATCTCTCTCTCTCTGTCTCTCTCCTCTCTCTCTCTCTCTCTCTCTCTCTCTCGATATCTCTCTCTCTCTCTCTCTCTCTCTCAACACACCTCCTCTCTCTCTGTGTCCATGCAACAACAGATCAGGAATCCATACCTCTCTCACACCTGTCTACCCTCCCCCAGGTAACGTTGTCCATGCCTGTTGTCAGTGCAGTCCCAGTGCTGTGACCACAAGTCCTTAGGCTGTAAACAGCCATGTGGTCCCTGACAGCTCTGGTGGCTTTTGGATCCTGACTTGTGAGGTATGTGTGTGGGGATAGGGGTGGATGGGTTGGGCGGGGGGAGGGGAGGGGAGGAAAAGGTCAGAGGATGAAAGAGTGTGGGAATGTTGAACAAAAAGCGAAACCAGGTCCATGGGTAGGACAGGAAACTGAATATTGCAAAAGTTATTCATTATTTGTTTCATGTTGTGAATCTGATATTAGAAAATGATTTCTGGTTATTTTGTGTTTAGCATTTGATATTGCAAAATGCTTTGTATTTGTTTCATGTTAAATGGAGCTGCACCTATCTGAACTGAATATGAAGGTGTCATGATTAGTTATTATTTGAGGGGGGGGGGGGGTGTTCAGTATGCATTGATCTTATAGATGTCTTTAAAGATGTGTGTTAGTATGTTCTTAAAGAGATAGTCATCGTCATTACTCGCTTTCATCACAAACAATATAGCTGGTTATGTTAATATTTGAAATAGTACAAAAGAGAAAGAAAATCGGAAAGAAGATGAATCACATAATATTAAGACTAGATATGCCACGATATTTAATGTATTGAATATTTTTGTTACCGAAAAAAAGTAGTTATTGCTAAATAACAAGAGTCATCTGAGCAACCTATATCTCAGCATTTTCTTGAGAAAAAAAAAGTGTATATTCAATTTACAATCACCATCATAGCGACAGAAATAAAAAATCTCCTTAGTTTTGGAGCTTTTTCCTACAACTTTTGTCCCCATTCTTTTTTTCTCTTTGTATTCCTTTCTGTACTTGTCCAGACTTCTGTTTCTCTGTTAGTTCTCTGTCTCTGTGTCTGTCTGTGTCTCTATCTGTCTGTCTCTGTCTGTCTGTCTGTCTGTATGTCTCTCTCTCTCTCTCTCTCTCTCTCTCTCTCTCTCTCTCTCTCTTACCACAACCCCTTCTCTCTTGTCTGTCCATGCAACAACAGATCAGGAATCCATACCTCTCTCACACCTGTCTACCCTCCCCCAGGTAACCTTGTCCATGCCTGTTGTCAGTGCAGTCCCAGTGCTGTGACCACAAGTCCTTAGGCTGTAAACAGCCATGTGGTCCCTGACAGCTCTGGTGGCTTTTGGATCCTGATTTGTGAGGTGTGTGTGTGGGGGGGGGGGGGGGGGGAGGGGGTGTAGGGCAGGGTAAGGGGAGGGGAGGGAAAGGTTGGAGAATGAAAGAGTGTGGGAATGTTGAAATAAAAGCGAAATCAGGTATGTGGGTAGGAGAGGAAATTTGATATTGCAAAAGTTATTCTTTATGTGTTTTTCATGTTGAGAATCTGATATTGGAAAATTGATTTCTGGTTATTTTGTGTAAAAAAAAATTGATATTGCAAATGGTTTGTATTTGTTTCATGTTAAATGGAGCTGCACTTATCTGGACTAAATATGAAGATGTCATGATTAGTTAGTATTTATTTGAGGGGATGTTCAGTGTGCATTGATCTTTTAGATGTCTTTAAAAAGAAGCATGTTAGTATGTTTTTAAAAAGATAGTCATCGTCATTACTGGCTGTCATCACAAGCAGTATTGCTGGTTATGTCAAGATTTGAAATACCTCAAAAGAGAAAGAAAATATGAAAGAAGATGAATCAGAGAGTATTAAGGCCAGATATACCACGATATTTAATGTATTGATTATTTTTATTAGTGAAAGAAGTAGTTATTGCTAAATAACGAGTCATCTGAGCAACCTATATCTCAGCATTTTCTTGAGAAAAAAATGTGTATATTCAATTTACAATCACCATCATAGCGACAGAAATAAAAAATCTCCTTAGTTTTGGAGCTTCTTCCTACAACTTTTATCCCCATTCTTTTTTTCTCTTTGTATTCCTTTCTGTACTTGTCCAGATTTCTGTTTCTCTGTTAGTTCTCTGTCTCTATCTGTCTGTCTCTGTCTCTATCTGTCTGTCTCTGTCTGTCTGTCTGCTGTCTCTGTCTGTTCTTCTCTCTCTCTCTCTCTCTCTCTCTCTCTCCTCTCTCTCTCTCTCTCTCTCTCTTACCACAACCCCTTCTCTCTTTGTGTCCATGCAACAACAGATCAGGAATCCATACCTCTCTCACACCTGTCTACCCTCCCCCAGGTAACCTTGTCCATGCCTGTTGTCAGTGCAGTCCCAGTGCTGTGACCACAAGTCCTTAGGCTGTAAACAGCCATGTGGTCCCTGACAGCTCTGGTGGCTTTTTGATCCTGACTTGTGAGGTATGTGTGTGGGGATAGGGGTGGATGGGTTGGGCGGGGGGAGGGGAGGGGAGGAAAAGGTCAGAGAATGAAAGAGTGTGGGAATGTTGAACAAAAAGCGAAACCAGGTCCATGGGTAGGACAGGAAACTGAATATTGCAAAAGTTATTCATTATTTGTTTCATGTTGTGAATCTGATATTAGAAAATGATTTCTGGTTATTTTGTGTTTAGCATTTGATATTGCAAAATGCTTTGTATTTGTTTCATGTTAAATGGAGCTGCACCTATCTGAACTGAATATAAAGGTGTCATGATTAGTTATTATTTGAGGGGGGGGGGGGGGGTGTTCAGTATGCATTGATCTTATAGATGTCTTTAAAGATGTGTGTTAGTATGTTCTTAAAGAGATAGTCATTGTCATTACTCGCTTTCATCACAAACAATATAGCTGGTTATGTTAATATTTGAAATAGTACAAAAGAGAAAGAAAATCTGAAAGAAGATGAATCACATAATATTAAGACTAGATATGCCACGATATTTAATGTATTGAATATTTTTGTTACCGAAAAAAAGTAGTTATTGCTAAATAACAAGAGTCATCTGAGCAACCTACATTTCAGCATTTTCTGTTAGAAAAAAATGTGTATGTTTAATTTACAATCACCATCATAGGGACAAAAATGAAAATCTCCTTAGTTTTGGAGCTTCTTCCTACAACTTTTGTCCCCCTTCTTTTTTTTTCTCTTGTATTCCTTTCTGTCCTTGTCCAGACTTCTGTTTCTCTGTTAGTTCTCTGTCTCTGTCTCTGTCTGTCTGTCTCTGTCTCTGTCTGTCTGTCTGTCTCTCTGTCTCTGTCTGTCTGTCTCAGTCTCTCTCTCAGTCTGTCTGTCTGTCTCTTTCTCTTACCACAACCCCTTCTCTCTTTGTGTCCAGGCAACAACAGATCAGGAATCCATACCTCTCTCACACCTGTCTACCCTCCCCCAGGTAACGTTGTCCATGCCTGTTGTCAGTGCAGCCCCAGTGCTGTGACCACAAGTCCTTAGGCTGTAAACAGCCATGTGGTCCCTGACAGCTCTGATGGCTTTTGGATCCTGACTTGTGAGGTATGTGTGTGTGTGTGTGTGTGTGTGTGTGTGTGTGTGTGTATGTGTGTGAGTGTGTGTGTGTGTGTGTGTGTGTGTGTGGAGGGGGGGGGGGGTTGGGCTGGGAGAGGGGAGGGAGGGAAAGGTCGGAGTATGAAAGAGTGTGGGAATGTTGAAATAAAAGCGAAACAAGGTCTGTGGGTAGGAGAGGAAATTTGATATTACAAAAGTTATTCTTTATTTGTTCCATGTTGAGAATCTGATATTAGAAAATGATTTCTGGTTATTTTGTGTTTAGCATTTGATATTGCAAAATGCTTTGTATTTGTATCATGTTAAATGGAGCTGCACTTATCCGAACTGAATATCAATGTGTCATGATTAGTCATTATTTTATTTGAAGGGGGGGAGGGGGTGTTCAGTGTGCATTGATCTTATAGATGTCTTTAAAAAATGCCTGTTAGTATGTTTTTAAAGAGATAGTCATCGTCATCACTCGCTGTCATCACAAACAGTATTGCTGATTATGTCAAGATTTGAAATACTACAGAAGAGAACGAACATACGAAAGAAGCCGAATATGCCACAATATTTAAGGTATTGAATATTTTTGTTACTGAAAAAAGTAGTTATTGCTAAATAACAAGACTCATCTGAGCAACCTATATCTCAGCATTTTCTTGAGAAAAAAATGTGTATGTTCAATTTACAATCACCATCATGGCAACAGAAAAGAAAATCTCCTTAGTTCTGGAGCTTTTTCCTACAACTTTTGTTCACCTTCTTTTTTTTTCTCTTTGTATTCCTTTCTGTCCTTATCCAGACTTCTGTTTGTCTGTTAGTTCTCTGTCTCTCTGTCTCTGTCTCTGTCTCTATCTGTCTGTCTCTGTCTGTCTGTCTGTCTGTATGTCCTCTCTCTCTCTCTCTCTCTCTCTCTCTCTCTCTCTCTCTCTTACCACAACCCCTTCTCTCTTTGTGTCCATGCAACAACAGATCAGGAATCCATACCTCTCTCACACCTGTCTACCCTCCCCCAGGTAACGTTGTCCATGCCTGTTGTCAGTGCAGCCCCAGTGCTGTGACCACAAGTCCTTAGGCTGTAAACAGCCATGTGGTCCCTGACAGCAATGATGGCTTTTGGATCCTGATTTGTGAGAGGTTTGTGTGTGTGTGTGTGTGTGTGTGTGTGTGTGTGTGTGTGTGGTGTGTGTGTGTGTGTGTGTGTGTGTGAGTGTGTATGTGTGTGTATGTGTGTGTGTGTGTGTGTGTGTACATGCGCATATGTGTGTGGGGGGGGGGTGGGGGTAGAAGGGGGTGTTGGCGGGAGATGGAGGGGGGAGGCGGTAGGGAAAGGTCAGAGTATGAAAGAGTGTGGGAATGTTGAAATAAAAGCGAAATCAGGTCTGTGGGTAGGAGAGGACATTTGATATTGCAAAAGTTATTCTTTATGTGTTTCATGTTGAGAATCTGATATTGGAAAATGATTTTTGGTTATTTTGTGTAAAAAAAATTTGATATTGCAAAATGCTTTGTATTTGTTTCATGTTAAATGGAGCCGCAATTATCCGAACTGAATATGAAGTTATCATTATCAGTTATTATTTATTTAGGGGGGGGGGGGGCGTTCAGTATGCATTGATCTTTTAGATGTCTTTAAAAAAAATGCTTGTTAGTATGTTCTTAAAGAGATAGTCATCGCCATTACTGGCTGTCATCACAAACAATATTGCTGGTTATGTTAAGATTTACAATACTAGCCAAAGAGGAAACAACATATGAAAGGTGTATTAGAGAATATTAAAACCAGACATGTTTTGATATTTAATAATGTTATTGTTCTTTTAGTTTCTGAGAATGAAATGTTCACAAAATAGGTATTACTTAGTAATCAGTGTGAACAAGGTCATGTAAGGCACCGTGGTCGAGTGGTTTAGGCGGTCAACTCGTGATCCAGAGGTCGCGGGTTCGATCCCTGCTCGGCTCGGTGTTGTGTCCTTGGGAAAGACACTTTACTCCTATTTTCCTCACCCCACCCAGGTGTACAAGTGGGTACCAGCTCTGCTGGGGAAGTATCTGGCGACAGACTAGCGTCCTGTCACAGGGGTGGTGAAAAACCATCAGTTCGCTTAACGCTACAGAAACCGGGATAAGCTCCGGCTCTATGGGCCTTCTGGCTCGAAAGAACATACTTTTTTTTTAGTTTGTGAGAATGTGCATTTGCATTTTACAATCACCAAACATCAGATAAAAAAAAGTTATCAATCTCTTTCTTTCTGGACGTTCATTCTGTCACTTTTCTTCCTCTTACCACTGTCTCTATGCATTTCTCCCTGTCCTTGTCACTATTTCTGGTAGTCAGTCTGTTCTCTCTCTCTCTCTCTCTCCTCTCTCTCTCTCTCTCTCTCTCTCTCTCTCTCTCTCTCTCTCTCTTTCTCTCTCTCTCTCACACACACAAACTCTCTGTCTCTAACTCTCTTTCGCTATTTCAAGTGCAGCGACTGGATGCAAAAAACACCACATGGGTGATTATTCATTATCCTTGAAGTAAAGAAATTTGATTTAATCTCTCTCTGTTTTCCTGCACAGATCACAAATTCATAATATTTGTTATAGCCATTTATATCCTTCTCCAGGTACTCTCTCTCTCTCCTTACTCTCTCTCCTCTCTCCTCTCTCTTCTCTCTCTCTCTCTCTCTCTCCCTCTCTCTGTCTCTCTCACTAACTCTCCCTCTCGCGCGATTGTGCGCAGCTTTATATTTGTGTAAAGCCTTTAGAAAAAGAGGTATTTTGTTTTCTTAAGTCATATTTTTTGTAACTGATTTTTATTGTAGTGGTTATGGTTGAACAATTAAGTTTCGGTTTTTTGTGCTTCCTTATTTTTCTCACTAAAATACTAAGCAGCTCGGCAACCCCCCCCCCCCCCCCCCCCCCCTTCCACCTTATGTAGGGCCAATGGCCTTTTGTGAATACATCTTTCTAGTTCGAGTTCGAGTTTTCTCTCTCTCTCTCTCTCTCTCTCTCTCCTCTCATCTCTCTCTCTCTCTCTCTCTCTCTCTCTCTCTCTCTCTCAGGTAGTGTCATGGACAGTCTCCGCCACCCGTCACCGTCACCAATCCCTCAGATTCCGAATCCTTTGGGGCGCCTTCGAAGCTTTGTCAACCACCTTTCTCCAGTCCTCACATCTCTCGGCCGCCCTCAGGGTGTCTCTCAGCTCCATGTCTGTCCACTCTCGACTGTTGTCCTCCCATCTCTTCCTTTGTCTGCCTCTGCTTCTTCTTCCTCCTCCCCTCACTGTGCCTTGTAGGATTGTTTTAGCAAGACCAGAGAAGCGAGTGACATGACCAAACCACTTCAGTTTTGGTTGTCTGAGGAGTGTTTGAAGGTCAGTATAGGGCCCTATCTAGTAAAGAGCACAACAGTCTATGGTAGTTTAAACAACCATGGAGTCCCTGATAGCTGTGAGGGTTTTCTGACCCTGATTTGTCAGGTGATGAAGGGAAGAGGAGTGGAGGAAGCTGGTTTCAAAATCTTAAGTGGAGCCCCAAAAGTTTCCCAAACTAAAAGATAGGTGATGTAAGGAGAATGGTGGTGGTTGGGAGGTTGGGAGGGGGGGAGGATGAATGCAAAAGATGGAGGAAGTATAAATAATGTGGATTTGAAGGATATTACAAGAAATATGATATTGTAAAAAAAAAAGCTTAGCTGTTATGTCAAATGGAGCTGCACTCGCTGAAAGTAATTAATGATAAACGAAAATTGTTTGGGAATTTTCAGGTTATATTGACCCTTAGAGCTATTTTGAAAATATTCTTTGGGTGTTTTTCCCCCCTGTACATAATAATAATAATAATAATAATAATAATAATAATAATAATAATAATAATAATACTTATATTAATAATAATAATAATAATATTATATTGAATTTATATAGCGCCGAATCTTGTAAAACAAACAAATCGAAGCGCTTGCACTCAAATCATTTACACGCATGCAACTTTCCTCAAATATAATAAAGAACATATTTCAAATTTATGCACGTGTATGTAAACACATCAACACACGCACACAAACACTCACACACACAACACACACACACACACACACAACACACACACACCACACACACCACACACACACAACCACCACACACACACAACCGCGAACACACTTAGGAGATGAAGGATGCTGTTGAAAAAGTAGAGACGGATATGAGGGAAAAGTGTCAGGTAGGAAATAAGTGTGTTTTGAGGATGGATTTGAAGGTATCAAGTGAAGGTTTTTGGCGAAGTGAAAGAGGGAGGTCATTCCACGTGGACGGACCAGAAACAGAAAAAGATCGACAGCCAACAGTGGTATGTTTCAATCTGGGTGTTCGAAAGCACAAAGTATTTGCGGTTGAACGAAGGGAACGGGATGGAGTGTACAGGTGAAGACAGTTACAAAGATAAGATGGTGCAGATTTGTGGATACATTTGAAACAGAGGGTATTGATCTTATACTTCAGTCTTTGTGAGACTGGCAGCCAGTGAAGAGATCGCAGAAGAGGAGTGATGTGTTCGGATGTTTTCTTTCTTAGGACCAGTCGAGCTGCAGAGTTTTGAATGCGTTGAAGAGAGTGGATGGATGATGCTGGTAGGCCAGCCAAAAGAGAATTACAGTAGTCTAAACGTGAAATAATGAGAGATGTGACAAGCTTGGAAGTTGCATCAGTGGACAGATACTTGCGAATCGCGCGTATGCGCCGTAGTTGATAGTAGCAAGACTGGCAGGTCTGGGTGATGAATTTTTTCATAGAGAGTGTTGTCAAGAACTACACCTAGATACTTCACAGAGTTGGACAAAGGAACTGACGCACTGCCGAATTCTATTGATGTTGTTGTGATGGAGGAAAGTTTATGTTGGGTCCCTATGAGCATGGCTTCGGTTTTATCGGCATTAAGTTGTAACTTGTTCTGAGTCATCCAGTTTTGAATGTCTTGAAGGCAGTAGGACATATTTGTCAGGAGGGAAGGCAACTTCGCCTACATAGTGAAATGTATAGTTTATGCAGCCTCTTTATAGAGGCCGCATCCTACCTGTGACACTGTACCTGGTACCCGGGGATTGTGCAGTGATGGGACATCACATATGTGTGTGTGTGTGAGTATTCTATGGTCTTTTATTGCGAGGTTGATAGAAACGCACACATATGCTTGTTTTTACCACTAGTCCCTGTGTGTATGCAGCTTTGTAAATGTTGTCATCCGTTCCCACCGGCACACAATGGCCTACTCTTACGAAAAGCGGAACAGGATTTAAGTATGCGCAAGATGTTCTACATGCGTTCGCACACGGGACCTCGATGTATATAGTCTTAACCGAAGGACTTTGGGGAAGGGGAGTCTGCACTGATGTTAACTCTAGGGAAAAATATCCCCTTTAACGGGAATCGAACCCTATATTTTCTTTTAGAAGCAGACGGGTTACAAACACGCCACCCAAGTGTTTGGCAGGAGGAAATGTTCGGTTTGTTTAAAAATCTTCTTCAAGGTTAAAAGATTGGTCGACTGCTATATTGTTTTTGTTATAGATTTGTTAAAGAAAAAAAGAAGAAAAAACCTAGGAAGTTGAGTAGAATTGATACAGTGTATGGATCAATTGTGATTAACTTACTGTATAGGTTTTTTGCTTATTTGAAAAAAGTGTGTTTGTGTGTGAGAGAGAGAGTGTGCATGCGGGTGTGTGTGCGTGCGTGTGTGTTCTTTATTCTGTGTTTTTTGTTTCGAGGATAATAGAAAAGTACCATGTTTTTTATCTCTAGTCCCCGTGTATACGCAGTTTTGTAAATTTTTGTCATCCGTTTCCACCGCACATCAATAGCCTACTCTTCCGAAAAGCGGAACAGGATTTTACTGCAAAAAAAACAAAACAACTAATTCTCGGTCCGCGCTTTATGAGAACAATACACCACCACCTCCTCCTCCTCCTCCTCTTCTTCCTCCACGCATTTTTACTCATTAAAAATGGATAGCATAGCATAGCAGCAGGAAGAATGCTTCGTTTGGTTCTACAACCTTCTAAGCGCTTATGCAATACCAGTCCAAACATTGCTAGTGGTCCAGAATGAATGGCATTATCTGTCTTTGAACTACTACTAGGTCTCTGACGGTACTGAGTGCAGTGCTGATAAATGTATATTATGGTTCGTCTGTCTGTTTAGCTTTGCTGCAATCTAAGAAAACTCGACCTTTCGCTTGTAAAAGTGTGTTCAGATCATTTTTCTCTTGTTGTTGGGTACACATGATATTATCACAGAGAAAGAGAGAGAGATAAGGGGGGGGGGGGGGGGGGGAGGGAGGGAGAAGGAGAGAGAGAGGGGGAGGGGAGAAGGAGAGATAGAGGGGGGAGAGAGACAGGGAGAGATCTAGAGAGAGAAAGAAGAGATTGAGAGGGGGGATAAAGAGAAAGGGAGAGTGAAAGAGAGAGACAGAGGAGAAAGAGAGAGAGAGAGAGAGAGAGAGAGAGAGAGAGAGAGGAGAGAATGAGAAGAAGAGAGAGACAGAAAGAGAGAGAGACAGACAGAGAGAGAGGGGGGAGGGGAGGGGGCAGGGGGGGTTAGACACGAAACAGAGAGATTTCCTTTAATCAGTTAAAAAAAGAGATAACAAATGCATTTTCACTCCGATTTGGCATCAACGATATCAAATCAACGACAACATATGATATAAATCAATAACAAAACTGGTAGCTTGCGAAAAACTTAGCCCACATAAAATGATATCATATCATATCACATTAAAGCAACGAGCTTACACGCCTACACCTCTTTATAATAAACATTATTATAAGATTATTTTTTATATATCACTTTAAGTCTGGGAAGATGTCTCTGCTTGAAAATCGGGCTGCTCTCCCCGGGGAAAGCGCGTCGCCACAAGACCAGCGCCACTCTTTTTTGTCTTTATTTCTATCTCCTTATCAGAGTGACTTTTTCTACAGAATTCAGACACTCACACACACACACACACACACACACACACACACACATACACACATACACAAGCGCGCACGCACGCACGCATGCACACACACTCACAGATGGTTAAGCTCCTGCTTATAATTATCGTTATATTGTTGTTATGTTGTTTTATTTCTGCCCATAATAATGTCTTTATTTAAACTGATTTCATTGTGCGGGTTTGTCAAAGAGTGTGTCCGTTTTCGTGTTGTTCTGTTGTTTATTTTGTTTAATATAGAATGACAATTTAGACTGGTATTTCCGACACAAGTTAAGGCGCATCAAATCAGAGGCGTTTGACATTTTATAAATGTTGAAAAGATAACGTAAAATATTTTCTCCCACAAAGCAGTAATTTAACTTTCCATTCAACCTGTCACAGTGTCACAAATAATTATTCACCTTATATTCCCCGAGGTTAACTTGTGTTAAGTATAAATAGGATAAATTTGAAATATTGTCAGATGTATGGTTGTATAAAAAAAAGGGTAAAGGTGTTCCCGTAACCTATATGGTCGTAAGGAGAGCGAGGCATCAGAGACCTCAACTTCTCCAGGGGCCAGCATGTTGAGGGCGGCGCCCATCCTCCCCTCTCTCTCTCTCTCTCTCCTCCTCTCTCTCTCTTCTCTCTCTCTCTTCTCTCTCTCTCTCTCTCTCTCTCTCTCTCGCTGCTTTACCTTCCCTGACCCTAAAGAGGGCAGGTACCCATTTACAGCTGGGTGAACTGGGGGAACTGTACTGAAGCCAAGGCGTGCAAACGGTCACCCATCCACTTGGTAACCACGCTCAATGCTGCTTAATCTTGGCTAGGGGAAAGCGAGTGCTCTGACCACTGAGCTATGCCGTCCCCGATGATTGTATAAATGAACCAGAATGTAAGGTCAGAGTACATGATTTCTGGGGTTTTTTGGTACCGTTTGTTCTGTTTGCTAAGAAAGAAAAAAAAGAGGCTTTTTTTTTTAATCAAACAACAGATTGACCTTTTAAACTAATCAAAAGAACAAACTAAATGAGGATACAAGTAAAATAAGTTTTAGTTTGACTTGTTCATATTTATGTATATATTTATTTTTGTTTGTTTATTTGTTCATTTATTTATTGGTTTATTGATTTATGTATTCATGATAGATTATTTCATTTTCAGAATATTCGAATAAGCGCTAGAGTTTTTGTTATAATTACATCTGATCCCAAACGTATTTTGAACAACTTGGAAAAAAGCAATGAATAAGCAGATTCATGGTAGTTGTGCCAAACTGTAATATAACTAATAATAACTAATAATAATAATGATAATAATTGTAATAAATGTATGCATATACCGCTCTATCTTGCGCAGACAAATCAAAGCGCTTGCACTCAACTCTATCTTTCACAGTCATGCAACCAATAATAATTAATACTTCTAGCAAGTCGAAATGTGCGCGCACGCACGCACGCACGCACGCACACACACACAGACACACACACACACACACAGAGTGCAGGAATATAATATCGTGAAGACTCCCACTGAATAACAATATCTATAAACACAGCAACAATTAACATGATAACAACTGACTTTTCACGCAACGAAAAATGTTATTGCAGATAAGTGGCATGTGATATGTGCCTGTTCATTCTATACAAATCTTCATATAAGTTACCTGAAAGACTTTCTTCATGTGCCTATGCCTTTTCTTTTTCGTGCGCGTGGGTGTGTGTGTGTGTGTGTGTGTGTGTGTGTGTGTGTGTGTGTGTGTGTGTGGAGTGTGTGTGTGTGTGTATGTGTGTGTGCGCAT
>CM054164.1:23839424-23846924 GCA_028751875.1 Rapana venosa
CTCGAGGAAGATTTCTCTGCGCGAAATTCTGACTGCTCTCTCCCCGGGGAAAGCGCGTCATCTCAATAAAAGCGCCACCCATGATTTGTTTTGTTTTTTTCTTTTCCTGTCTTCAACTGTATTTGTTTTCCTATCAGAGTGGGCTTTTTTCTACATAGTTTTGCCAGGGACAACTCTCTTGTTGCCGTGGGTTCCTTTACGTGGGATAAATAGCTTTGTGTAACACGCGGGGTCTCGGTTTATTGTTTCATTTGAAAGACTAGCGCCCAGACCACCACTCATGGTCTAATGGATGGGGGAAAAGTTGTGGGTCTAAACCGGGATCGAACCACCGCACACTTCCGACCCGGAGTTTTTGCTTTCAAGGCAGGACCGTTACCTCTAGACCACCGATCCTATTAGAACAAAAGATAGGTAATCACAACAACAACAACAACAACATATATTTAAAAATATATATATATATATAATATATATATATATATATATATTATAATATAATTATTTGGGAAATATATGCCAATATTTACAAAATTGCTTACACACGAGGAATGGTGGTAAAAAGCACATCAATGCTTATTCCATTATTCTCGAAATAAAAGAATAAACAAAATAATAATAAAAATAATAACAACAGTAATAATATTAATAATAAAAATTTTTAAAAAAAGAAAGAAAAAAATAATAATAAAGCAAGAACACACACACACATAAATTAAACCCAGTCCCGTACGCATTGCGCTAATGTTCGTAAAAGAACCAACAACAAGAAGAGAGTAAGCCCATGTGCAGAATCAAGGACACAAAATCCATTTTTACACACACACACACAAATCCACTTGATCCTGGAAAAAAGGTGAAGGAAAACACATAAACGGTGGCGCTGCTTTTGTGGCGATATTCTCTCTCCCAACAATCCCAGATTTAACACAGAGACAAATTTGACAAGGCTAAAACATAACTGTCAGTTCCCCCACACTTTCAGCTGCTCTCAGCTGCTATACATCCCATCCCATCCCAGCCCAGCTGATGCTGATTATATATAGCAGGAACTGACCACCACACTTGGACTAGGTAAAAGGAAAGGGAGCACTAAATTCAGCACTCTTGACTGAGTGATGTTGAAATTTTGGCATTTTTGCGCTGTGAAAATTGGTATGCAATGCAATACAATAAAATGCAATAGGTTGCAATAAAACAAAATAAAATAAAATAAAATACAAAAGCAATACAGTAGTCAAGTCAAGTCAAATTTTTATTTCCTGATGGTACATTGAATAAGCAATGCATTTGGTGTTTTTTTCATCATCAAGCCATCTATCCAAGAACACATTTCTATAGTATAGTATGAATCATTGCAATACAATAATTTATAATGTAATAAAATACAACGCAATACAATATAGTGTAATGCAATGCAACGCAATGTAATACAATGCAGTAAAGTATAATATGATACATTAACCGCAATACATGTATAAAATTCAACGCATATATACACAGTCTGTGAGTGTGTGTGTGTGCGTGCGTGCGTGCGCGCGCGCGCGCGCGCTCGCGTAGAGAGAAAGAGAGAGAGAGAGGAGAGGGAGAGACAGACAGACAGACCGACAGACAAACAAACAGAAAAGAAAAGAAGAAATAGGAAACAAAAAGGGGTTTTAACTTGATTTTCTTTTTTCAAAAACGTTGTTGTTTTTTTTAGCTCATTCTTAATGTTTCATTAAATTACAATATCTAATGTCATCATCATTTTCTTTTTCTTTTAATTCGTTTTTGTATCTTTTGTGCAGTTTTGTTTTACATAGTTGTTTTATTTTTCTTTAATTTTCCATGTGTTCAATTTTTTGTTGTTGTTTTTTTTGGAGTATTTTTAATCCCATACATTAATTTTTTACTGCTTTTACGTGGTAAAAGAAAAAGCTTAAAGACACAACACCCCTTGAACATCAAAAATAATTTCTAATGGCGTGTAACCAGCTAATGCTCAAATGGGAAAAAAACATACAGAAAATAATGAAGAGAGAGGGGAAATAGAGAGGGGGGGGGTGAGAGGGGGGGAGAGCCAGAGAGAGAGAGAAAGAGAGCCAAAGAGAGAGAGAGAGAGAGAGAAGAGAGAGAGAGAGAGAGAGAGAGAGACGAGAGAGAGAGACAGACAGACAGACAGACAGACAGACAGACAGACAGAGGCAGAGCAGACACAGAGAGAGAGAGACAGACAGAGAGAGACAGACAGAAGAGAGAGAAAGAAAGACAGAGAGAGAAAGGGAGCGAGAGAGAGAGAGAGCCAGAGAGAGAAAGGAGCCAAGAGAGAGAAGGAGAGAGAGAGAAAAGAGAAAAAAGGAGGAGAGGAGGAGAGAGAGAGAGAGAGAGAGAGAGAGAGAGAGAGAGAGAGAGAGAGGAGAGAGAGAGAGAGAGAGAGAGACGAGAGAGAGTGAGACTCCTTTATCATTCTTTTCTATTTTACGTTCTTTGTCTACCATAGTTGTTTTTATTTTGCTTTGTTTGTTTTTTAACCCAAAGTAGGTTTAAAAACGTAGAATCTTTTTTCAATTACTAATCTATTTTTTTCGAAAAGATGTCTTTGATAGTTATGTCAAGAAAGAGAGACAGATGGGGAAAGAAAGGAACAAAGAAAGAAAGAATAAAAGTAGGGAAAGAAAGAAAGAAAACAAGACAAAAGAAAGCAAAAGAAACAGTGAGAGAGAGAGAAGCGATTGAAAGAAAAAGAAAGAAAAAAGGAACAAAGGAAAGAAAGGAAGAAAGAACGATTGAAAGAAAAAGAAGAAGAAGAAAGAAGAAAAAGAAGAAAGAAAGAAAGAAAGAAAAAGAAAGAAGAAAGAAGAAAGAAAAAAAGAAAGAAGGAAAGAAAGAAAAAAAAGAAAAAGAAAGAAAGAAAGAAAAGAAAGAACAAAAACGAATGAAAGAAAGAGAGAAAGAACAAAGAAAGAAGAAAGAAAGAACAAAGTAATTGACGAAAGAGAGAAAGAAAGAATTAAAATTAACAGAAAGAAAGAAAGAAAGAAAAAAGAAAGAAAGAAAGAAAGAAAGAAAGAAAGAATAAGAAAGAAAGAAAGAAAAGAAAAGAAAAGAAACAAACAAACAAACAAACAAAGAAAAGAAAGAAAAAAGAAAAGAAGGAACGAAAGAAAGAAACTAACAAACAAAAAAAGATGGAAAGAAAAGAAAGAAAGAAAGAAAGATCAAATGAAAGAAAGAAAACCAAAGTCAGAAAGACAGAAAAAGGAAAGAACATAGGCTAAGGTCAAGTTTGGTCAGAGCAGACCAATATATATCTTTTATTGTATTGTTAGCGGTTTTACCATTTTCTTCTGCCTAAACTTTTGTCATGAATCATCATTTTCTTTTTTTTTCGTGTCCCTTGTTCTAATCTTACTACACTACACTACACTAAGCTACGCTATATTACACTACACTACACTACACTACACTACACTGCATTACACTACACTACACTACACTACACTACATACACTACACTACACTAAGCTACGCTACACTACACTACACTACACACACTAAGCTAAGCTACACTACACTACAGCTACACTACACTAACATAACTACACTACAGCAAGCTACACTACATACACTAACGAACACGCTACACTACACTACATCTACGCTAAGCTACGCTACACTTACACTAATACGCTACATTACACTACTCTACGCTAACTAGCTACTACACTACACTAACGCTAACTAGCTACACTACACTACACTAACTACACTACCTACGATAAGCTACGCTACATTACTACACTACACTACACTGACACACTACACTACTACTTACCTACGTACATTACCTAAGTACGCTAATATACACTATACGTACACTAAACACTACACTAACTCACTTACTACACTACACCTACACTATACTACTACACTACTAACTACGCTACATTACTCTACACTACACTACATCACACTACACTACACTACACTTACATTACACCAAACTACACTACACTACACAACACATGCACTACACTACGCTACACTACACTACATGCACTACACTACACTACATTACTCTACACTACACTACACTTACAACCTACACTACCTACATACACTACACTACACTACACTAATATACACGCTACACTACACTACACTACATATCTACATTACACTACATACTACACTACACTACATTTCACACGCTACATACAGCTACACTACACTACACATACACCTACACTACACTACACACATACAAACTAATACACTACACACCTACCTACACCTACACTACACTACACTACACTACACTACAATAACCTACATAAACACTACACTACATTAACACACTACACTAGCTACATACACACTAAACACACTACTACACTACACTGAATGACACTACACTACATTACACCACACTACACTACGCTACATTAAACTACACTACACTACACCACTCTAACACTACACTACACTACACTACACTGAATGACACTACACTACATTACACCACACTACACTACGCTACATTACACTACATTACACTACATTACTTTGAACGACACTACACTATACTACACTACACTGTGCTTAACTACTTTACACTACACAGCTAAAGTGTTTAGTATACTACACAACACTACACTACACAGCTAAACTGCACTAAACTACACAACACTACAATACACAGCTAAACTACACTAAACTACACAACATTACACTACACAGCTAAACTACACTACACTACACCACGCTACACTCCACTGCAGCATACTACATTACACTGCCCTGCACTACACTATACTAACTCCTCGGAATGATACCATAAACTAACATCCTGTGTCCACACATCTTGAAAACATGTTAAAACCTGTTCCCCTTTTCAGAAGACTAGGCCATAGTGCACCGGTGGGAACAGATGACAAAATTCACAAAAATCCATACACATGGGGAAAGGATGTAAAAAAAGCACACAAGTGCTTATTCCATTGTCTGTGAAATAAAATAAAGAGCAAAAATCTACTAAATCACACTTAACTACAGTAAACTAGACTCCACTCCACTCGCTCAACTCCACTCTACTCAACTCTACTCCACTCCACTCCATGCCATTCTACCCCACTCCACTTCACCCAATCAGCAATCCTAAACACAATATCATGCAAAAATAAAACATACAATGCATTATGACACAAAACAACCCCAAAATTTTTTTTTTAAAAACCAAATACAACACAACATACATAATACAACTTCATCCCACACCCAGCATTAACAATAAAACATAATAATTATATCTATCCTTTTCCCCTTATTCTTTCTAAGAAAGCCGGATCATCAGGCTTGTATCTATCTAGCCTACATACATACATACATACATACAGTGAAGTTTTCTGGCTTTGTCCCTCTTATGGGGTATAGACAGTGTTGGCTCTTGTCATCTGGATAATCGTGTGTTAGACACAGGGGCTTTGCTCATCGATCTGGACAGATGTTTCCCTGTGTACTACAAGTGAGGGAGATTCAGCCTGCTGACACTTAGGTCCTGTGATGGCTGAGAAAGCCTAGACAATTCTTTTAGCTGGAGAGATTATATATATATATATAATATATATATATATATATATATATATATATATATATATATATATATATATATATATATATATATATAATATATATATATTTAAATAGAGAGAGATATATAGATGGATATATAGATAGAAATAGATATAGATATATATTGATAGATATATAGATATATTGTCTATCATTTGATTCTGAAGGGTGAGAGCTGGTGTGGAGGTAGGGATGGGTTTTTGTGTGTGTGTATGTTTGTTTGGATCTCTCAGTCTCTCTCTTTCTCTATCCCTCTCCTCTCTCTCTCTCTCTCTCTCTCTCTCTCTCTCTCTCTCTCTCTCCTCTCTCTCTCCCTCTCCCCCCCCCCCCCTCTCTCTCTCTTGGCAAGTTTCATCTACATTTTTTTTCTCCTGTGCCCCAAAAGGCTATCTTTTAACGTAATTTTTTTTCTGGACTTTTGTTTGAATATCAGGGTGTTTTTTTTATTACTGTGGTAAATCAAACTTATGTGTGCACAAAAGACGTGTAAGACCAAGAGTTGGTGGGGACATGGTTTGTGTTTTAAACATCTATATTTACAGGTTAACAATAATACTTGTTCTTCAGGTAAAATAAAAGAAACCCTACAGAACAGTTTAGACGTTCACCTGTCTAACAAGTAAATCACAAAGTTCTGGACACGATTCACAGCCTTGCTCTTTCTTCTCAGTTTGACTGGAAAACTGGACTGCATGCCAAACCCTTTGAAGAAGACTCTAAACCAGTCAGACCCCTTCGCTTTTACAGACTTGTGCTTGTCAAAAGAAACCCTCGAAAAATGAAAATTGAAAAGAGCAGGGAGGTACCTCCCAACTGTCCTGGCTGGTTCAAGTTCCTATTGTGTTCTTAAAGTCAAAGTTGGAAAATGGTTACCCTAACGGTAGGGGTAAAAAAACTGGTTGTAAACACAAAAATCTTACAACTGGTGAACTTCAGAGCTCTACCCAAGGGGAAAAACCCAAAGGAAAAAACCTGCCCAAGGCAACAAAATCGAATTTAAAAAGTGAAAATATGGGTAAAAATTGGTGACCATACACTCACTCTGTTCTCAGAAGAAAAGCTCAACAAATCTCAACAAAGGAGAAATAATGATGATAATAATAATAATAATATTAATAATAATAAATGGAATTCATATAGAGTTATATCTTGCAAAAAACAAATCAAAGCGCTTTCATTTATCCTACCCATTCACATGCAGCCAGTTACAATTTGTTTTAAAAATTACAATGTTTACACACACGCTCGCACGCACGCAGGAACACACAACACACACACACACACACACACTCACACTCACACACACTCATACACATACAGGTTGTACACTCGGCAGGGTGATGGAGTTTTGGAATAGAAGACACCCACAAGAGAGAGACAGACAGACAGACAGAGAGACAGAGAGACAGAGACAGAGAGAGAACACATGCAGGCACAAACACACACACACACATAGCCATACCCACCCTCCACAAGACAATAAAAAAAACCAAACAAACCCTTAAAAAACAAATAATAAAAAAGAATGAAAAAATCTGAAAATCCCCAGCTTAAAGAATTGTCCTCGCTTTCTCAGCCACCACAGGACCTAAGTGTCAGCAGGCTGAATCTCCCTCACTTGTAGTACACAGGGAAACATCTGTCCAGATCGATGAGCAAAGCCCCTGTGTCTAACACACGATTATCCAGATGATAAGAGCCAACACCGTCTATACCCCATAAGAGGGACAAAGCCAGAAAACTTCACTGTATGTATGTATGTATGTAGGCTAGATAGATACAAGCCTGATGATCCGGCTTACTTTGAAAGAATAAGGAGAAAGGGTGGGGTTTTTTTATAGACAGGTTGTGGTGGGGTTGGGATGGATTGTGTGGTGTTGGGGTAGG
>CM054164.1:23854424-23879424 GCA_028751875.1 Rapana venosa
TAAAATTTATACAGATGGCTCACTTTTAGACAATCATCAAGCAGGTTCAGCATTTGTCATACCAGCACTAAAAATAAAAAAGTCATATCATGTTGGTAAAAATCGATCAGTTTTTTTACAGCTGAACTGATCGCTATTGTCATGGCTTTGAATTTTATTTAGATCATCCATACTCTTTTCTTTCATATATTACTTTGTGTGGATTCAAAATCAGTACTATATGCCTTAAAGTCTACAACTTATAAGCAACCTACTAAACTTATACTAAACGTTAAATACTTCATAAATCTTCTGCGTTTAAGAGGATCCATGTTTCCTTTTGCTGGATACCTTCACATATAGGATTATTTTCTAAATGAGTGGGCTGAATCGGGCTGCGAAGAAAGGTGCACGTAATGAAAAGGGGTCTATAGAATTGCATGTCCCTCTATCCATTGCAGAGGCGTATCGGTTGTTAGAAGAAGCATCCTTAAACAAATTTATAGAAAAGCATCAGCAAAATAATCCGTTTTCACATTCAACTCCCAGTAGTAATAGAGTAGTTGAATACATTGATCACTTAGAGATTCATACAAATGCTGTAAAGGAAAGACAACTCAAGGCATTATTTTTCAGGATAAGACTAAATGCATTCATGACCAAATTCAGCAAGGATGTTAAATGTTTATGTGGTGAATATATTTCAAATACCCCATGTCATACTTGAATGTGAGAAGTTAAAAAACCTCATCTCCCTGCCTTTTCTGAGAATTCCATTGAAGAAGTTTTGAACAATGTTAAGTTAACAATTGACATTGCCAAAGGTTTATTGGGTTAAGTCCTATAGGGCATTTGTTGTAGTTCTTTTTTACTTTCAATTTTTATTATTATTTTATTATTATTATTATTTTTTAAAATTTATGTTCCTTATCTGTTCATGTTAACTATTATTTGTGTGTTGGTTATTATTATTTTGTACACACATGAGCACGCACACGCATGCATGCAGGGAAAACACACACACACGCACATGCACTTACACAAAGTAGATCTCTCCCCCCACCCCCTCTCTCTCTCCTCCCCTCCCCCCCCTCTCTCTCCTCTCTCCTCCCTCTCTCTCCCCCTCTCTCCTCTCTCTCTCTCTCTCTCTCTCTCTCTGCTCGCTCGCTCGCCTCGCCTCGTGTTCAGTCTCCTATTTTACGTTTGTCTGGTATCACTTTAAGTGGAAAGACGTTAAAATTGAAGACTTACTTACTTACTTTACCCTCATCCTTTTGTCCTCTGCTAACTTCCTAACTGCAATAATTATGCATGTACGGGGTGAACATTGTTTAAAGCACAAGCAATGCTCATTAATTCAGATGATTATTTACAACTGTCTTGTGATTACCTGGTTGTGTTCTATTATTTTCTATTTTAGAAAAGGTACACAGAGCATTGTGTATATATATTTTTTTTAAATCTGTGAAAATCACCAGAAATGTTCCCGACTAGCACTTTATAGAAAATACTACACGACCCGCCAAGCTAATACAGGAGTGTAACCAACGTGTGCAGGGGTGAAGAAATTAGTCTCCCTTGCCAGAGAGCGTACCTAAGGGAAATCACTCTCAGGCTCACCAGCCTGTCTACCCATAAACTTTTCAGGGCGGGACAGGAGACTGATTTACAACTAGGGCTTTGGCCTTGATTACTTTGCATTTCAATCTGCTCCCCACTCCCTCTCCCTCTCCCTGTCAATTGTAGGTGTTGCTTGGCTCATTGCTTTACCCAATCACTGTATCATGCAATTCTATGTTACATCAAAATTGTCAAGACTGGGACTGGAAATTAAAGGAAAGAGAGAAGTGGTGGAGGTGGGGAGTGGTAGGAATAGAAACAGGAATATACTGTGCTTGCAATTATTGTGTGTGATGATTTGGTTATGTTGTTCTCCTGTAACAAAGGGTGTGTGTTTTGTGTGTAGGCATGGGGGTGAGAATGTGTAGAATAATGGTACGCATTATTGACCAATCAGATAATTAGGCATTGTTGTCTTAGGGGTAGGCCACTCAGGAACTGCACTGGGAGATCGTCAGCAGTATCTTATCCATGTCTCTAAGTCTATTTTAATGAGTTACATAAACAACAGCAAACACAACATGGTGTCAGAAGAGGGATCATACTAGAAACAATGGAAACAGTAGCTGATAACTGAAGGTATGGGCGGAAGAAAATGTAAATTAAAAAGAAAAAGAAAAAGCAGCGACTGGTAGTAAACTAGAAAGCTTTCAGACGTTATGGCCATATCTTCAACAAGCCAGATGAAGCAGTTCACTGCTGGTATACCAGCTCCAGTCAAACTAAAGTGTGGAAGCGGTTTGCCAAATAATTGGCGAAAATTCAAAAGACAGTGGGACAATTATTCCATAGCCAGTAGACTGAATAAAGAAGATGCAGAATTTCAGACTGCTGTTTTCTTAGCCACCTTTGGAGAAGAAGCAATGGACATTTATAATGGATTTCATTTTGACAGTGATGCTGATAGCAAGAATTTGCAGAAAATTCTAGAGAAATTTCTTGATAGTGCATGCACATCTAAATGCACACATACACATCCACACACACACACATGGATATATATATACCAACACAGACACAAACACAGACATACACACACATATACATAAACACACACACACACACACACGCACACACTCGCCAGTGCCGCACAAATACACACACAAACACACACACACACACATACACATACAGACACATATGCACATGCATACCACACATACACACACACGTACACACACACACACACACACACACACATACACCCCCCCAACCACCCCACACATACACACTCGAATCTTAAATCGGAGCTTTATCAGTTATGCTTCCTAGGCATATAATTAAAGCTTCGATATTTTTAGGTTTTTCTACTGTTTTTTTAAACTTTACTTTTATTTACTTCATTTTATGTTTATTCTCCCCCTCCCTTTACCTATTGTGCCTGAATGCTGTAAAGCGCATGGACTCATGTGTGTGTGTGTGTGTCTGTCTGTCTGTGTATGTGTCTGTGTTATTTTATTATTATTATTCTTTTATTTCAAGGATAATGGAAAAAGCATTCATTTGCTTTTTTTCATCCAGTCTCCATGTGTATGCAGTTTCGTAAATTTTGTCATTCGTTCCTACCTGCACACAATGACCTACTCTTTTGGAAAAGCGGGCACCCACGTCACTCTCTCTCCCCCCTCTTTTTCTCTTTCTCTCTGTCTCTCTGTCTATCTATCTATCTATCCATATTAGAAATGTTCCTGATGATTATGGTTGATGGTGTGTATCAATCTTGGAAACAACCCTATCTTAGATACCTGACTGGTGTCAATGTCTTGGCTTTTCAACCCTCTTCCTCCTCCACCTCTTCCCCCTCCTCATCCTCATCCTCCTCCTCCTCATCATCATCACCTTCACCATCATCATCATCATTTTTCTGATCCATCCCCAACATCCTCTTTCCTCTCTCATTTCCCAGTCCCACAATTCTTCACTCTTCAGACTTCCTCTTTTCTCACTTATGATGTATTCAAGTGGTGACGAAATTAGTCTCCATTGTCAGAGAGCGTACCTAAGGGAAATAACTCCCAGGCTCACCAGCCTTGTCTACCCATTAACCGTTAGGGAGGTGACGGAGGTCAATTTACAACAAGGCTTGGAATTGATTACTTTGCATTTTAATCTGAGCCTGTTTCCTATGGCTAGTATTTCTTGACTTTTGGTGTTTTAAAACAAATTCTCATACACAATATTCTTTGTTACATTAAAATTGTACGAATGAGTCTGAAATTGAAAGGTTGAGAGAGAGTGAGAGAGAGAGAGAGAGACAATGACAATGACAAATTCTTTTATTTCGAGGATAATGAATAAGCACCCATGTGCTTTTTTACATCCAGTCCCCGCCCGTTAGGGATACATCTTAATAATAATAACCCAATACTTATACAGTCTCGCAATAAAAACAAGGGGAAAATAACCCTTTTCAAAACAGCTCCCCCCAACAACCCTCCCCCCCCCCCCAAAGCAAGCAATTAAAAGAAAATCCTAGGAATACCCCACCCCTACCCCCACCCCCCCAAAAAACCCTAACCAAAACAAACAAACAAACAAAAGAGAAGGAAAAACCAAACCAACAAAAGATGATAAAAAAGAGAGAAAAACAGACAAACAACAACAACAACAACAAGAACAAGAGCAACAACAAAGCCAAGAAAAATAACACAAACCAAACTTAATAAGTCATAAAGATAAACATCTACACATTGTCAAATGGTACACATACTTGTTACACATAATTATAAGATATTGAAATAGGGCACTCATTAAAACTTAAGTACAGAGCAAGTCCAATAAAGTATTGAAAATATAAAAATATGAATCCTTCATCAGGATATACTATGACTATAACAGGACGATAAAAGGTGAGAGAGAGAGAGACAGAGACAGAGAGTGTTGTGTGTGTATATTCAGAGATAATATCCAATATATAAATCCCAAAAAACAGTATGCGATCCCATCAACACTCATTTTAGATTATACTCGTTTCAAATTATATGTCATGGTAATGAAATAAATTTAATACCCATACATCCACACAATAAAAACAAGAAACAAACCAAGAAGAAATTAAAAACTATACAGTCGTTTAGGAGAGAATATGGTGTGGTGAGTGAGTGAGTATGTGTGTGTGTGCGTGTGTTTGAGCGCGCGCGCGCGCGCGGTGTGTGTGTGTGTGTGTGTGTGTGTGTGTGTGTGTGTGTGGGGGTGGGGGGGGGGGGGGGGTGTTTCAGGGATAATACTAAATATGTAATACTCACATAGCACACGATCAACACAAACACTTTTTAATTATGTTCATGCAAATTGAATGTCATGGTAATAAAATAAGTGCAATACCCATACACTCTCATAATAAAGAGGGGGGAAAAGCCAATAAAGTCATAAAAAGAACATCTACACATTGTAAGTAATAGAAACAAATTCTTTTTTCCAGATAATGAATAAGTATTCATGTTCTTTTTTACATCCAGTCCCCGCCCATGGGGTCACATTTAAAAAAGCACTCAGTACATCATACTTTCAAGCAGAAAAAGCAAAGGAAAAAACTTTTTTTAAAGAAAAAGAGAGAAGAAGAAAAAAACAAACAACAAACAAACAAACAAACAAACAAACAACCCCAGACGAGCAAAAGACAAAACATACCCCCCGAACCACCCCCCCCCCCCCCCAAAAAAAAAAAACAAACAAGAAAAACAAACAAACCAAAAACAACAACAACAACAAAAAAGCAGACAAAAACACCCTTTCAAATAAACAAACAAAAAAACAAGAAAAAACAAGAACATCAAACAAACAAATGAGAAAAAAAAAATAACCCAAAAAACAAACAAATAAACAAACAAACAAAAAACAACAATAAAAAAAGAAAAAAAACAGCACCGTTCCCCCCTTCACACACACACACACACACACACACACACACACCACACACACACCAAAACAAAAAACTAACAAGCGAAAAACCCAACAAAATCACCAACAAAGAACAAAGTAACAACTACAGCAATAACAACACAGAGAGAGAGAGAGAGAGAGAGAGAGAGAGAGAGAGAGAGAGAGAGAGAGAGAGCCAAACTCATAGATCATAAAATGAACACCTTCATACTGTAGAATAGTACACATAGTTGTTACACGTGGTAATAAGATATTAAAATAGGAGATTCACTGGAGCTCAAGTACAGTCAACAAGTCCAAAATAATATTGAAAATCGAAAGTATGAATATGCCCTTTATTAGAATACACAATAACAATAGAAGGAGAGAGAGAGAGAGAGAGAGAGAGAGAGAGAGAGAGAGAGAGAGAGAGAGAGAGAGAGAGAGAGAGAGAGAATGAATTAATTGCATATCGGTCTTAGGCCATAATACAGAGAGAGAGAGAGAGAGAAGAGAGAGAGAGAGAGAGAGTGTGTGTGTGTGTGTGTGTGTGTGTGTGTGTTTCAGAGATGGTACTAAAGATAAAATTCTCAAAACAGTACACGATCACCTTGGACACTTATTTTGATTACTCATACAAAAAATATGTTATGATAAAATAAATAAAATAAAATAATAATAATAATAATTAATTAAATAAAAAATAAAACCTCAATACGACCACCTTGGACACTTATTTTGATTACTCACACAAAAAATATGTTATGATAAAAAAATAAAATAAAATAATAATAATAATCATAATCATAATCATAATCATAATAATTAAATTTTTTTTTTTTTTTTTTTTTTTGAGAGAGAGAGAGAGTCCTACAGACCACCCCCTCTAAAAAATATTCCAAATAAGTCACTTGTAGCCTACATGTTCTAAATGATGTGTAAGCAAAGTGTAATGGGGGGAAACTATCATGTGTGTGCGCCTGTTAGTTTATGTGGGTGGGTGGTTGTGTGTGTGAATGTGTGTGTGTGTGTGTGTGTGTGTGTTTGTGTGTGTCTAAGGTGTGTTTAAGTGTATGTATGTGTAAGTGTGTGTGTGTGTGTGTAGGTGTGTGTCTTTGTCTGTGTCTGTGTGTTTGTGTATCCATGCTCACATAGACATGCATGCACATGCTCAAACAATTTCCTACATGTAATATATAACACACCATGTGCAGATACAAACCGCAAAAAAAAGTCCACATACCTGAAAGTATGGTACATATGCCCTTTATTCCTTCCTTCTTCCTCTCCGCCCCCACCCCCATCCCCAAGCAACCAGCACCCCATCATCTGTCTTTTAACTTCCAGTTTCAATCTTCACAATTTTGACAGAACTAAGAATTGCGTGATGCAGTAACTAAAGGAAAGCAAGGAGCCAAGCAACACCCATGATAGACATGCTGATAAAAGACACACATTAAAATGCAAAAGTAATCAACGCCAAGCCTTGTAGTAAATCAGCTTTCATCACCCACCCCTAAGCACTCGTGGGTAGACAGGCTAGTCAACCTGGGATTGATTTCCCTTAGGTATGCTCTCTAACAATGGAAACGGTTTTTTTTCAACACCATGTGCACACATCATAACAAACATTGGAGGATTTTTTCTTTCTTTCTTTCTTTCTTTCTTTATTTTTGTTTATTTATCTATTTATTTGTTTGTTCCTTTATTTGTTTATTTATTAATTATGTATTCTTTTATTTTAAGGATAATGGAATAAGCACTCCTATGCTCATTGCCATCCGGTTCCTGTGTGTTTGCAGTTTTGGAAATTTTGTCAAATATTCCCACCAGCATGCAATGGCCTATTCTTCTGAAAAGCAGAATGGGTTTTAACATATGCACACGATGTTCTGTGGAAGAACTAACTAACTAAATAATAATCAATCAATCCTTAGATAAATAAAATAGTTGTGTGTCTGTCTTTGTTGTTGTGTTTGTTTCTGGTTTTGTGGCTCTTTGTCTGTCTGTTTGACAGTCTGTCTATTTGTTTGTTTGTTTGATTGTCTGTCTCTTTCTCTCTCTCTCTCTCTCTCTTCTATCTCTCTCTTCTCTTCTTCTCTCTCTTGTATCTGTGACTCTGTCTTTTATCTGTCTCTCTTTGTTCTCTGTGTCTCTGTCTTTGTTACTCTGTCTCTCTCTTGCTCTCTCTCCTCTCTCTCTCTCTCTCTCTCTCTCTCTCTCTTTCTTTCTCTCCCTCTCCGTCTCTGTGTCTCTGACTCTGTCTTTATCTTTCTCTCTGTCTTCATCTTTCTCTCTGTGTGTCTCTGTCTCTGTCTGTCTGTCTGTCTGTCTGTCTGTCTCTCTCTCTCTCTCTCTCTCTCTCTCTCTCTCTCTTGTCTATATATTTTAAATGTGTCCTAATGTTTATGGATGAAGGTATGCACCAATCTTGGCAACAACCCTGTCTTGTAGAGACATTCCTGTCTGGCATCACTGCCTTGCTTTCCAACCCTCCTCCTCTTCTCCTTATTTCTCTTCTTCCATCAGCAACCTCCTCTCTCCTCCCTCTGTCTCTCTCCTAACCCAGAATCATTCACTCTTCAGGTTTCCACTTTTCTCACTTATGATATATACAAGCATATGGCCGCACACCGATATTAAACAATCACTCTTCTCTTTCTGTTTTTCTATGTGACTTTTACATTCATACCACACGTTCTAAGGCATCCACAAAAATAAAAAACCCTTTTTGTGCAAGAAAAGCTTCTGACTGAAAACTCAAGTAATTTTGAGCAAATTTGGTAGTTTTGAAATGTAAAATTTTTTCAGCAAACACTGTACCCCCTTTGTCGTCTGCTAGCTTCCTTACCGCAATATGCATGTGCCCAGGCAACACTGTAGGAATATTAGCAATCCTCATCTGATGATTAGTTCTAACTTTCTTAAGACTACCTGGTATTGCTCTATGTTCTCAAAGCCAAAAACAAGTGCACAGTACATTTTTTCGTATTTTGAAAAATCTGTGAAAATCACCTTTTTTTCCGACTTGCACTCTATAGAAGATACTACATGACTCCTAAATTAATACAGGTGTGTAGCCTATACTCAAGCAGTGACGAAATTAGTCTCCATTGTCAGAGAGTGTACCTAAGGGAAATCACTCCCAGGCTTACCAGTCTGTCTACCCATAAACGGTTAAGGCCATGATAGAGGTCAATTTACGACAAGGCTTGGAATTGATTGCTTTGCATTTTAATCTACTCCTGTGTCCTAGGGCTAGTATTTCTTGACTTTTGTTTTATATATTCTCTTACACAATATTTTACGTTAATTAAAATTATACTGAATTGAATCTGAAATTGAAAAACAGAGAGAGAGAGAGAGAGAGAGAGAGAGAGAGGGAGAGGGGGGGGGGGGGGGGGAGGAGGAGAGAGAGAGAGAAGAGAAAATTGAATTGAATTGAATTGAATTGAATTAAATGAATTTATCTATTGAGGATAATGACATAAGCAAACATACTTTATTTTACAACTAGCCATACCCAGTTTCCCCATAGCGAGGAGAGAGAGAGAGAGAGAGAGAGAAGAGAGAGAGAGAGAGAGAGGAGAGAGAGAGAGAGAGAGAGAGAACTCGAACTCGAACTCGAACTTTTTATTGAGAGTAAATGGATAAGCTCAGGGCTTTTTTACACCATCCTCTCAAAAAAACCAAACCCCCCCCAAAAAACAACAACAAAACCACCACCACCACCACCAACAACCAAAAAACCCCCAAAAAAAACCAAACAAACAAAAAAACAAACAAACCCAACAACAACCCCCCCCCCCCCCCACCCCAAACAAACCCGCAAACAATCGTTATCAACAGTTTTAAAGACACCAAAATGAAAATTCAAAATTGATTATTATAATCCAACACTATAAATGAGAACTAGATACAATGACGATGAATGTCATACAAGGGAAACAATGGAGAAGGAAAGAAAAGCAAACAAACAAACACAGACAAACAAGTATATTAAAAAATAAAAAATTAAAAAATTAAAAGAACAACAAAAAACCCCCCCCACACCCCCACACACACACAAAACAACCAACCACCGACTCAGAAACCACATTACAGAGGGAGACAGAAAGAGACAAAGAGACAGGCAGGCAGATGGACATACAGACAGCGGCAAAACAGCAAAGGATATAGAGAGTGAGGGGAGGGAGGGGGAAGTGGCTTACAGAGTTATGGACAGTGTGAGAACAGAGATAGATCAACAGGGAAACAGACAAAAAACAAAACAAAACAAAACAACAACAGCAAAGAGATGTGAAGAATGAAATCGCATTAAACATGAATTGTGTGCTAATGACTACTACAGATAATTAAACATGAATTGTGTGCTAATGACTACTAGTGATAAGGATTTCGAACACAAAAATGAAATTCCAATCATAACATTTCAAAAAGATGTCTGTGATATCCTTTCTTAAATGAAGACAAAGTAGGCTTCTGTTTAAGATAATCAGGGATATTGTTCCATAGCTTACTACCTGAATAAACCAAGGATGACATGAATAAGTCTATCCTTGGGCGGGGAATAAATAGAATACTTTTACCTCGAATAACTCTGATAACAAATTTATCATACAGATAGGATGGCGTAAGATTATTCATAATCTTGTACATGAATACGACTTTATTGAAATGGCATTTCTGATTTAATGGTAAAATATTGAGTTTTTTGAAATCTTCATTTTGCAAAGATGATTTAAGGAGTATTAATTTCATGGATCGTCTGTAAATACTCTCAAGTCGTTTTAAGCATTTTTTACTCGCCAGGTCCCAACATGTTGAAGCATAATCAATATCTGGTTGTATGTATCCATAAAAGAACAACTTTCGAGTGTGCTCATCAAGGAAATGCTTTATTCTATTGAGCTGAAATATCTTTTGGGATAATTTCTTTGACAATATTGAAATATGGCTCGACCAGGAAAGATTATTGTCTACATTAAGGCCAAGTAATTTATGAGTATTAACCTCTTCTACTATCTGATCATAAATTTTCAGACTTCTTGACATAGACTTTATATTTTGTCTTTTTTGTCTCGTTGTGACTATCATGAACTTAGATTTTTTAGGATGAAGAGCCATGTGGTTCAGATCAGCCCAAGAAGTTAGTTTATCTATATCTTTCTGTAGAATATTACATATAACATTTGCTTTTTTATCCTTAGTATGAATAGTCGTATCATCTGCAAATAGTTCACAAGAAGATGAAATATTCAATGGAAGATCATCAATATAGATAGAAAACAAAATTGGCCCAAGAACTGATCCCTGGGGACACCATATGTTATTGGCATGAAGGAGGATATTGCACAGTCTTGAAGAACTGCCTGCCGTCTATTTTTAAGAAATGAGGATATAAGTCTAACTGAATCTGAACATAAGCCATACAAAACAAGTTTCTTTATTAGAAGATCATGGTCAATGGTGTCAAAAGCCTTAGCAAAATCAACAAATATTACCCCAGACAAAAGATCATTGTTAATATTTTCATGCCATTGTTCTATTAGGTTAGTAAGCAGAGTGTGACAAGAATGGTTTTTCATAAATCCGCTTTGCCTAGGATGAAACAGATTGTGATTTGTAAAATACAGCTGAAGGTTATTCTTAAGATGATAGATAGATAGATAGATAGATAGATAGATAGATAGATAATGAAAGAGAGCTAGATAGATAGATAGATAGATAGATAGATAAGATAGATAGATAGATAGAAGAATGAGAGAGAGAGGAGTGAAGAAGAAGAGAGAGAAGAGAGAGGAGGGAGAGAGAAGAGAGAAGAGACGAGAAGAGAGAGGAGAGAAGAGAAAGGGAAAAGGAGAGAGAGAGAGAGAGAGAGAGAGAGAGAGAGAAGAGAAGAAGAGAGTAGAGAGAGAAGAGAAGAGAAGAGAGTGAGAAGAGAGAGAAAAGAAGAGAGAGAGAGAGAGAGAGAGAGAGAGAGAGAGAGAGAGAGAGAGAGAGAGAGAGAGAGAGAGAGAGAGAAAGAAGAGAGAAGAGAGAGAGAGAGAGAGAGAGGAGGAGAGAGAAGAGAGAGAGAGGAGAGAGAGAGAGAGAGAGAGAGAGAGAGAGAGAGAGAGAGAGAAAGAGAGAGAGAGAAGAGAAGAGAGAGAGAGGGAGAAGAGAGAAGAGAGAAGAGAGAGGAAGACAGAAGAGAGAGAGAATGAGATGAAGAGACAGAAGATAGAGAGAGAGTAGAGAGATAAGCGAGAGATGAGGAGAGAGAGAGAAAGAGAAAGAGAGAAGAATAGAACAGAGAGAGAGAGAGAATGAAAATTGAATTAGAACTAAATAAATAAAATATATGAGGATAATGGCTAAGGAAACACTTTTTTTAAAACCAGCTCTGCCCAGTTTCCTAAGAGAGAGAGAAGAGAAAGAAGAGAGAGAGAGAGAGAGAGAGAAGAGGGAGAGAGGAGAGAGAGAGAGAGAGAGAGAAGAGAAGAGAGAGAGAGAAGAGAGAGAAGAGAGAGAGAAGAGAGAGAGAGACAGACAGACAGAGACAGACACAGAGAGACACGAGAGAGAAAGAGAAAGAAGAAAGGAGAAGAGGAGAGAGAGAGGGGAAGAGAAGATAAGGAGTGAGAAGAGGGGAGAGAAGAAGAGAGAAGAGAAAAAGAGAAGAAGAGAGAGAGAGAGAGAGAATAAAGAGAGAAAGAAAGAGAGAGAGGGACAGAGAGATAGACAGGCAGAGACGAGAAGAAGCAGAGCTGAGAGCAAAGGGGTTTGTAGGACTCTCTTTATCTCTACAGACCACTCCCTCTCGGAAATATGCCCAACAAGTCACTTATAGCCATCAAATGATAAATAATGTAAAACCATAGCCTAAAGCAGGGAATACTATCACACCCTATTTTCCCCCAAAAGCCAAAACACTTCGTTATTCGATCACCAGTTTAACATGCAGACACTCACACACCAGCACGCTTCTTGAGGACAAGTTCTGAAGATTCTGCCCATCCTGCCTCCTCTGCCTGGCTGTCTGCACACTGGTCACCTCCCTCCTCCTCCTGCTGATGATGATGATGTGGGGCAATGTTCACACCCTCCCCCCCCCCCCCCCCCCCTCTCCTGTGCATGAGCATGGGAAGAAGACAGAGAGCTGTAAGGAGACAACTGGCTGCTTCACTAGCGTGATGATGTGGCAGACACCTAGGGGGTGTGTGTGTTTGTGTGTGTGTGTGTGTGTGTGTAAGGGTGTGTGTGTGTGTGTGAGGGGGATGTTTCCAGAGTGTGGCGTGTGTGTGTGTGTGTGTGTGTGTGTGTGTTGTGTTGTGTGTGTGTGTGTGGTGTGTGTGTGTGTGTGTGTGTATGTGTGAGGGTGTGTGTGTGTAAGGGTGTGTGTGTGTGAGGGGGATGTTTGGAGAGTGTAGTGTGTGTGTGTGTGTGTTGTTTGGAGTGAGTGTGTGTGTGTATATATGTGCTTGGATAAGTGCGTATCTGTGTTTTGTTTTTGTGTGTATGCGTGTGCATGTGTGTGTGTGTTTTATTTTTTAATTTATTTATTCTTTTATTTTTATTTTTTTATATCGAGGATAATGGAATAAGCACTCTTGTGGGTGTTTTTTTAAACATCCAGTTCCTGTGTGTATGAGGTTTTGTAAATTTTGTCATCCGTTTCCACCGGCACACAATGGCTTACTCTTGCAAAAAGTGGAACGGGTATTAACGTGTGCACAAGATGTTCTGCATGTGTTTGCACATGGAACCTCAGTTTATAGTCTAATTCGGACTTTTAATGGGAGTGTATATGTGTGTGTGTTTGCGCGTGTGTATATAGATGTTTGTTTGCATGTGTGCCCATATGTGTGTAAAAGTGTGCACATGTGTATGTGTGTTTATTTATTTATTTTATTTTATTCTTTTATATCGAGGATAATGGAATAAGCACTTATATGCTTTGTTCCATCCAGTCCCTGTGTGTATGCGGTTTTGTAAATTCTGTCATCTGTTCCCATAAACATGCATGCACATGCTCAAACAGATTCCTACATATGATAACACATAATGTGTAGATGTAAACCATATAAAATTTCCACGTACCCATAAGTACAGTACATATGTGAATCTTTCCTTTCTTCTTCCTTTCCAATCCCTCCCCCCCCCCCCCCACCACCACCACCACCACTATCCCCCCTTCACCATCGCTCTTGTTCTTTCAACTTTCAGTTTCAATCTTCACAATTTTGACAGAACTAAGAATCGCGTGATGCAGTAACTAAAGGAAAGCAAGGATTCAAGCCACACCCACGATAGACATGCTGATGAAAGACACACATTAAAATGCAAAACTAATCAACGCCAAGCCTTGTAGTAAGTCAGCCTTCATCACCCGCCCCTAAGCACTCGTGGGTAGACAGGGTAGTCAGCCTTGGAGTAATTTCCCTTAGGTACCCTAACTGACAACCAAGACATAGTTTTGATCAACACAATTTGTAATAATTCCATCTAAAATCACTAAATGTAAATAGACGTTAAATTGAAGATCACACATCATCACAATTTGTAATAATAATAATATAATAATAATAATGTATGGAATTTATATAGCACTGAATCTTTTAAAGCAACAAATCAAAGCGATCAACTTGTACACATCATAACTAAGAATGGAGGAGAGAGAGTGAGGAGTGAGAGAGTTTGGGACCAGGGCAGGAGAACGGAATAAGGGGGATAGGGGTGGGTCTGCAGAGAATTTTAATTTTCTTTATCTATTCCACTTTAAGTCACCAAAGATTCCATTGCTGAAATTCAGGCTTCTCTCCATGGGGAGAGTGTGTCTCCACAAGAGCAGCGCCACCCATCATTTTTTCTGTTCCTGTCTGCAACTGTATTTGTTTCCCTACCAGAGTGACTTTTTTTCTACAGAATTTTTTCCAGGAACAAAACTCTTGTTGTCGTAGGTTCTTTTACGTGAGCTAAATAATTATGTGTAACACACAGGACCTCGGTTTATCATATCATCCGAAAAACTAGCATGCAGACCACCACACATAGTCAAATGGATGGGGGTGGGGGTGGGAGGGAAGTTTCGGGTCCAAACAGGATTTGAACCACCGCACACTTTCAACCGTGACGTTTCACTTTCTAGGCAGGCGTGTTGCCTCTAGACCACTGATTCAATAGGGAAGAGGAAAGGGAATTTATCAGCCTGGAATACATATCAGTGGGATAATTATATACATTATACAAGGTGGAGTGGTCCTTAAGTTCGATGGTGCTTCTAGTCCTCTTGAGCTGGAAACAGAAAGTTTTATGTCTTTCTATGTCTTTCCCTTCAATGATTTTCTTTTTTTCTGGTGGGGGACATTGTAACAACCTTTTTTGTATATGATGGTGTTGCACGTTTGTTATTTTCTTGATATACAAGATACTCTTTGTGCTCTTCCTGTTTCATGGTTTTCTATTTGTCTGTTTTTTTAAAAAATTGTTGCTGTTGATGATGTTGTGGGGGTTTCCCCCCTGATTTTTCTTATATATGATAGACATGTGATGCTCTTTCTTAATTTGTCTCTATGGGATATGCTAATTGTAATATTTTATTTTATTTTTATTCTTTTATATCGAGAATAGTGGCATAAGCACTTATGTGATTTTTTACATCCAGTCCCCGTGTGTATGTCGTTCTGTAAATTTTGTCATCTGTTTCCACCGGCACACAATGGCCTACTCTTCCGAAAAGCGGAACAGGATTTAACGTGTGCGCAAGATGTTCTGCATGCGTTCGAACATGGGGCCTCGGTTTATAGTCTCATCCAAAAGATGTCTCTTTGACTCTTTCTTTGTTAAGTTCTGTTCTTATTGTCTGTCTGTCTGTCTGCCTTTTTTCAATGTGTTTGTTTCTGGTTTGGGGGCTCTTTGTCTGACTGTCTTTATGTCTGTCTCTCTGTCTCTGTCTCTATCTGTCTCTGTCTCTGTATTTCTCTCTTTGTCTGTCTATGTCTCTCTTCATTTCTCTGTTTCTTTCTCTTTTGGATGAGACTATAAATCGAAGCCCCCTGTGCAAACTCACACAAAACATCTTACGCACTCGTTAAATCCTGTTCCACTTTTTGTAAGAGAAGGCCATTGTTTGCCAGTGGGAACACATGACAGAACTTTTCAAAACTGCATACACACGGGTACTGGATGTAAAAAAACACATAAGTGCTTATTCCATTATCCTCAATATAAAAGAATACATAAATTAATAAATAAATATCTGTCTCTCTATGTCTCCCTGTTTCTCTGTGTGTCTCTTTCTGTCTGTCTTTATCTGTTTGGATGTCTGTCTCCCTCTCCCCCCTCCCTCTCTTCCCCTCCCTCTCCCCCCCCCCCCCCCCCACCACCACCCTCTCTCTCTCTTTTCTGTGTCTCTATTTTAGAAATGTGTCCTAATGGTTATGGATGAAGCTATGCATCAATCTTGGCGACAACCCTGTCTTGTACACCTGACTGGCGTCAATGTCTTGCTTTTCAACCCTCCTCCTCCTCCTCCCCATCTTTCTCCTACTCCTCCCCCAACCTCCTTTCTCCTCTCTCAGCCCCTCTCCTTACCCCAGTCCCAGAATCTTTCACTCTTCAGACTTCCTCTTTTCTCACTTATGATGTATGCAAGCGGTGACGAAATTAGTGTCCGCTGTCAGAGATCGTACCTAAGGGAAATAACTCCCAGGCTCACCCGCCTGTCTACCCATAAACCATTGGGGCGATGATGGAGGTTAATTTACAAGAGGCTTGGCATTGATTACTTTGCTTTTTAGTTTGCTCTCAATCTCTCTTACACAATTCTTCATGACACTATAACTGTAAGGGTTGATTCTCATATTGGAGGAGGAGGAGAAGAAGAAGAAGAAGAAGAGAAAGAAGAAGAAGAACTGCGAAGAAGAAGAATTGCAAAGACGAAGAAGAAGAAGAAGACAACGAATTGTGAGGAACTGCAAAGAATTCCGAAGAAGAAGAAGAAGAAGAAGAAGAGATGGTGGGAGAGAGAGAAATATAGAAATTTTAGTATTCATATGTAGAGTTATTCTGTATACTGTATAAAATTCCGTTTAGGAAAGTAGGTGAGCTTGTGCAATTAGAAGTAAAACGCATGCGCACGCACACACACATTCGTCCAATATCACTTAAATGTGTAAAGATGTTAAAGTGATGGACAACAAACACACACACACACATGCACACACGCACACACACGCACGCACACGAACACACACACACACACATGTAATAACACTTTGAGTAAACAGATATGAAATCGAAGCAACAAACAAACACACACACACACACACCACACACACACACGCATGCACAACACACAAACTCACCCACACCCACACCTTCACACCACACACACACACACACACAAACTCACCCACACCCACACTCACAAACACACACACACACACCCTCACTCACACACACACACACACACACACACACACACACACACACACATCCCTTCCCACCCAATAAACACACCCTAGGATGTCTGCCACATCATCATGCCAGTGAAGCAGCCAGTTGTCTCCTTACAGCTCTCTGTCTTCTTCCCATGCTCATGCACAGGGGAAGGGGGGAGGGTGTGAACATTGCCCCACATCATCATCAGCAGCAGCAGCAGGAGGAGGAGGGAGGTGACCAGTGTGCAGACAGCCAGGCAGAGGAGGCAGGATGGGCAGAATCTTCAGAACTTGTCCTCAAGTAGCGTGCTGGTGTGTGAGTGTGTGCATATTAAACTGAGGATCCATTGATAAAGTGTTTCAACTTTTGGGGTGAAAATATTGTGTGATAGGTTTCCATGTGTAAAAGAAAAATATTGTATGATAGTTTGTTCCTCTCTCTTAAACTTTGTTAATACATTATTCAGAATGTGTTGATACATAACCTAACTTATTGAGCATACTTGTTTTCTCTCTCTCTCTCTCTCTCTCTCTCTCTCTCTCTCTCTCCCTCTCTCTCTCTCCTCCTCTCTCTCTCTCTCTCCTCTCTCCCTCTCGCTCTCTCTCTCTCTTCCTCTCTTTCTCCAGGACGGGATAGCCTGGTGGTTAGAGTGATGTATTTATGATTTGTTGACCCGGATTCGATTCTCGTTCAAGAGGAATTTTCCTCTGGAGCTAACATCAGTGCTGACTACACTCTCTCCAAATGTCCTTCAGATGAGACTTTAAACCGAGGTCCTGCGTGTGAATGCACGCAGAACATCTTTGCTACATCTTTTGTTAAAACCTGTTCCGCTTTTCTGGAGAGTGGGCCATTGTGTGCCGGTGGGAACAGATGAAAAAATTTACAAAACTGCATACACACGGGGACTAGTTGAAAACGGAACATGATTACTTATTCCATTATCCTCGAAATAAAAGAATGAAATAAATAAAATAAATCTCTCTCTCTCACAATTTCAAACTAAAATCTTAACAATTTTAATGTAACAAAGAATTGTGTAAGAGATAACGAGGTAAAGTACAGAACAAGAAACACTGGCAACAGGAGTGGATTAAAATGCAAACTAATCAATTCCAAGCTTTGTTGTAAATGAGCCTCCACCATCACTCTAGTAGTTTATGGGTAGACAAGGCTGGTGAGCCTTGGGGTTATTTCCCTTAGGTATGCTCTCTGACAATGGAGACTAATTTCGTCACCGCTTGCATACATGATAAGTGAAAAAAGAAGAAGTCTGAAGAGTGAAATATTTTGGGGACTGGGGTAAGGAGGAGAGGAGAGAGGAGGTTGGGGTGGATAGAGGGGGAGGAGGAGGTGGGGTGGGGTGGATAGGGGGAGGAGGAGGTGGGGTGGGGTGGGGTAAAAGGCACAACATTGACACTAAGTCAAGTATACCTGAGAGGGTTGTTGCCAAGATTGATGCACACCAGGTATGCTCTCTGACAATGGAGACTAATTTCGTCACCGCGTCCATACATGGTAAGGGAGAAAAAAGGAAGTCTGAAGATTGAAATATTCTGGGGACTGGGGTAAGGGGGAGAAGAGAGAGGAGGTTGGGGTGGATAGAGGGGGAGGAGGAGGTGGGGTGAGGTGGGGTAAAAGGCACAACATTGACACTAAGTCAGGTATACCAGAGAGGGTTGTTGCCAAGATTGATGCACGCCATCATCCATATGAATATCATAAATATTTGTAATATAAAAACATACACTCAGACACACAAAGACACACGGACGCACACACAAACACACACACACACACACATACAATTCCTAGTGGTCAGAACATTGCCCTCGCAATCTGATGACCCCGGTTTGATTCCAGTTCCAGGGAGATGTTTTCCTCTGGAGTTAACATCAGTGCAGACTCCAATCTCTCACAAAATCCTTTGGATGAGACTATAAACTGAAGCTCCATATGCGAACAAGCAGAACATCTTGGGCACACGTTAAATCCTGTTCCGCTGTTTGTAAGAGTAGGCCATTGTGTGCCAGTGGGAACAGATGACAGAATGTTCAAAACCGCATACACACGGGGACTTGATGTAAAAAAAACACATAAATGCTTATTCCATTATCCTCGATATAAAAAAATAGATTATAAATAAATAAATATCTGTTTCTCTGTCTCCCTGTTTCTCTGCGTCTCTGTTTCTGTGTGTTTCTATCTGTTCGTCTGTCTGTCTCCCTCTCCCTCCCTCTCTTCCCCCCCCTCTCCCCCCCCCCTCCTCCTCTCTCTCTCTCTCTCTCTCTTCTCTTTTCCGTGTCTATATTTTAGAAATGTGTCCTAATGGTTATGGATGAAGATATGCATCAATCTTGGCGACAACCCTGTCTTGTACACCTGACTGGCGTCAATGCTTGCTTTTCAACCCTCCTCCTCCCTGTCTTTCTCCTACTACCCCCCCCCCCCCAACCTCCTCTCACCTCTCTCAGCCTCTCCCCTTACCCCAGTCCCCGAATCTTTCACTCTTCAGACTTCCTCTTTTCTCACTTATGATGTATGCAAGCGGTGACGAAATTAGTCTCGCTGTCAGAGATCGTACCTAAGGGAAATAACTCCCAGGCTCACCCGCCTGTCTACCCATAAACCATTGGGGCAATGATGGAGGTTAATTTACAAGAGGCTTGGCATTGATTACTTTGCTTTTTAGTCTGCTCTCAATCTCTCTAACACAATTCTTCATGGCACTATAACTGTAAGGGTTGATTCTCATATTGGAGGAGAAGGAGAGGAGAAGAAGAAAACATGCGAAGAAGCAGAATTGCGAAGAAGAAGAAGAATTGCAAAGAAGAAGAAGAATTGCAAAGAACAAGTGTGCAGAAGAGGAAGAAGAAGAAGAAGAAGAAGAATTGCGAAGAAGAAGAATTGTGAAGAAGAATTGCGAAGAAGAAGAATTGCGGAGAAGAAGAAGAAGAAGTATGAAGAAGAAGAAGAAGAAGAAGAAGAAGAAGAGATGAAGCTGAAGATGAAGAAAAAGATGAAGAAGAAGATGATGAAGAAGATGATGAAGATGAAGAAGAAGATGAAGAAAAAGATGAAGAAGAAGAAGGCATTGTGAAGAATTGAAAGAATTGCAAAGAAGAAGAATTGCAAAGAATTCCGAAGAAGAAGAATTGCAAAGAATTCAGAAGAAGAAGAAGAAAGACGAGGAGGCGGACGAAGATGAGGAGAAGAAGAAGAGAGGGTGGGAGAGAGAGAAATATAGATTTTTTAGTATTCATATGTATAGTTATTCTGTATACTGTAAAAAAATTCGTTTAGGAAAATAGGTGAGCTTGCGCAATCATGAGTAGAAACGCACACGGATGCACACACACACACACACACACACACACACACACACACACATTCGTCTAATATAACTTAATGTGTTAAGATGTAAAAGCGATGAACAGCAAACACACATACACGCACACACACACACACACATACACACACACACACATACACACACACATACACACACACGAACACGAACACGAACACGCACACACACACACACACACAATATATATATATATATATATATATATATATATATATATATATATATATATATATATATATATATATATATATATATATAATATCATTTTTAGTGAACAGATGTAAAATCGAAGCAACAACACACACACACACACACACACACACACACCATCACACCACACAACACACACCACATACACACCCAAATACCCATACCACACCCACTCCCTCACACACAACACACACACACACACACACACACACACAACACACACAAACTCACCCACACCCTCACACATACACAAAACTCACCCACACCTCACAACACACCACACACAAAATCTCACCCACACACCCTCACACACACAAACTCACCCACACCACACCCTCACACACACCCAAACCAACCTCACAGACACACACACAAGACACACACCACCAACACACCTACACACCCCCCCCCCCCCCCATACACACACACCCTAGGTGTCTGCCACATCATCATGCTAGTGAAGCAGCCAGTTGTCTCCTTACAGCTCTCTGTCTTCTTCCCATGCTCATGCACAGGGGAGGGGGGGGGAGGGTGTGAACATTGCCCCACATCATCATCATCATCATCAGCAGCAGGAGGAGGAGGGTGACCAGTGTGCAGACAGCCAGGCAGAGCAGGCAGGATGGGCAGAATCTTCAGAACTTGTCCTCAAGTAGCGTGCTGGTGTGTGAGTGTCGCATATTAAACTGAGGATCCATTGACGAAGTGTTGCAACTTTTGGGGGGTAAAATATTGTGTGATAGGTTTCCATGTGTAAAATAAAATATTGTATGATAGTTTTTCCCTTCTCTTAAACTTTGTTCATACATTATTTAGAATGTGTTGATAGATTCAAGAATGAAGATTTTATACATAATATAACTTATTGGGGATACTTGTTCTCTCTCTCTCTCTTCTCTCTCGTATCTCCTCTCATCTCTCTCTCTTCCCTCTCTTACTTCTTATCTTATTCTTTTGATCTACTACCTTCTTGCTCTTTCTCTCTCTCTCTCTCTCTCTCTCCTCTCTCTCTCTCTCTCTCTCTCTCTCTTCTCTCCTTCTCTTCTTTTCTTCTCTCCGGCAGTCTCCTTCGTTATGTTCATTTTACTCTCTCTCCTCTGTTCGATCCTCTTCGGTCTTTCCTCTCTCTCAGGCTGGATAGCCTGGTGTAGAGTTTTATTATGATTTAACGAGGCCGGATTCGATTCAATGAAGAGGAATTTTCTCTGGAACTAACATCTAAGCTGACCTTACCTTTCTGAATGTCCTTCAGATGGACTTTACCGATGGTCTGCGTTGAAAATGCAATGACAAAAGCATCTGACACGATCTTGTTAAAAACCTGTTCGCTTTTCTGGAGATGGGCTATTTATTGTCTGGAACAGATGAAAAAAATTACAAATACTGCAACACTGAGTGGACGTTGAAACGGAACATATTACTTATTCCATTACCTTCGAATATAAATATAATAATATAAATTAAATCTTCTCTCTTCATAATTTCAAATGAAAATCTGAACAATTTAAAATCTCTCACAAGATTGTAAGAATAACGAGTAATTTACAGAACAAGGAAACTTGTGATAGAGATGAAGAGTAATACAAACAGCAAACTATCAATATTCAATGCTTATTTAAGCTTTTTAAATTACCTCATCAGTTACCCGGGTAGTTTATGGGTACACAAGGCTAGTGAGCCTTGGGGTTATTTCCCTTAGGTATGCTCTCTGACAATGGAGACTAATTTCGTCACCGCTTGCATACATGGTAAGTGAAAAAAAAGGAAGTTTGAAGAGTGAAATATTCTGGGGACTGGGGTAAGGGGGAGAGGAGAGAGGAGGTTGGGGTGGATAGAGGGAGAGGAGGAGGTGGGGTGGGGTGGGGTAAAAGGCACAACATTGACACTAAGTCAAGTATAGCAGAGAGGGTTATTGCCAAGATTGCTGCACGCCATCATCCATATGAATATCATAAATATTTGTAATATAAAAACATACACGCATACACACAAAGACACACACACATACGCACACACACACACACACGCATACATTTCCTAGTTGTCAGAACATTGGGCTGGCAATCTGACAACCCGGTTCGATTCCCGTTCAAGCAGAATATTTTCCCCTGGAGTTAATTAACATCAGTGCAGACTCCACTCGCTCCAAAAGTCCTTCGGATGAGACTATAAACCGAGGTCCCGTGTGCGAACGCACGCAGAACATCTCGCGCACACGTTAAATCCTGTTCCGCTTTTCATAAGAGTAGGCCATCGTGTGCCGGTGGGAAAAGATGACAGAATTTACAAAACCGCATACACACAGGGACTTGATTTTTTTAAAAGCACATAAATGCTTATTCCATTATCCTCGATATAAAAGAATAAAATATAAAAATATATTAAAAAAACATGCACAAGATGTGAATGATGTGAACAACTTCTCATTACACTAGACAGAGATGAAGCAGGCGAACGGAGAAGAAGACGATGACACTGTTGCACGATTCTTCAGAATGATAATGATGTTAACCACCTGGAGTAGTGTGTTGGTGTGAATACAAACAATATCTCACTCAGATCAGGGGATTCTAGGGATCTACCTAGTGTTTCAGTTTTTTCCAGCCTCTGATATTTGGTGTTTGCGCTTACACTTTATTTCAATGGTCTAAAGATGTTGCTATTTGTATAATATTGAGCATGTGGTTGCTTTCTCTTTGTCCTTCTCTCTCTCTCTCTCTCTCATCTCTCTCCATCTCCTCTCTCTCTTCCTCTCTCTCTCTCTCTCTCTCACCTCTCTCTCATCTCTCTCTCTCTCTTTCTCTCTCTCAATTTCTTAATTTTTACCCCTCTCTCTCTCTAAATTTCTTTATTTATCTGAAATTATTTGTTATGATTGTTAAGGATAGTCTCTGTCTCTGTCTCTGTCCTTCTCCATCTCCCTCCCTCCCTCTCTCTCTCTTCTATTTCTCTCTCCCTCTTGTGTGTGTGTGTGTGTGGGGTTTTGTGGGGTGTGTGTGTGTGTGTGTGTGTGTGTGTGTGTGTGTGTATGTGTGTGTGTGTGTGTGTAGTTTTTTTTGACTTTTTTCTTCTTCTTTTTCTTTCCTTTTTTTTTTTTTTCTTTTTTGGGGAGTGAGAGCATGGTGTAAAGAAGCCCTCTGCTTATCCATTTACTCTCAATAAACATTTGGAGTTCGAGTTCTCTCTCTCTCTCTCTGTCTCTCTTCTCTCTCCCTCTCTCTCTCTGCTCAATCATTTTTGTCATACAATGCAAACTTATACTTTTTGGACATTTTAAACCAAAAAACCCTCTACCTATCCTACTTTAGGAGACCATTTTCATCGGAAGGATCCTAAAAAACTGGATAAATAAAGAAAAAGAAAATGACAGGACTTAGATGCCAGACAGCCTGGTCATGGGTTCGATAATCAGAGGCAGCAACAAGTCAGACACTCCGTGCATCACGCTGTCTGACTCAGAGCAGAATGGGATGAGGACTTGATAATTATATTCAAGGCGATACCACTTTACTGGGGGGTCAAGATGTCTGTGACCAGCAATGTTGAAATTCATCATAACATCGATGAAGATGAGTCAGTGTACTTTCCTCCTCTCAAAGTTCTGGGTTTCCCCCCCCCCCCCTTCTACCCGTTTTTGTCCCTGTGTTTGCATGTTTGTCTTAATGTCGAAATGTCTGTGTGCCTGTTTGTCTATCTGTGTGTTTGTCTGACTGTGTATGTTTGTGTCTTTTTGTCTGTGTTTTGTGTGAGTAATTGTTTGTCTGTCTCCTTCTCTCTGTATCTTCATGTTTCTGTCTGTCATTTGGTCTGTCTGTTTGACTGTTTCTTCTCTTTTCTGTTTGTCTGTCTGTCTTTTTGTCAGTCTGTCTATCTGTCTGTATATCTGTTTTCCTCTTTCTCTCTGTATGCCTGTCTCTATGTCGGTATGTATCTGCCTGCCTGTCTGTTTGTTTGTTTGTCTGTCTGTGTGTCTGCCTGTCTGCCTCTCCCTCTCTCTCTCCCTCTCTCTTTCGCTCTTTCTCTCCCCCTCTATCTCTCTCTCCCTCTCTCTCCCTCCCTCTCTCTCTCTCTCCCTCTCACTCTCTCTTCCTCTCACTCTCTCTATCCCTCCATCTCTCTCTCCCTCTCCTGCTCTCTCTCCCCCCTTTCCCCGTATTTCTCTCTCTCCCTTCTCTCTTTCCCCTCTCCCCCACCCCCCTCTCTCTATATCTATCTGCCCAACCATTTTTGAAACAAAGAAAACCCAAGATATCCTACTTTAGGAGACCATTTTCATCGGAAGGATCCTAACAAAAAAGGATAAATAAATAAAAATTAAAAAAGAAAATGACAGGATTTAGATGCCAGACAGCCTGGTCATGGGTTCGATAATCAGAGGCAGCAACAAGTCAGACACTTCGTGCATCACGCTGTCTGACTCATAGCAGAATGTGAGGAGAACTTGATAATTATATTCAAGGCGATACCACTTTACTGGGGGTCAAGATGTCTGTGACCAGAAATGTTGAAATTCATTGTAACATCGATGAAGATGAG
>CM054164.1:23884424-23901924 GCA_028751875.1 Rapana venosa
CATTGAGGATAATGAGAAAAAACACGCATGCGCATTTTTTTTACATTCCAGTCCCTGTGTGGACGCGGTTTTGTAAATTTTGTCATCTGTTCCCACTGACACATAATGGCCTACACTTAAAAAAAGCGGAACAGGATTTAACGTGTGCACAAGAAGTTCTGCGCGCGAGGCCTCGGTTTATAGTTTCATCCGAACGACTTTTGCGGAGAGTGGAGTCTGTAATGATGTTATACCTCCAGGGGGGAAAAAAATTCCCTTGAATGGGATTCGAACCTGTGTCGTCAGATTGCGAGCGCAGTGTTCTAACCACTAGGCTATCCCGTTCCTCATGATAAAGAAAAATAATAAATCATGACTTAGCTTTGGATATTGACGACAGAGTATCAAACACAGGAGAAAAATTAAAACCAACAAACATTGAATACACAATGATGGTGAAATAGGGAGAAACAAAGGGATCAGTCAGAACTGTGAGATGGTAATAATAATAATAATAATAATAATTATTATTATTATTATTATTATTATTATTATAATAATAATAATAATAATAATATATGGAATTTATAGAGCGCTATATCTTGCAATTACAAATCAGAGCGATGGTAAGAGAGTGGACAAGGGGTTTCTATCAAGTCTTTGAGGGTATTATTGATTTATTATTGATTGTTTACTGATACCACTATAAGTCACGGCAGATTTCTCTGCGCGAAATTCGAACTGCTCTCTCCAGGGAGAGCGCGTCGCCGCAAGAGCAGCGCCACCCATTTTCTTTTTTTCTTTACCTATCTGAAACTTTGTTTCTTTTCCTAATCAGAGTGCCTTTTTTCTATAGAATTTTGCCAGGGACAACTCTCTTGTTGCCGTGGTTTCTTTTACGTGCGTTGAATATTTATGTGTAAAACACGGGACCTCGGGTTTATCGTCTCATTCGAAAGACTAGCGCTCAAGCCACTACTCATGGTCTAATGGATGGGGGGAAAGTTTCGGGTCAAAACGGGATTCGAACCACCCCGCACACTTCCGACCCGGACTTTTCGCTTTCTAGACAGGCGCGTTATCTCTAGACCACCGATCCACTATGGAGAGAGTGCCAGATAATCCTCACTTAACCTCACCTATCAGATAGTCACTTGGACCATGTGGGGCACTACTGAAGATTTTGCAACCAGCTTCCTCCACTCCTCGCGGTCCTCTGTTTTCCGTAGCGAATCGTTCTTCTACTCAAGGCCAGTCAGTCCACTCTCTGATGTTGTCTTCCCATCGTTTTCTTCTGTGTGCCTAAGGTGGGGTGTGAGTGAGGCATGGTCGTTGATCAAAGGGAAAGTTAGCGAGATAGACGAGGCAGGTAAGGGTAATGAATTAGTAGGGAAATACGCCTATGTTGATCAGGGGGGAAGGGGGGGTGGGTGTTGATGATGATGATGATGAGGAGGAGGAGGAGGAAGATGGTGGTGGTGGTGGTGGTGGTGTGTGGTGGTGGTGGTGGTGGTGGTGGTGGTGTTGGTGGTGGTGGTGATGATGAGGAGGAGGAGGCGGAGGACGACGACGACGAGGAGGAGGAGGAGGGGTGGTGGTGGTGGTGGTGGTAGGATGATGATGATGAGGAGGAGGCGGAGGAGAAGAACAAGAACAAGAACAAATACAACAACAAAAACAACAACACAAGAACAACGGCAACAACAACAACGACAAAGACAAACTTTTCTTTAGAGAGCGCCCCATTTTTCCAAAGCAAAACGCATTTAAGCACTCCAGAGATAAGACAGTGTGTGTTTAGGTATTGATCACCGAATGTGAAACAGAGAAGAGACAAGACATTGATCATGAAACATCAGATAGGAAAATGACATGAGCATGAATCGAAGAACGCCAGATACGGAGGAATGTCTGAAGTGATTGAAGATACGGTCATTCTGAGATTGGAAAAAGACACCTGGCATAATTATGGATATTGCATAGGTAGTGAAGACTAAAACAGACCTGGCGCAGAAGTGTTGACGAAGAAACAAAGGCAGCCGGAATGACATGGGCCGAGCTGAAGAGGATCTCCCAAAACCGAGTTCGTTGGAGGGGTGTTGTTGCAGCCCTATGTTCCCCAAGGAACCAAGAGGCATAAGTCAAGTAAGTCAAAGTGGCACAGACAGGGACTTGATAGTTCAGTGATCAGAGCACTCGCTTTCCCCTTAGCCAGTATTGCGCAGCGTCGAGCGTGGTTACCAATTGGATGGGTGACCGTTTTCGCGCCTTGGCTTCAGTACAGTCCCCCCCCCCCCCCCTAGTTCAACCAGCTGTAAATGGGTACTACCTGCCCTCTTTAGGGTCAGGGAAGGTAAAGCAGCGAGGGAGAGGAGATGGGCGCCGCCCTCAATATGCTGGCCCCTAGAAAAGCTGAGGTCACTGACGCCTCGCTTCTCTACGACCACATAGGTTATGGGAGCACCTTTTAACTTTACCTTTTAGTGGCATAGACTATGGTCAGAACACTTGAAACAGGAAAGGATACAGGTTTGGCTCTGTGGTTTAGAGGTAACGCACCTGTCTAGAAAACAAAAAGTCTGGGCTCAAAGTGTGCGGTGGTTCGATCCCCCGTTTGGGACAGAAATACTCCCTCCTATCCATTAGACCGTGAGTGGTGGCTGGGTGCTAGTATTTCGGATGAGTCGATAAACCGAGGTCCCGTGTGTTGCACATTATTTTTCGCACTTAAAAGAACCCAGGACAACAAGGGTGTTGTCCCTAGCAAAATTTCGTTTAAAAAAAGTCACTCTGACAAGAAAACGAATACAGTAGCAGACAGGACAAGACATATATGGGTGGCGCTGCTTTTGTGGCGACGCGCTTTCACCGGGAAGAGCAACCCAAATGTCAGGCAGAGAAATCTGCCGTGACTTAAAGTGGAATACAGTACAGTACAGTACGATAAACAGTATGATACAATACAAATACAACACAATGCAATACAACACAACACTAGTCCTTCGGATGAGACTATAAACCGAGGCCCCGTGTGCGAACGCACGCAGAACATCTTACGCACACGTTAAATACTGTTCCGCTTTTCGTAAGAGTAGGCCATTGTGTGCAGGTGGGAACAGATGACAGAATTTACAAAATCGCATACGCACGGGGACTGGATGTAAAAAAGCACATAAGTTCTTATTCCATTATCCTCGATATAAAAAAATAAATAAATAAACGCAACGCAAAACACACAATACAATACAATGCAACACAACGCAGCGGAATACAAAACACTTCAATACAATACAAAGCAGGTAGTAGCATAGACAAATGGTTAGAACACTTGGGACAGGAAAGAACACGGGTATAGATCGTGGATATCACTTACGTAGTGGCATGGACATAGATCAGAGGGGAAAAAAGGTAAAGGTGTCCCATAACTTATGTGGTCGTAGGGGAGCGCGGCGTCAGAGACCTCAACTTCTCAAGGGACCAGCATATTGAGGGCGGCGCCCATCTCCTCTCCCTCGTTGCTTTACCTTCCCTGACCCTAAAGAGGGCAGGTACCCATTTACAGCTGGGTGAACTAGGGAGGAACTGTACTGAATCCAAGGCGCACAAACGGTCACCCATCCAAGTGGTAACCACACTCGATGCTACTTAACTTTAGCTTGGGGGAAAGCGAGTGCTCTGACCACTGAGATATCCCGTCCCTGATCAGACAATTAAAAATACAGCACGGCACGGCAGGGTATTTGTCAAACAATCTTAGAAACTTCGAAACGCAGGCACTGATTGGTCGGTTTCAGTTAGAAACGAGGAGAAGTTGGGGGGGGCGGGGAGAAGCATGGATAATGATGAAGTATTCTAAAACTGGAAAGGATACAAACAGTGATTATTGATGTAAGAAACGGATGGGGAAAAGTAAAGCTGTATTGTCTTTGTTGTTTTATGTAGGAGGGGGGGGGGGGGGGTAAATAATTTTTGGGGGTTCTGTTTGCTCGATTTGTACGTGTATTTTGTTCAGGTTTGTATATTTATATATATATATATATAATATATCAAATATATATATATATATACACATATATATCTATATATATATATTATATATATATATATAATATGATTTTTGTTCAAATGGATAGCTGATGATGATAGAAAAATAGATTGCGCTGTTTATTCAATGTACCATCAGAAAATTAAAAAAATTACTTTGATGTTGACCAATGTAGGAATACGATGTTACAAAGACCATTGACTAGAAAAGACATATAAACTTATTGTTTACCACATGCATATGCGCACACACGCATTCAACTACAGATACACGCAAACACACACACAAGCGCGCGCGTGTACGCACACGCACACACACATGCACACACACGCACACGCGCGCACACAAAAGGGATGACAAAATTTATAAAACTGCATACAAACGGGGACTGGGGTGAAAAAAAGCACATGAGTGCGTATTCCATGATCGCCAAAATATAAAAATAAGAACACACACACGCATACACACACACACAAACAAAAATCACACACACACACAAAATAACACACACACACACACACAACACGCTTACACACACGCTTTCACACACACGCTTACACACACACACAACACTTACACACACACATTAACACACACACAAACACACACACACAATTCATACACATACACAAACACACACATTCACACACACACGCTTACACACACACATTTACACACACACTCACACACACATACTTACACACACACACACACACACGCTTACACACAAACCTTACACACACACACACACACACATACACACAAACTCTCACACACACAAACACACACACACAAACACACACACAAACAACTCGCAACACTCACACACACACACAAACTCACACACACACACACACAAACCACACACACACCCCACACACACACACACACAAACACACAACGGGATAGCCTAGTGGTTAGAACATTGCGCTCGCAATCTGATAACCCGAGTTCGATTCCCGTTCAAGGGGATATTTTCCCCTGGAGTTAACATCAGTGCTGACTCCACTCTCCCCCAAAAGTCCTTCGGATGAGACTACAAACCGAGGTCCCGTGTGCGAACGCACGCAGAACATCTTGCGCACACGTTAAATCTTGTTCCGCTTTTCGTAAGAGTAGGCCATTGTGTGCCGGTGGGAACAGATGACAGAATTGACAAAACCGCATACACACGGGGACTGGATGTAAAAAAGCACTTATTCCATTATCCTCGATATAAAAGATTAAAATAAAATAAATAAAATAATAAACACACACTCACACACACATTAACACACACACATTAACACACTCAAACACTCACACACACTCACATACTCACACACACACACACACTTACACACAAAACTTACACACACATACACACACACTTAGACACACACTTACACACACACACACTTACAACACACACACTTACACACACAATTACACTTACACACACACACAGTTACACACACACACTCCCCACACACACGCACGCACAACACACACACATACACACACTCACACACACACGCACGCACACACCACATACACACTCTCACATACACACTCTCACATACACACACGCACGCACACACACACACACACAACCCCACACACTACACACACTTACACACACACACACACACACACACACACACACACACGCTTACAACACACACACACACACACACGCGCGCACACATACACACACACACACTTACACACCCACACACCCACACCCACAAACACACACCCACACCCACAAACAAACACAAACACACACACACACACATTCACCCCCCCCCCCCCCCCACAACACACACACACACAGAGGGAAAGAAACGCTCCTGGGGAAAAGTGACGTAAGACATGTAGCAATCTTGGCTTTAAGTCAGACTTTTATTTTCTTCTTATCACATAACCTTACATCAGAAAGTCTAGACCAAAACCCCCAAATACCACCCCCCCCCCCCCTAAAAAAACAACAAAAAACACCCCAAAAAAACAACCAAAACCCAACAAACTCCGATTACATTATATCCAAATATATGCAAGGTAACTTTCTCTGTCTCTCAGATAATAATAATAATAATAATAATAATAATAATAATAAATAATATAATAATAATAATAATTCCACTACTACTCCTGCTGCTGCTAAAAAACTAAAAGCTAAAAATAAAATAAAAATGATGATGATGATGATGACGACGATGACGACGAAGAGGATAATAATAACAATAATAATAATCATCATCATCATCGTCATCATCATAAAATGATAATAATAATAATAGCAACAACAATAAAAATAATGAAAATGATAATAATAATGATGATGGTGAAGCTGCTGCTGCTGATGATAATGATGAGGAGGAGGATATAATAATAATAATAATAATAATAATAATAATAATAATAATAATAATAACAATAACAATAATAATAATAATAATATAATAATAATAATAATAATAATAATAACAACAACAACAACAACAATAATATATTAAAGTCTTTAAACTGAATCGAACTAAATTAAAGAAAATGAAGGTGGCAGGATAGTTAACATGTCCGTCTGCATACAAACAAACCGCGAGGTTCTGGGGGTCGATTCCCATGTCTCTCTCTTTCTTCCCAGTTTGACGAGAAAAAACCAAAAGTGAATGTGACAATCCTTAGGATGGGACTATAAACCGAGGCTTTGTCTGTAAAGTCAAGGTAAAGGAGTCCCATAACCTATAAGGTCGTAGGGGAGCGAGGCGTCAGAGACCTCACTTCTCTAGGGCCAGCATAATGAGGGCGGCGCCCATCTCCTCTCCCTCGCTGCTTTACCTTCCCTGACCCTAAAGAGGGCAGGTACCCATTTACAGCTGGGGGAACTGTACTGAAGCCAAGGCGCGCAAACGGTCACCCATCCAACTGGTAACCACGCTCGACGCTTTGTCTGTGAATGCACGCAAAACATCTTTGCACACACACACACGTTAAAACACCGTTTTGACTGTCAGAAGATAGGCTATTTCGTGTCAGTGACAACGGATGACATTTTCATAAACAGATTTTATTACTTTTTGTTTTATACTTTTATTTCGAGGATAATGGACTAAGCACTTATGTACTGCTTTTTTTCCCTCTCATCCAGTCCCCGTGTGTTTGCAGTTTTGTAAATGTTGTCACCCGTTGCCACCTGCATGCACACAATGGCCTAGTGTTTCGAAAAGCGGGAACGGGTTTTAACGTGTGCGAAAGATGTTCTGCGTGCGTTCGCACACGGGACCTCGGTTTATAGTCTCATCCGGATAGATGCACACAGGTGTCGTGTTTATCCATCATCTCCTAAGTCAGAAATTAGTTGCGCGAATGATTGGGGAGAGGTGGATGAAGCGGTCCTAAAGGTATGTTTGTAATATCTGTTTAAACTGTTGATCATTTGTCATTGGTTTGCATGACTGTGTAAGAATTAGGTTGAATGCATGCGCTTTGATTTGTCTTTGCAAGATATAGCGCTGTATAAGTTCCATTTATTATCATTAGTAGTAGTAGTAAGAGTAGGCCTAGGAGTAGTAGTAGTAGTAGTAGTAGTAGTAGTAGTAGTAGTAGTAGTATCATCCTGAGATCTGTAGCCCAAGACGAAAATAAAATAAAATAATTATGCAAATTTCATATAAGAAACGTCAAAATAATGTAGACAAATGAAACATACTGAAAAGAGATACTGACTCTCTCTCTCTCTCTCTCTCTCTCTCTCTCCCCTCTCTCTCTCTCTCTCTCTCTCTCTCTCTCCTCTTCTCTCTCTCTTCTCTCCATTCTCTCCTCTCTCTCTCTCTCTCTCTTTCTCCTCTCCTCTCTCTCTCTCTCTCTCTCTCTCTCTCTCTCTCTCTCTATATATATAATATATATTATATATATATATATCCTTCGGATGAGACTATAAACCGAGGTCCCGTGTGCGAACGCACGCAGAACATCTTGCGCACACGTTAAATCCTGTTCCGCTTTTCGTAAGCGTAGGCCATTGTGTGCCGGTGGGAACAGATGACAGAATTTACAAAACTGCATACACACGGGGACTGGATGTAAGAAAGCACACGAGTGCTTATTCCATTATCCTCGATATAAAAGAATAAATAAATACAATTTAATAAATAAATCTCTCAATAAAACACACACATTTGCATACTCATATACACACAAACACTCTCTCTCTCTCTCTCTCTCTCTCTCTCTCTCTCTCTCTCTCTCTCACACACACACACACACACACACAATACTCACACACAATACTCACACACTCTCTGTCCAAAAAAAATCAACCAGTTATATAATTCAGACTCGATGTAGGAAGGAAGGAGTCCCATAACCTATAAGGTCGTAGGGGAGCGAGGCGTCAGAGACCTCACTTCTCTGGGGCCAGCATATTGAGGGCGGCGCCCATCTCCTCTCCCTCGCTGCTTTACCTTCCCTGACCCTAAAGAGGGCAGGTACCCATTTACAGCTGGGTGAACTGGGGGAACTGTACTGAAGCCAAGGCGCGCAAACGGTCACCCATCCAACTGGTAACCACGCTCGACGCTGCTTAACTTGGCTGGGGGGAAAGCGAGTGCTCTGACCACTGAGCTATCCCGTCCCGTCAAAAAAAAACCTCGAAAGTAAAATCGGAAACAATCGTGTTGAGCAAAATCCTGATCTATTTTGGGGGGTGAGAAATACAATCTAAAGCAATGCTTTTTTGTTTGATTTGCGTGTAAATGAATGACTCTGAATCACAGTGGAGGCAAAGCCATAATTATATCTTCTTTCTTCATTAGAAAAAAGCACAGACAGATTTAGGGACTGGGGAAGGAAGGAAGGATGGAGGAAAGGAAGGAAGGAAGGAAGGAAGGAAGGAAGGAAGGAAGGAAGGAAGGAAGGAAGGAGGGTCGATATATCATGAAACAGAAAGTCTGAGACAAAGTTTGAGATGATTGATGAGTGTGAAGTGGGGGGGGGGGGATGCTGGAGGAGGAGAGAAAGAGAGGGAGAGAGAGAGAGAGAGAGAGAGAGAGAGAGAGAGAGAGAGAAAAGAGAGAGAGAAGAAAAGAGAGAGAGAGAGAGGAGACAGACAGACAGACAGACAGAAGACACACACAGAGAGAGACAGAGAGAGAGAGAGACTGGGGAGTGGGAGAAGAAGAGGAAGAAGGAAAGAGTACGAGAGAAGGAGAAACGGAGAGACAAAATGGAGAGGGAGAGAAGAAGAGAGAGACAGAACAGACAGACAGACAGACCCGACAGACAGACAGATAGACAGACAGAAAGGCAGATAGTTAGACAGGAGCAGACAGACAGAAAAAGAGAGAATGAGAAAGAGAGAGAGGAAAAGAAGAGAAAGAGAAAGGGGGTGACAGAGAGAGAGAGGTTTGAGATAATTAAGAGACCATGCATAGCCATGCAAGGATGCACACACACACACACACACACCACACACACACACACACACACACACACACACCACACACACAAACACATACACGCGCGGGTGCAATCAAACAATTTTACATCAATAACGATCGAGTTGAGCAAAATCCTTATCTATTTTGGGGGTGAGAAATACAATCTAAAGCAATGCTTTTTTTTGTTTGATTTGCGTGAAAATGAATAATTCTGAATCACAGTGGAGGCAAAGCCATATATCTTCTTTCTTCATTTAGAGAAAAGCACAGACACATTTGGGGAGTGGGGAAGAAAGGAAGAAGGGAAGGAAGGATGGAAGGAGGGAGGGGCGATTTATCATGAAACAGAAAGTCTGAGACGAAGATGGAGATGACTGATGAGTATGAAGGAAGGAGGAGGGGGAGGGGGGTGCTAGAGGAAGAGAGAAAGAGAGGGAGGAGACTGGAGAGTGGGAGAGGAAGAGGGAGAATGGAAGAGAAAGAGTGAATGAGAAATAGAGAGAGACAAATGCAGAGGGAATAAACAGAACAGAGAGGGAGGGAGAGAGAGGGAGGGATAGGGAGAGAGAGAGAGAGAGAGAGAGAGAGAGAGAGAGAGAGAGAGAGAGAGAGAGAGAGAGAGAGAGAGCACACACACACAGACAGACAGATAGAATCAGAGAGTCAGGGAGACACAAAGAGACAGAGACAGAAAGACTGAGAGGCAAACAGAAAGAGAGAGAGAGAGAGAGAGAGAGAGAGAGAGAGAGAGAGAGAGAGAGAGAGAGAGAGACACAGACAGACAGACAGACAGACAGAGACAGACATAGGCATAGATATATCTTATTTGGAGGATAATAGAATAAGCACTCGTGTGCTTTTGTACATCCAGTCCCCGTGTATATGCAGTTTTGTCAATTTTGTCATCTGTTCCCACCGGTACACAATGGCCTACTCTTACGAAAAGCGGAACAGGATTTAACGTGTGCGCAAGATGTTCTGCGTGCGTTTGCACACGGGACCTTGGTTTATTGTCTCATCCGAAGGACTTTTGGGGAGATTGGAGTCTGCACTGATGTTAGCTCCAGGAGAAAATATACCCTTGAACGGGAATCGAACCCGGGTCGTCAGATTGCGAGCGCAATGTTCTAACCACTTGGCTATCCCGTCCCTTCCCCCCCCAAAAAAAAATCGCAGTTAGATGCATGCTGAAAATTTTAAAACGGTAGAGGTTGAAGAGGGATGAAAAGTGAAAATGTAATGAGACAAAAAAGCAACACACACAAATAACACACACACTCACTACATACACACACACGCACGCACTCACGCACGCAAGCACACGCACGCACGCACTTACAAACACACATAATACACACAAACACACACAAACACACACACACAGACACACAAATAAACACATACACACACTACACACAAACACGCACACAAACACACACGCACACACACATACACACACATACAAACATACACAAACAAACATACACACTACACACATACTATACACATACACCCTGAGTAAAAAATATTTTTTTAAAAAGGGGGGGGGGGAAGCAAACTTCTAAAACAGAGTAATAATCAGCAGACATGCCAACTCTACAAACAAAATAATAATCATAATGGTCAATAACAATCTGAGACACAGAAACAGAACGATAAACGATATAGAGAGATAACAACAAAAGAAAGTACCCAAATACATAAAAGTAATGCGATGTGCCATGATTCATAACCTTACAAGGCAAAAACTGTATTACATTTCTCATTCATTCAGTTCGAAAAAAAGACATATTTAAGTTAGATAGCACATAGAGATGAACAATCATGAGACGAGATATTTCTTAGTCATTTATTACAAACGTAAAAAAGACCTTTAAGTAGAGAGAGCATGCAAAGATGAACAATTAAGCTATGAGATATTTCTATTCAATTATCAAGATGGATAAGTCACATTAAAGTATATAACATAAAGAGATTAACATTTAGGAGACAAGGTTTATCTAATTTGTTTACTACGAAACGAAACACACATCAGTTTTAAGTAGATAACATATAAAGATTAACAATTAAGAGATGAAGATATTTCTAATTCAATTATTCAGAGGGAAAAGACACATTTAAGTATATAATATAGAGAGATTAACATTGATGAGACAGTGTATATCTAATTTATTTAATACGAAAGAAAACACACATCAGTTTTTGGTAGATAAATGGTAGATAACATATAAAGATTCACAATTAAGAGATGAAGATATTTCTAAGTCATATATTAAGAACGAAAGGACATATTTAAGTATATATAGCATATAGAGATTAACATTTTAGGGACAAGGTATATGTAGTTTGTTTACTAAGAAAAAAAACAACTTCAATTTTAAGTAGATAACATATAAAAAATAACAATAAATTATTAAGAAACGAGATATTTCTAATTCATATATTACGAGAACAAAATGAACAGCTAAGTAGATAACATATAGAAAATGACAGTTAAGAGACGGGATATTTCTAATTAATTTATCACGAAATGAAAGACTCATTTAAGTAGATAACATAAAAGATTGACCATTAAGAGACGAGATATTTATTACGTAACAAAAGATACATTTTAAAAGATAAGCATATAGAAATTAACAATTAGGAGATAAGATATTTTTAACGAAAGAATTTTTTTTACGAAAGAACAGATACATTTAAATCAATAACATATAGTCATTAACAATTACGTGAAAGGATATAGAGATTAACACTAAAGAGATAAGATATTTCTAATTGATTAGTTACATAGTTAGATTAATAACTAGGAGACGGAATATTTTCTAATTAATTTGATGCTAAAGAAAAGACAGTTTAATTAGATAACATATTAAGATTTAAAAAAAAGAAGATAAGATATTTTTACATCATTCATTACAAAAGAAAAGACATAATTAAATAGTTAACATAATCAGAGAGAATTACAATTAAGAGACGTAATATATGTAGTTCATTTATTATGAAAGAAACGACACATTTAAATAGATAATATATAAAGCCTAAAAATTACAAGACAAGATTTTTCTAAATCTTTCATTACAAAAGGAAATAAACATGTAAGCAGATAACATATTATAAAGATTAGATAACAAGATACGAGATTTTTTTCTAATTCATTTATTATGAAACAAAGGACACATCAATTTTTAAGTAGATAACCTGTAAAGATAACCAATTAAGAGACGAGATATTTGTAACTCATATATTACGAGAAAAAAAGAACATTTAAGTAGATAACATAATTATAGAGAATGGCAATGAAGAGACGGGATATTTCTATTTCATCTATCGCGAAAGAAAAGACTCAATAAAGTAGATAAAATATATAGATTAACAATTAGGGGACAGTGTATGTTCATTTAATTTATTAGGAAAGAAAAGACGCATTTACGTAGATAACATTTGAAAATTAGCGATTAGGGAACAAGATATTTCCATTTTATGTATCATGAAAGAACAGATATATTTAAATGGATAACATAATTATACAGATTAACAACTAAGAGACGTAATATGTCAATTTCAAGTATTACAAAAGAATAGACACGTTTAAGTTGGAAACATAATATAAATTCGCAATTTGGAAATGAGATATTTCTAATTCACCCATTACGTAAAGAAGGCATATTAAAGTAGATAACAGAAACATATAAGTATATAAGTATATATATAGTATATATAAGTATAAATATTAACACTTAGGGGACGGAAAAAGATGCAGAAGAAGAATTGAGAGGGAAAGAAAGAAAGGATAGAGGAGGAATAGAAAGAGTGAGTGGATAAAAAAAAATTGAGAATATAAATAGTAACATGAAATCACATTCTACACATACACACTCACACACACACTCGCGCGCACACACACACACACACACACACACACACACACACACACACATCTGAAAATAAAAATTTGATTTGACTTGACTTCACACACACACACAACACACACACACACACAACACTCACACACCCACCCACGCATACACACACACATACACACACACACGAACACACACACGCACACACATGTATGCCTATATATTTTTTTAATTAATGGCACACACACACACACACACACACACACACACACACACACACACAACACACACACACACACACACACACACACTACAACACACACACTACACACACAAACACACACATACACAAACACACTACACACACACACACACACACACACACACACAAAACCAACATGGCTAATACAATCAATATCAACCCATAATAAACAAAAATGGTAATTGATTTCAAGACAAAACGCCATAAAACAAGAGCTACGGAGTGTCCAAATTAATGACCTTACAACACGATTGTGTGTCCATGATTTTTAGACATTTATAACGAAAGACAGGCCAGATTAGGGTAATATGACATACAAGAGAGAGAGGAAGGAGGGGAGAAAAGCAGAAGGTGGTAGCCTGAGAGAGAGAGTCAAGTCCAAGTCAGTCAAGTCAAAAACACATTAATCATCCCATGAAGGGCAATTACAATACTGACAGGCAGATTGATACGCATCCAAAATCTCAAAGAGATAAAAGCTGTATTTTCATATTGTTTAAAACATTTCAAAATGACTTCAAATAAAATGTCACGAACACACACACACACACACACAAACACACGCGCACACACACGTACACACACACGCGCACACACACGTACACGCACACACACACACGCGCGCGCGCGCATGCGCTCACACACATATACACTCACAAACGTACGAGTGCGAACACACCCACGCACACCCACACCAATATATGATATCAATGTTTTAAAACCATTGACTAGAAGACAGACTTATTTAACACACCCACGCGCACACACACACACACACATATATATATATATATATATATATATATATATATATAACTGAGACAAAAGAGTGAGGAAAAACAAGTGCAGGTAACCAATGACAACTTCATTGTGATCATAAACTAATTTTGTCCTAGATTCAAGGGAAAAAAAAATCACTACAAGATAAAACTTTGAAGGCAGCATTAGGGGAATATTTGAGTAAGACCATGCCTTTGGCCTGACCTGACTCGAGTTTCGGCTCCTGGTTGAGCACTCTTCAGAGGTCCCGGCACTATTTGAAACCTCACTCCTCCTTTGTGGTAGGTAACAGCAAGACACCCTCCAGAATTTATAAGTGTCTATTGCCAGCCTAAGAGTACCACCGCTGCCAGCGAAAGATGAAAAACAGAAAGAGAAGAAAACTATGCAAAAATAATAGTGGTTACAAAAACATTCTTTAAAAATGCTATGAAAATAAGTGCCTAATGAATCTTAGTGCCTTATGTTCTTTGGGGATCCTTTTTTCTATTAAAAGGATGCAAGGGAGATCATACAGTCTGTGTCCAGCCAATGGGTCTATTTTAGCTGGATAGCAATGTTAACCCGAACATTGTCAGACACATCTGAGTGTTGACACAGGCAGAAGAAGTTGAAGATAAATGGCCTTTACTTGGATCTCAGAAGAGATGCTATTTCCCCACTTGACCAATCATATAACTGAGACAAAAGAGTGAGGAAAAACAAGTGCAGGTAACCAATTACAACTTCATTGGGATCATAAACTAATTTTGTCCTAGATTCAAGGGGAAAAAAAATCACTACAAGATAAAACTTTGAAGGCAGCATTAGGGGAATATTTGAGTAAGGACCATGCCTTTGGCCTGACCTGACTCGAGTTTCGGCTCCTGGTTGAGCACTCTTCAGAGGTCCCGGCACTATTTGAAACCTCACTCCTCCTTTGTGGTAGGTAACAGCAAGACACCCTCCAGAATTTATAAGTGTCTATTGCCAGCCTAAGAATAAATAGATAATTGTGTGGCCTACCACCGCTGCCAGCGAAAGATGAAAAACAGAAAGAGAAGAAAACTATGCAAAAATAATAGTGGTTACAAAAACATTCTTTAAAAATGCTATGAAAATAAGTGCCTAATGAATCTTAGTGCCTTATGTTCTTTGGGGATCCTTTTTTCTATTAAAAGGATGCAAGGGAGATCATACAGTCTGTGTCCAGCCAATGGGTCTATTTTAGCTGGATAGCAATGTTAACCCGAACATTGTCAGACACATCTGAGTGTTGACACAGGCAGAAGAAGTTGAAGATAAATGGCCTTTACTTGGATCTCAGAAGAGATGCTATAATTATGTATTGACTACACTCATAACGATGACAATCAGGCAAGTAATTCAGAGAAATGTAAAAAACTAGGTAGTCAACATCATTGTGAATTCAGAATTCGAATGCTTACTGGCAGAGTGTGTATGAGAGAGAGAGAGAGAGAGAGAGAGAGAGAGAGAGAGAGAGAGAGAGAGAGAGAGAAGAGAGAGAGAGAGAGAGAGAGAGAGAGAGAGAGAGTGTCTGTGTGTGTGAGTCTGTGTGTGCACGCGGGCGCGCGTGCGTGTGCATGTGTGTATGTGAGTGTATTCGAATGTGTGTAGGCATGTACATTTTGAATTTGTCAAACTTTGTTAATTATTGTTGGTTGCATCTGTAAGGGTGTGTTGCAAGCGCTTCGATTTTTTGTGCAAGATATAACACGGCTGGCAGGTCCACAGGAACCCCTTCCCACCATCGTCAAGAAGAAAAAGCTGACATGGTTCGGCCACGTCACCCGCCACAACACTCTGCCAAAAACAGTACTGCAGGGAACACTCGAAGGTGGCAGAAAGAGGGGAAGACAGAACAAGTCATGGATGGACAACATCAGAGAATGGACCAGGATGAATGACTCGGCACTACTGCGCAGAGCCGAGGACCGAGATGGATGGAGGAGGCTTACCACGGCATCGTCTTTCGTGTCTCCCCCACGACCACCAAGGTCACGGGTCTGATGATGATGATGATGATGATGATGATATGATGATGATGATGATCAATGCTATACAATTCCCATTTATTATTTGAATTATTTATTAATGACCCTTTTTAAAAAGTTTTTGTCTAATATAACTATTTTTGTGAACACACACACAATCGAAGGAAACAGACACTCTCTATCTCACTCTCCCACTCAGACGACTCGTGTTACAGCTAAAAGTGATCAGTAACACGTGTTACGTTACATCTGTGTAGGTCATGGGGTAACAAAATTCACGTGTTTATTATTTGTTTGTTTATTTACTTATTCTTTTATATCGAGGATAATGGAATAAGCACTCATGTGCTTTTTTACATCCCCGTGTGTATGCGGATTTGTAAATTTTGTAATCTGTTCCCACCGGCACACAATGGCCTACTCTTCCGAAAAGCGGAAGAGGATTTAACGTGTGCGCAAGATGTTCTGCATGCGTTCGCACACGGGGCCTCGGTTTATAGTCTCATCCGCGAATTCAGGTGGAAACTAAACAGCTGATGTGATTATGGTTAAAACGGTTGGCTTGAGGTAAAGAGATAGTATTGAGAGGGAGATGCATAGGAGGAGTGTTGGGCAAGAATCTGACAGACAGATAGACACACAAAAAAGACACACAGAGAGAGTAAGAAAGACAGAATGACAGACGTAGAAACAAAGAGAAAGACAGAAAAACAGAGAGAAAGACAGAAAAACAGAGAGACAGAGAGAAAGACAGAAAAACAGAGAGACAGGCAGACAGTATGAAAGGGAGGGGAGATAGATAGACAGACAGACAGAGAGATAGATAGATAGATAGATAGACAGACAGACAGACAGAGAGATAGATAGATAGATAGATAGACAGACAGACAGACAGAGAGATAGATAGATAGATAGATAGACAGACAGACAGACAGAGAGATAGATAGATAGATAGATAGATAGACAGACAGACAGACAGAGATAGATAGATAGATAGATAGACAGACAGACAGAGAGATAGATGATAGACGACAGACAGACAGAGAGATAGATAGATAGATAGACAGACAGAGAGATATATAGATAGACAGACAGACAGAAGATAGATAGACAGAGAGATAGATAGATAGATAGATAGATAGATAGATAGATAGATAGAT
>CM054164.1:23914424-23916924 GCA_028751875.1 Rapana venosa
AAACTCAACAACAAAAAATTCAGAAGGAAAAAAAAAGTTCGGAAACAAAACTTTTGGAAGGAGGTTTGTTGGGTTTTTTCTTGAGGTAGATTTCGAAACTCGAAAGTTTAGGTAGCCACCATGAGGCCATCCGTCTTCGTTTTCGTTTGCGTCATAGTAGTCACATTTGCTACAGGTAAGTGTTTGTGTGTGTGTGTGGGGGGGGGGGAGGGAAGGGACGTGTGTTGTAGTGTGTGTGTGTGTTGTAGTGTGTGTGTTTGTAGTGTGTGTGTTGTAGTGTGTGTGTGTGTGTGTGTGTGTGTGTGTGTGTGTGTGTGTGTTGTGTGTGTGTGTGTGTGTGTGTGTGTGTGTGTGTGTGTGTGTGTGTGTGTGTGGAACGGAGGGTGTTTTGTAGTGTGTGTGTGTTTTGTAGTGTGTGTGTGTGTGTTTCTTCGATGTTATGTATATTCACACAAAGTGATATTAGACGAGAGAGAGAGATAGACAGAGAGAGAGACAGAGAGAGAAGTATGAACTCTAGGAAAGTAATGTAACAATGGAAGCGTAAAACAATGGAAATGTGTGTGTGTGTGTGTGTGTGTGTGTGTGTGTGTGTGTGTGTGTGTGTGTGTGTGTGTGTCTGTATTTGAGAAGAGGAGGGGGGTAGTGTGTGTGTTGTAGTATGTGTGTGTGGGTGTTTGTGTGTGTGCGTGTGTTTGTGTGTGTGTGTGTGAGAGAGAGAGAGTGTGTGTGTGTGTGTGAGTGTGTGTGTGTGTTTGTGTGCGTGTTTGTGTGGCGTGTTTGTATAGCGTGTGTAGTGTGTGTGCTCGTTCGTGTGCTTGCTCTCTCTCTGTTTCTCTCTGTCTGTCTGTCTGTCTGTCTGTCTGTCTGTCTGTCTCTCTCTCTCTCTCTCTCTCTCTCTCTCTCCTCTCTGTCCCTTTCTCCCCCTCTCTCTCTCTCTCTCTCTGTCTGTCCCTTTCTCTCTCTCTCTCTCTCTCTCTCCTCTCTCTCTCTCTCTCTCTCTCTCTCTCTCTTCTCTCTCTGAAGTGAAAGTCGTGAATTCTTATAAATACCTAGGGATGACATTTTCAACGAAGCTAAGTTTGAATATTGCATGGCGTGAATGTTGCAGGAAACGGAAAAAAAGTGTAACCGAAATCTTAAAAACGTTACGAAAGCTGATATCAGTAGATTGTTCTTTATTTTGGAAATTGTTTGATGTTCAAATAGAACCTTTACTTACATATGCATTTGAAATATATGGACTTTACTGTTAATCCACAGTGTTTTTTGGTGTGGTGTTTTTGTTTTGTGTGTGTGTGTGGGGGGTGTTGTGTTTTTGGGGGGGTTTTGTGGGGGGGGGGGTGTGGGGGGGGTTTTTTGGGGGGTTTTTTTTGGTGGGGGGGGTTTTTTTGAGATGAAAATTAAAAATGTATTGCGAGGGGGGAGGGGGGGGGAAAAAAATTTTGGGAATTTTGGGGGGCGAAAACAGGAAAGGGGGGGGGGGGGGGGGTTTGGGGGGGGTTTTTTGGTTGGCGGGGGGGGAGGGGGGTTTTTTGGTTTGGGGTTTTTTTTTTGTTTTTTTTTTTTGGGGGGTTTTTTTTGGTTGGGGGGAGAGGGAAAAGGGGGGGTTTGGGGGGAAAAGGGGGGGTTTTTGGGGGTTTGGGGTGGGTTTTGGTTGGGGGGGCCGGGTTTTTTTTTTTTTTTGGGCCTTTTGGGGGGTTTTTTTTTTTTCCCCCCCTTTTTTTGCCCCTTTTTTTTTTTTTGTTTTTTTTTTTTTCCCCCTTTTTTTTTTTCCCCCCCCTTTGAAGTGAAAAAATTTTATAAATACCTGGGTGACATTTTCAAGAAGCTAAGTTTGAATTTGATGGCGTGAATGTTGCAGGAAAGGAAAAAAGGTAACCGAAATTTTTAAAAACTTTACGAAAGCTAAATTCAGTAATTTTTCTTTATTTGGAAATTGTTTGAGTTAAAATTTAACCTTTATTTACATTGCATTTAAAGGGGATTACGTTATCCCAAAAAAAAAAAAAACATATTTAAAAGGGTTTTTAAAATGCCCCAAAAACCTTTCGTCAAATACTGACTTATGGAAGAAACGGGAAGATATCCTTTAAAACAGAACGTCTGTTAAGTGAAAAGTACTGGCTAAAACTATAAAACTTCCAGGGTCACGTTTATGTAGGCGTTTTTGACAGGGTTTTTTAAAAAGGGTGGGAAAGAAAAATTGGTTTAATTAAAAAATTTTTTAAAAATTTTTTGGGAAAATTTTGGTTGTCTCGGGAAAAGGGGTACAGCAGGGGGTTTATTTCTGAATTAAAGACAGATCTTTGTTATTTAAACAAAAAATTGGCACTCGGACTGGAAAGTAAAGATAAATACTGCTGGGTTTTTTTTTTTTAAGTGGTTTTCAAGCGAAAATATCTTGAATAGTCACTGACAAATGGCGACTAAATTATGCAAGATTTTTGATAAGAACATCGGTTCAATGCAAACAAAAGATGGTTTTCAACCCGAGCGC
>CM054164.1:23921924-23924424 GCA_028751875.1 Rapana venosa
AGCCGAAATCCCATCACACTGCCAAAGTGTATAATCTTCGTGTGTGTGTGTGTGTGTGTGTGTGTGTGTGTGTGTGTGTGTGTGTGTGTGTGTGTGTGTGTGTGGTGTGTGTGTGTGTGTGTGTGTGTGTTTGAGCGCGCGCGTGCGTGTATGTACATTTGAATTTGTTAACTCTGTTAATTGTTATCGGTTGTATGGATGGGCGTGTTGAATGCAAGCGCTTTGATTTCTTTTTGCAAGATATAGCGCTATATAAATTCTATTTTTTTATTATTAATATTATCATCATCATTATTATTATTGTTATTATTATTATTTTTTAATTATTATTATTATTATCATTAGTAGTAGTAGTAGTAGTAGTAGTAGTAGTAGTAGTAGTAGTAGTAGTAGTAGTGGTAGCAGTAGTAGTAAATAATACAAGACAAAACAGGTCCAGCTCATCCAAACTTGAGCCGTGGGAGAGAAGAGCTATTCTTTAAGTATTTCGGGGGGGGGTTGTCAGAAGAATGGACGAAAAAGGCAGAAAATAGACAAAATAGAGGTGACAAGAAACAGAAACAGAAGCAAAGAGAGGGATAGAAAAGAGGGAATTCCTGACACAGAATTTCCAGAAGGTGGGGATGCTATTTATACTGACATATCCTCGGTATCTATACAGAAGAAGATGCATTTTTGTGTGAGAGAGACAGAGAGAGAGAGAGAAAGAGAGAGAGAGAGAGAGAGAGAGAGAGAGAGAGAGAGAGAGAGAGAGGAGAGAGAGAAGAGAGAGAGAGAGAGAGAGAGAGAGAGAGAGAGAGAGAGAGAAAATATGTTCATTTCGAATGATGATTTTCATAATAGCGAAAACATTATTTGCTGACCTTTTATACTTTTTTAGTAAATTTTGCTTTGTATCGGCAATACTATATAATGTTTTCCTGAAGGTCATATGTCTTGGATTCACATTCTAGAAAATGTAATGGGGGGAAAAAAGTGATCGAATAATGATTAAGAAAAGTTTCAAAGTAAAAGTAGCATTGTAGATTGTTTCTGTTATTGATGTCATTAAAATGTTTATTGCTGTGGAGGATGTTGTTTTATGAAAGCAGTTGGTATGGCGTTTCATTCAAACTGAAAACAGAAATTTGAAAATGTTGTTTCTCTTGTAAAAGGCACTGTTCCTTGATATAAAAAAAAGTTCGATATGTGTATTTCATTAAATATATATATATATATATATATATAAATTTTAAAACATGAAAAATTTACCAAAATATAACAAAATTCTCACCCCCAAAAAGCCAACAGACGATCTTAATGTACAAGACATTACATTTATTTTGGATATGAAGACAAGAATCACAAACTCTTTCATTTCCATTCCATTTCATAGCACTTTAACCCCCTGCAGATTTCTCTGCGTGAAATTCGGGCTGCTCTCCCCAGGGAAAAGCGCGTCGCCACAAGAGCAGCGCCACCCACTGTTTTTGGTTTTCTTTTCCTGTCTACAACTGTACTTGATTCCCTAGCAGAGTGACTTTTTCACATCATTTTGACAAGGAAAACGTTCTTGTCGCCGTGGGTTCTTTTACGTGCGCTAAATAATTATGTGTAACACACGTGACCTCGGTTTATCGTCTCATTCTGTGCATCTCTTTCTCTCACTCTCTCTCTCTGTCGCACACACACACACACACACACACACAATTATAAATACACACACAAACACACACAAACACACACACACACACACTCAAACACACACACAAACACACACACAAACACACACACACACACACACACACACTTTCAGCACGCCTCTCTGTCTCGGGGTAGCCAGTGGTTAGAACATTGCGCTCGCAATCGGACGACCTGGGTTCGATTCCCGTTCAAGGGGATATTTCCCTCTGGAGTTAACATCAGTTCAGACTCCACTCTCCCCCAAAAGTCCTTCGGATGAGACTATAAACGGAGGTCCCGTGTGCGAGCGCAAGCAGAACATCTTGTGCACACGTTAAATCCTGTTCCGCTTTTCGTAAGAGTAGGCCATTGTGTGCCGGTGGGAACAGATGACAGAATTTACAAAACCGCATGCACACGGGGACTGGATGTGAAAGAGCACATAGCTGCTTATTCCATTATCCTCGATTTAAAAGAGGTATTTTTAATTTAAAATATCCCTCTCTCTCTAGCTCTCTCCCTCTCTCTCTCTCTCTCACCCTCCTCCTCTCTCCCTCTCTCTACTCTCTCTTTATCTCCCCTCTTCTCTATCATCCTCTCTCTCGCTCTCTATCTCTTTCTCTCTCCTCATCCCACCCACTTCCCTTTCCTCTCTTTCTTCTCCTCTCTCGTCTCTTCTCCTTCAATCATCCTCTCTCTCTATCTCTCTCTCTCTCTCTCCCCATCTACGCTCTCTCCTCCCTCTCTCTCTCCCTCTCTCTCTCTTCTTTCTCTCCTCTAGCTCTCTCCATCTCTCTCCTCTTCTCTCTCTCTCCCCTCTCTCTCCCTCCTCTCTCTC
>CM054164.1:23936924-23944424 GCA_028751875.1 Rapana venosa
TAAAATTACCTTTTATGTACATAATTGATAATCTGTTTTCACTTTGATATGTTCTACACAGGATTGTTATTGAAAATGTCAGTCATTGTTGTTTTCTTACACATTTTATTACATTGTCACAACTGGCTTGGGGTGAATGAACGAGTTAAGTTTAGCTTGCTGCGATTCTGATGACTAGCTTTTGGGTACAAAAACTAAACGAGTATGGTGTGAAAGTATACTGCTCTTTTTCCTGTTGTATTGTGGCCCAATGGCCGATGTACATTAAACAAGTTCCGAGTTCCGAGTTCCGAGTTCTCTCTCTCTCTCTCTCTCTCTCTCTCTCTCTCTCTCTCTCTCTCTCTCTCTCTCTCTCTCTCTCTCTCTCTCTCTCTCTCTCTCTCTCTCGTCCGCTCTCTCATTGTCCGTTTTTAGGTTTTTTTAAGATTGTTTGCTATTATCAATAATACACCTTAATTAGAATAAAGACGAACAAAAATAGCGTATGTTAGTACTTTACTGCTACCCTTGAAATTACAGATTATTAATCCCCCCCCCCCTCCCCTTATCTCTTTATGCCTCTTTTCTCTCTCTCTCTCTCTCTCTCTCTCTCTCTCTCTCTCTCTCTCTCTCTCTCTCTCTCCTCTCTCTCTCTCTCTCTCTCTCTCTCTCTCTCTCCTCTTGTTCGCTCTCTCATTGTTCGTCTTTAGGTTTATTTAAGATTGTTTGCTATTATCAATAATACACCTTAATTAGAATAAGAACAAACAAACATAGCCTATGTTAATACTGTACTGATACCCTTGATTATTACCCCCCTCCCCTCTCCTCCCCCCTTATCGCTCTCTCCTTCTCTGTCTCTCTCTGTCTTCTGTCTCTCTCTGTCTGTCAGTGTCTGTCTGTCTGTCTGTCTCTCTCTCTCTCTCTCTCTCTCTCTCTCTCTCTCTCTCTCTCTCTCTCTCCTCCCTCTCTCTCTCTCTCTCTCTCTCTCTCTCTCTCTCTGAATGTCTTTCTACTTCCACCCCCCTCTCTCTGTCTTTCTCTCTGTCTCTCTCTGTTTCTAGCTCGGCCTGAGTAATCTCCCTTGAAGGTAGGCAGGAAGAAATTTTGCTGTTCATTAATTTGTCAAGAAAAGGCAATTTAACCCAACACCATGCCCGTTGTTGGCCTGCCAACAGCGTTGGAAGCGACCTTGGATGCCCTGCTCCAAGAACAGCACCTCACTTCCTGGAAAGTGACTGGGAGTGGTGACAATACAGTCGTTGTGCTACGACTGAAAGCCAGCCCAGCCAACAACAGCAACATGGCGCAACAGCATACCCCTGTCATCTCCCACAGCTACCGCAGGAAGCCACCAAGTTGCATTGATAGAGACAGGCGAAGGACAGAGGAGAGGAGAAAGACAGCACAGAGGGAAGAAGAAATGGAGGCAAGTGAAAGTGTTATGACCGAGGAACATTCACCATGTTTATTTGTGCCCACACCTCCTACAAGATGTGCTGTGTTACACACTGACACACCCCCTTCTGCCAGCAACACACTGTCGCAAGACGCTGCACGTGGAAAACGTCATTCACCAAGTGTCAAAGAGTTGGCAAACGAAAAACATGCAGACGTGCAACGTGACATTGACCTTGGGGACATGTTTACGACGGAAACCTTGAACTGTGACGACCCCCTGGCGAAAGTTCACGAAGTTGGAACTAGTGCCGACGTCATCAAGGACTATGTGGCTGAGCTGACTGATGGACCTTGCAGAGGAGGCTAAGGGACACACGCAGAAACCAAGACTTTCGTGGCCTCTTCACTAGTAAGCGGCACCCAGACACCATCGTTTGTGACACTGACCATCTCGTGTTTCGCTTTCAATGGACTGCTGCTGACGACACACACCCTGATTTGTTTTGGTTCGTGAAGAAGGACTTCAGGCTGATGACCCATGAGGAAAGTGTTGTCTACAACAAACTGAAAGATCGAATCAGTGCCGGACTTGATGTGATGCATGTAATAGTGGACGCAGTTCGATTCTTGCTTGGATAACCCCGCGTGCACGTTTGTGTGTGTATGTGTGTGTGTACGTGCGTGTGCGTGCGTGCGTGCGTGCGTGTGTGAGCGCTTTCATGATGTGTGTGTTGTGCATGAGAGTATGAATGTATCTGCATGTAAGTATGAGTGTATGTGTGTGTATGTGTGTGTATGCGTGTATATGTGTGTGTGCATGATAGTATGTGTGTATATGCATGTGGATATAGTTACATGCGTATGTAGTAATGTGTGTGTAAATGTGTGTGTCCGTGTGTGTGTGAGAGAGAGAGAGAGAGAGAGCGAGAGAGAGAGAGAGAGAGAGAGAGAGGGGGGGGATAGCTGTATGCTACATGCCCCCTGGAGTGTGTCAAATTTTTCACGTGTTAGCGGTGCAAAGTTTCAAAAGCCATGAAAAAAGACGGAAGAAGAGGCATTGTGACCTAGTTTCCTTGTTGCAGACCACTTTGTTGTGAGATTTTGACTTTAGACTTGTACAGTTTTGTGGAGGAAATTCCTTCCCCTTACCAATTTTTATCGTAAGGGCTAACCAAAGGTTAAAAAAAAAAAAACACCGGAAAGTATATGAATCAACTCTGTAACCATGTTATGGAATCCATGACATGATGACCATTTGGGCTGTAATTAACTAAATTCTCAGTAAATGAAATTTTTGTTTTGTGCCCAATCCCCCTCCCACTGTCCCCTTGTGAATGGGCATCTCGCTTATCACAATAAACCTTTGTCTCTCTGTTTCTATCTGTCTCTCTGTCTGTGTGTCTGTCTGTCTGTCTCTCTCTCTCTCTCTCTCTCTCTCTCTCTCTCTCTCTCTCTCTCTCTCTCTCTCTCTCTCGTCCCCGGGGGAAGAGATAGCCTAGTGGTTAGAACATTGCGCTCGCAATCTGACGACCCGGGTTCGATTCCCGTTCAAGGGGATATTTTCCCCCTGGAATTCACATCAGTGCAGACTCCACTCTCCCCAAAAGTCCTTCGGATGAGACTATAAAACAAGGCCCCGTGTGCGAACGCACGCAGAACATCTTGCGCACACGTTAAATCCTGTTCCGCTTTTCGAAGGAGTAGGCCATTGTGTGCCAGTGGGAACAGATAACAGAATTTACAAAAACCGCATACACACGGGGATTGGATATAAAAAAGCACATGAGTGCTTATTCCATTATTCCCGATAAAAAAGAATAAAAAGATACATAAATAAATATCTGCATGCCTGTCTCTATGTCTCTGTCTCTCTGTCTCTGTCTCTGTCTCTCTCCTCCACATACACGTAGCAGTGTAAAAACAAATTTCCTACGTGCAAATGCGTGGTTGCATTAATTTTGTACATCGTGTGATTGATTCTTTATGATAAACTCAAACCATAATGATATGGAGTCCATTCCGTGATGTTTATTTTTGGCCGTTGTTGCATTATTCATGGTATCTAAAATACATGTATTGCGCCTACCCCCTCCCCACTGTCCCCTTGTGAATAGGCTTAAGAGCTTACCACAATAAACTAACCCTCTCTCTCTCTCTCTTTCTCTCTCTCTTCTCTCTCTCTCTCTCTCTCTCTCTCTCTCTCTCTCTCTCTCTCTCTCTCGCTCTCTCTCTCTCATTGTCTTTCTTTAGGTTTACTTAAGATTGTTTGCCATAATTAATAACGATCCCTTTTTCAGTGTAAGGATGGAAAAAATGTTTTTGTTGACACTTATCTATTACCCTTCAAAGTATAGATTATTAATCTCTGTCTGTTTGTCTGCCTGTCTGTCTGTCTGTCTGTCTGTCTCTCTCTCTCTCTCTCTCTCTCTCTCTCTCTCTCTCTCTCTCTCTCTCTCTCTCTCTCTCAAGTCAGGGATTAGGTATTGTTAAATATATAATTTTTTTCAAAAACCATACTGTCGTTGTTGTAGTAAGATCTTTACCTTTGTTTTGTTGATAGTCCCTAATCAGGGCAAGGGCCGGATGAAAAAAGTATGCACATGCTTATTCTGTTACCCTTGAAAAATAAAGATTCATTTATTCAAAGATTTATTCATTCATTCTCTCTCTCTCTCTCTCTCTCTCTCTCTCTCTCTCTCTCTCTCTCTCTCTCTCTCTCTCTCTCTCTCTCTCGCTCTCTCTGACAGGAGTGGGGCTTAGATTAAAGCTTATATTACCAGCAACTGAATCTTTGAAATTTTAGTTTAGCAGAACGAACATAAGAAGATAAAAAAAATATGACATCTGGCTACACACGTGTATCAAACAACACCATATATCCAAGCATCGACGTCATCTTCTACGCAAGAGAAAAATAAAAGAACAACATGAAAAAAGAAAACAGCATGTAAACGTGCTAAAAAAAAAAATGACGTACAAATCAGCATCAGCATCAGCAAAAAATTAAAACCATTTGACGTTCATCTGTGAATACCTACACTGCGAGTTTAGGCGCCCTTGTTCTTTTTTAGTCTGATTTATCGAGGAAAAAGTAGTAGTGGAAGTGGTAGAAAAAATAAAGTACGGGGACGGGATAGCTCAGTGGTCGGAGCACTTGCTTCCCCCAGCCAAGTTAAGGAGCGTCGGTTACCAGTTGGATGGTGACCGTTTGTACGCCTTGGCTTCAGTACAGTTCCCCCAGTTCACCCAGCTGTAAATGGGTACCTGCCCTCTTTAGGGTCAGGGAAGGTAAAGCAGCGAGGGAGAGGAGATGGGCACCGCCCTCAATATGCTGGCCCTAGAGAAGTGAGGTCTCTGACGCCTCGCTCCCCTACGACCTTATAGGTTATGGGACTCCTTTACCTTTTTACCTTTACACCCTATTTATAAAGGATTTATCAAAGTTTCACCCCCCCCCCCCCCAAAAAAAGCAAAACCTCTCGATAGTAATATCTAAGAATGAGAAGGTTTCGGACATTTTTGTGTAAGAACCATGCCTTTGGCCTGGCCTGACTCGAGTTTCGGATCCTGAATAAGGTCCCGGCGTTGAACCTCTTAACTGCCCAGTGCAAGTGCACCCTATCATATGCCGGGGAATAAAGTTCTAATGTACCACTTGCTATGTTCATGTCCCTCTTACTCAGAAATTACTACATGAATAATCCTGATAGTCTGCCCAATGAATGCTTTGATTTGTTGCTTTACAAGATTCAGCGCTATATAAATTCCATACATTATATATATATATATATATATATATATATATATATATATGAATATAGAGAGAGAGAGAGAGAGAGAGAGAGAGAGAGAGAGAGAGAGAGAGAGAGAGATCGTAGATTGCTTTTAGGAAAGCTCAAATTAGTTAGCGTGATATTTCTCTACGACAATTTATATTTTAATTTTTTATGTATTATTTATGTATATTATTTATCATATTAAACTGTTTTAAAAAATCGACAAAAAATATACTTTCTTCATCACCACCCCTCCTCTCCAATCCCAATATTGTCAAACATAAGTCCAGGAAAAATCTCAGTCATCTTTTTAAAATGCACTATCTCCTGAATCATACACAATCGTTTTCATCACTCTCAGGATAATCTACAGTTTTATTTGCCACTTTTTCAAGCTGTGTAAAGTTACTGATACCTTCAACGAGAAGTGTCAGCCATTTTGAACAGGGACTTCCCAAGCAGTCATGCATAATAACACCCCCCAAAAATTGTAAAAGATAGTTTTTGCCACGGTACTTGCACCTGGTTGTTGCCAAGCAACGGGAGAGTGATCTCCACTAATTTTGGAGTTCTGTCCCTTTAACTGTAGTCAAGGAAGCTGGCTTGTTTACTTTGGTTCGAAACCCCGGACATTTTCCGGGTTGTAGGCGTATAGAGTGTGTATTTAGCCCCCCCGGAAAATTTCCGGGGTGGGACAGTCTAGTGGTTGAAGCTTCACTGACTGTGTTACCTTACAGCAGAGACACTGTTCAGAGTTGAGGAGTGTCAATTGTTTTCACAAGAATAGTTGATATTCCTGTGGCCTTTCTTTAAGGCTGCTAACGAGAGATGATGATTAAAAAGAGAAAGAAGATGTGCTTGAAATAATGTTGCAAAACAGTCTTTTTGTTTCTATTTGTTTCCGTTGTGTACGCAGAATAGCTCAGTAGGTCAGAGCACACACATACACACACTTACACACACCACACTTAGAACTTAGAAAATTTTTCATTTCACACAACTGGACATTACACATCATGCAAGTCACAAACCTCCTTGCTGAGAGGGAGAGAGAGAGAGGGGGGGGAGGGGGGGGGGAGGAGAGGAGAGAGGGGGGAGGGGAGGGAGAGAGAGAGGGGGGGGAGAGAGAGAGATGGGAGGGGTGGAGAGAGAGAGAGGAAAAGGGGGTGGAGAGAGAGAGAGAGAGGGAGGTGAGAGAGAGAGAGGGGGAGAGAGAGGAGAGAGAGAGAGAGAAGAGAGGAGAGAGAGAGAGAGAGAGAAGAGAGAGAGAGAGAGAGAGAGAGAGAAATCGAACTCGAACTCGAACTCGAACTCGAATATTTTGTTATCGTTAATTGGATAAGCCAAAGGCTTCTTTACAGCTACAATACAGCTCAACAACAAAAAAGGTAGAAAATAGCACGCTACAGAATAACAAATTAATATTCAAACATACAAAGACACAACACGATACAGTACAATACAAAAACGAACTTGTACAACTAATGCATGTTTTCAATAATGTTTTGTTTTTTAAAAATGAAATTATCGGCACCAGAATTAAGTTAGAAAGCTTACGTTAACATTTGCAGGAAGTGGGGGGTGGGGTGGAGGTAGATTCGGGGTGGAGGGGGATGGAGATAGATTGGGGTGGGGGGGGGGGGGGGGAGGTTAGATGGGGGTGAGGGGGGGGGGGGGGAAGTAGGGAAGGGGGAGATAAGAACTGCACAGACATGTTAATAAAATGAGATGTTTGGGTGTGTTTTTTCAATGTCATTTAGTATTCATAAGATTACAAAAAAAGATGTGAAATTATCATGGTGAATATTAGTATTATGCTTCTGCTGCTGCTGCTTCTGCTTCTGCTTCTGCTGCTGCTGCTGCTGCTGCTGCTGATGATGATGATGATAATGATGGTAGTAACAATAAATGGAATGTATATAGTGTTATATCTTGCAAAGATAATGAGGAAGAGGAGGTGGAGGAAGACGACGACGACAACGACGACGATGATGATGACGACGATGATGACGATGATGATGACGATGATGACGACGACGATGATGATGATGACGATGATGATGAGTGTTGTGTTGTACCAGCAAAAAAATTAAGGTGCTCCTTTTTGATAATACATACACGCGCGTGCGCGCGCACGAACACACACACACACACACACACGCACACGCACACACACGCACACGCACACACACTGCACGCACGCATTCACGCACGCACGCACGCACACACATGTAATTATATTATATTCCTGCTATATTTCCACAAGGTCAGTCACACTCCGACTTCAGAGGAATCTCTCTCTCTCTCTCTCTCTCTCTCTCTCTCTCTCTCTCTCTCTCTCTCT
>CM054164.1:23951924-23961924 GCA_028751875.1 Rapana venosa
CTCTCTCTCTCTCTCTCTCTCTCTCTCTCTCTCTCTCTCTTTCTTTCTTTTCTCTCTCTCTCTCTCTCTCTCTCTCTCTCTCTCCTCTCTCTCTCTCTCTCTCTCTCTCTCTCTCTCTCTCTCTCTCTCTCAGTATATCACGTTCAAATCAAAGGTATCTACAAACACACACACGCGCGCGTGCGCGCGCGTGTGAACATACGCAAACGCTTGAACTACTACAATGCCAATGTTTTCTCCGATTATGCTTAGCAATAAAATTCACACACCTGAGAATGGGATTAATACTGTTTCTAAACTATCTAGATTCAAAATATATTCACTGCCATTTTTCATTTCTCAGTTTACGCAATTTTCTCAAAAACAAAATAAACCTCAGATTGATCATAATCAAAATTCTTCCAAACGCACGCAGTCTACACCCTGTTGTAAGAGAACTAAAGATCATTTTACGTTGTTTACAACATAATATATCTTATGTCTATAATCGCCAGTAATATTGATACTTTACCTCTTCTGGCTGCTCCAGATTTTTAATATTTTGTTTTTAATGGTGTTGTTTTTCCTATGTACAAGAACTCAAATTTTGATTGCGTATTCTTTTATAGAACTCGTCTGATATCAAATTGCTCGGATATCAAATTTGTCCTTTTTGCCTAAACGTTTTGCTCTGATATCAAATTTGTCCTATTTGTCTAAAGTCGTTGAGAAAGATTATCTTTAACACCTACTGGATCATTTACAACGTTTAGAATAGATACAGCTATTCCAGCCTGTTTGCCACAGACACCACAGTATAAAACGGGCTGTTTTAAAAGTATCAATTTTTTCTTGTAGTGTTTCAGTTTTCATACTACCACTATTAGATATTTCGGCAGCATTTGATATTTCGATCATTACATCTTCTTTATAGACTACAAAATAGTGTTAGATTCTCAGGAGAAACTGAATTGAACTGATTCCATTTATAGTATAACAACCTTACGCTGACTGTGTCTGTAAATGGAAAATCACCAAGACGAAAAGAACTTCGGAATGGTATACCTCAGGGTTCAATTCTGGAAACTATTATCTTTACTATAGACATATGCTATCACGACACATGAAAATTAAGCAATATACCAGTACTACAAGTTTACAAATTTACCTAGCTTCATACATCTCCAGAATCTAATAAGGTTTGTAGGAATGATTCAAAAATGCTAAAATGTTAATTAACTGCATTGAAAACAAAACTGGGTAGCAATACGCGAGATTAAAACAATGAAAAGAAACATGATATTGTAGCATCTGGTGCTGTTTCCGCGCTACATTCAATCTACATCACCTCTCGCCTAAAAGGTGTATACCTGAACCATTCTCTTAAGAAACCGTATGATCTTGATGGTTCCCTAACTATTGAAGCCAAAACAGTTTTGTACGGAAAAAACCAACACTTGTTAAAATTTGCCGGATAAGTGATTGTCAATAATACTTCTTGGTCTTTGCAACCAAAACATCTACATTCCTGTTTTTGATATCTCTGGCTTGAATGACTAACAATCTTTGATGGGAGTACTCCATGATTCTAAACATAAGCGATCGAGATGAATAAAGCGAGTTAGCTTATTTTGCATAAAATATTAATGGCTAAATAAAAACAACAAACAGACAAATAGCTGGTCGGGTTTTTTTAGACGTATTTGGCATATGAGTGCACACACACACACACACACACACACACACACACACTCACACACTTACACACTTACACACACACACACTGTCATTATTTTTTCTGAAATTCTCTTTTAACTACCTGTCAGAGCTGATAATGTACACTAATGAAACAGCGGCTGGTTGTTACACGTGACACTGCTCTGTCCTCTCTGTTTAAAATGACGCTTTCTCTGACACACCCTCTACAATTCTGACTGTCTCTTACGCTATATGCCACTTTGTCCCACGCAAATGGGAAAGTGTTTGTTTGTTTGCTTGGCTTTTTTTCCCCCTTGCTTGTTTGTTCGTTTGTGTGTGTGTGTGTGTGTGTGTGTGTGTGTGTGTGTGTTGTGTGTGTGTGTGTGTGTGTGTGTGTGTGTGTGCACGTGTGTGTGTGTATATATGTGCGTGGATAGGTGCATGCGTGTGTTTGTGTGTGTGTGTGTGTTTGAATGTCTGTATGTGTGTCTGTGTGTGTGCGTGTGCACATGCATGTGTATATATGTACGTTCGTGCGTGCGTGCGTATCTGTGTGTGTATGTGTGTGTGTGTTTGAGTGTGTGTATGTGTTGTGTGTGTGCGTGTGCACGTGCGTGTGTATATATGTGCGTGCGTGCGTATGTGTGTGTGTTTGAGTGTGTTGTGTGTGTGTGTGTGTGTGTGTGTGTGTGTGTGTGTGTGTTTATGCGCGCGCATGCAGTTACGTGATTGTGTTGGAATAACAATTTCAAATATTTAAAAAAATTACGAATTCTCTCATTAAAAGACACACCACACACACGAAGATTTTAACTCGAAATAATTAGCTGCTCATTCTTAAACCATTTCTTAAGACAATTTTCATATTGACTTAAAGTCGATAATCTCTGCCTGTCTGACTGTCTGTCTGTCTGTTTGTATGTCTGTCCGACTCTCTGTGTCTGTTTGTTTGTCTGTCTCTCGATATGCCTGTCTGTCTTTCTGCTCTTTCTCTATCTGTCTGTTTGTCTGTCTGTCTGACTCCCTATGTGTATGTCTGTCTGTCTGTCTCTCGATATGCCTGTCTGTCTGTCTTCTCTCTCTCTGTCTATCTGTCTCTCTCTCTCTCTTTCTCTCTCTCTCTCTCTCTCTCTATTCCTCTCTTTCTCTCTCTCTCTCTATTCCTCTCTCTCTCTGTTTCTCTCTCTCTCTCTCTCTCTCTCTCTCTCTCTCTTTCTTTCTTTCTTTCTTTCTTTCTTTTCTTCTTTCTTCTATGCATGTCTGTCTGTTTGTCTGCCTGTATCTCTCTCCGTCTGTCTTTCTCTCTTTCTGTCTGTCTGTCTGTCTCTCACTCACTCAATATGTGTCTGTCTTTCTGTCTATATCTCTGTCTGTCAGTCTGTCTACTTGTTTTACTCTTGTCTGTCTATCGCTCTCTCTATCTGTGTCTTTCGTGTGTCTATCTGTCTCTCTCTCTCACTTACTCAATATGTGTCTGTCTTTCTGTCTATCTCTCTGTCGGTTTGTCTGTCTACTTCTTTTACTCTGCCTGTCTGTCTCTGTCTATGTCTCTCTGTATCTGTGTCTTTCGTCTGTCTGTCTCTCTCACTCACTCAATATTTGTCTGTCTATCTGTAACTCTATCTGCATGTCTGTCGCTCTCTCTCTCTCTTTCTTTTACTCTATCTGTCTGTCTGTGTCTGTCTATCTATATCTCTGTCTTTGTGTCTGTCATCTGTCTGTCTGTCTGTCTGTATCTCTCTCTCAATCTCTTCTCTCTCTCTCTCTCTCTCTCTTCTCTCTCTCTCTCTCTCTCTCTCTCTCTCTCTCTCTCGGACAATTTCAGCTGAAGCTTTACAAAATTGCTTCTCACTGTTTTAGATTTGTTTCTTTTTTTTCTTTTCTTTTTATTTCTCTGTTTAGCCTCTCCTTTGACATTTTTCTCCGTGTTAAAGACTTTCTTTGTTTTTAAAAAAAAAATTGAGAACTGAGAATTGTCAGATGGTCATGACAGCTCTGGAATAAACGGAATCTAAAAACGGCCACGAAGTGATTTTAACTAATGAAAACAAGAAACGCAGCCAAGACAAAAGGACAATGGGAAGCAACTTACGGGTAGAATAAGGAAGGAAATGATTGCCCCTGGAATAAACCTTTGACTTTCACAAGAACTGACTTCCGTAATATATACTTTTAGAAACGTTTAACCCGTACGTTTAGTGTGAACGCACCTGTCTAGAGAGCGAGAAAGTTTATGTTCAATTCTCTATCCCTGATGCCTTATTTTCTAGTGTACAAAAACCTTTCACACAAAAAACGCGAAACGGGGACCGTAACAGCAGATATTGAGAAAAGGTTACAGGCAGTGGAGGTGAGATTCTTTCGCAAACTCCTTGGTATTTCATACAGAAATCACATCACTAATGAGGAAGTGAAAACCAGAATTTAAAAAACGCCATCGGACCATATAAAGAGCTCCTGACTTCAGTGGAGAGAAAAAACCGCAAACTAAAGTGGTACGGGAACGTCACACGAACATCTAGACTGGCCAAGACTGTCCTACAGGGAACAGTACAAGGAGGGAGACGAAGAAGAGGCAGACAGAAAAAACGATGGAAAGACAACATCAGAGAGTGGACTGGCCAAGACTGTCCTACAGGGAACAGTACAAGGAGGGAGACGAAGAAGAGGCAGACAGAGAAAACGATGGAAAGACAACATCAGAGAGTGGACTGGCCAAGACTGTCCTACAGGGAACAGTACAAGGAGGGAGACGAAGAAGAGGCAGACAGAGAAAACGATGGAAAGACAACATCAGAGAGTGGAGGACTGGCCAAGACTGTCCTACAGGGAACAGTACAAGGAGGGAGACGAAGAAGAGGCAGACAGAGAAAACGATGGAAAGACAACATCAGAGAGTGGAGGACTGGCCTTGAGTGGAACGATTGGCTCTCAGAGAACAGCGGAGAGTGGAGGAAGCTGGTTGCAAAATTGTCATTAGTGCCTTCACGGTTACAGGGACTTTGGGATAGGTGACTTTCCTGCCTGCTGTTCCCACGCCGCTCATTTCATTCAACCTCTCCGCTCCAGCCGTACCTAGATTTGTTATGTCACATCCTCAAGGTCGTAAGTCCACAGGGAGATTTTCTTTTAAAGCCAGGCCGCCGTGTGACCACCAGCACAGAAGGGACCTGCACAGCTCCTGGGTTGTTGTTGTTGTTGTGCGTTCCCCAGCTTTACACCCTGGGGGTCACCCACAACATGCACTCTGACTCACTCATCCCACCTGGGAATCACTGTGAGATAGGAAGTACACCCTGGGTGAGAAGTTTGCGTGTATGACTCTTTTCAAGTACCTCGCCACATAGGCAGCCATACTCCGACTTCAGAGTATTTTTTCTCCTATAAAGGAGAGTGCAGGTTGTTATGTTAAGAGCTTGTCATGGCTGAAGGCAATCTCAACACAACATTTTAAACATGACAACATTTTGATGTAGGCCTTGGCAATTAGCTGGCATCAATAACTGACACAGCTTTTGGCCTAGGCCATAACACAGCTCCTGGGTCACTTTGGTGGTGTTTAGGGGGTGCCTGTACTGATTTATGTATTTATTTATGCTTTTATATCGAAGATAATGGAATAAGCACTCATGTGCTTTTTTACATCCAGTCCCCGTGTGTATGCGGTTTTGTACATTCTGTCATCTGTTCCCACCGGCACACAATGACCTACTCTTACGAATAGCGGAACAGGATTTAACGTGTGCGCAAGATGTTGGATCGGTGGTCTAGAGGTAACGCGCTTGTCTAGAAAGCGAAAAGTCCGGGTCTGAAGTGTGCGCGGTTCGTACCCCGTTTGGACCCGAAACTTTTCCCCCATCCATTAGACCATGAGTGGTGGTCTGGGCGCTAGTCTTTCGGATGAGACGATAAACCGAGGTCCCGTGTTTTACACGTAATTATTTAGGGCACGTAAAAGAACCCACGGCAACAAGAGAGTTGTCCCTGGCAAAATTCTTAGAAGAAAGCCACTCTGATAGGGAAACAAATACAGTTGCAGACAGGGAAAAAAAAGGGTGGCGCTGCTCTTGTGGCGACGCGCTCTCCCCGGGGAGAGCAGCCCGAATTTCACGGAGAGAAATCTGCCGTGACTTAAAGTGGTATGAAATGAAATCTGAGCGCTTTGATTTGTTGCTGTACAAGATTCAGCGCTATATGAATTCCATACATTATTATTATTATTATTATTATTATTATTATTATTATTAAGATGTTCTGCGTGCGTTCGCACACGGGACCTCCTCGGTTTATAGTCTCATCCGAAGGACTTTTGGGGAGAGTGGAGTCTGCACTGATGTTAACTCCAGGGTAAAAAATATCCCCTTGAACGGGAATCGAACCCGGGTCGTCAGATTACGAGCGCAATGTTCTGACCACTAGGCTATCCCGTCCCGTCTGAGGTAACACACGCAGGACATCACCTACCCAACCCCTTTTACTGATGACTGTATTAGCTCAGTCACAGAGCCAGACTGAGTGAAACGCTCGCCCGAGGTGGCCACCACCACCACCATGTCTCTCTTGTGACAACAGTCATGCTTTTCCCCGGGGAGAGCAGCTAGGGTTGTATTCGGAGCGCTCTGCTTTGACTAAAAAAGTAAAGGTGTCCCATAACCCATAAGGTCGTAGGGGAGCGAGGAATCAGAGACCTCAACTTCTCTAGGGGCCAGCGTATTGAGGGCAGTGGCGCCCATCTCCTCTCCCTTGCTGCTTTACCCTCCCTGACCCTAAAGAGGGCAAGGTACCCATTTACAGCTGGGTGAACTGGGGGAGGGACTGTACTGAAACCAAGACGCACAAACGGTCACCCATCCAAGTGGTAACCACGCTCGATGCTGCTTAAACCTTAGCTTAGGGGAAAGCTAGTGTTGCCTTGACTGAAAGTGGTATAAAATGCAAAACACAAGCTGCCATGGCGCAGTGGTTAGTGCCTTGGATTACGGACTCGAAGGTTGGAGGTTCGAATTCCAAAAGTCATCGGGATTTTTTTCGGACTCCGATCCGACTTCTACCCAGAGTGAGTTTGCTGTGGGCTCAGTGGGAAGACTGGGACCACACAGTCGAGCTTCATCCACTTTACGGATGCGAGTTTGAGAGTGTTGTTTAAATTATCTGACCAACACCGCAGGTGTCTGTATTTCTCAGGCTGGTTAACGCTGGGTATATATTATTATTTTTACGCTGTCTAAGCGTTCGAAGAATTGCGAAGAAGAAGAAGAAGAATTGCGAAGAAGAAGAAGAAGAAGAAGAAGAAGAAGAAGAAGAAGAAGAAGAAGAAGAAGAGAACAACAACAACAACAACAACAACAACCACAACCACAACCAGAAGAAGCAGAAGAATAGTAGATAGTATAAAGATTAGAGGAAAAAGCGAGGTATTCAGAGATATTTAGCTTATTATGTAAAGAAGCACGCGTGAGCACGCTGTATACATGCACACCCTAGCACTAACACACAAATACACACACGCACACACACTGACACACACAAATACTCACACTTACACACATACACACTTACACACACAAACACACACACACACGCGCGCGCACATTAAGAGTCATAAAGGCACATTGAAAGACAGACGCATTAACATAGACAATAGACAGGCAGGTACAAAGATAAACAATGTTCACATAATCCCATAACAAACAGACATAAAAAATGATGGAACTAGGAATCGTGGAACTCACAAATCCTCAACAATGCTAAGCCATTAAACTTTCTGCAAGAAAATCGCAAGTCTTGCAAATTAAAGAAAAAAAATTACCAACAAACAAATACACGCACATGCACGCACGCATGTACTCACACACACATACACACACACACACACACACACACACACACACACACACACACACACACACACACACACACACAAGTCATTTACACCTAATTCTTCCTACGTGCATTTGTTATTACTGTAATTATCTGTCGAAATATATTTTTTGAGCCAGCAAATGTCGATATTCTATTAGAATCTAAGTACGATGTTACAACAAATCACAGTCTATGAATTGGAAGTTTTAATTCATACAATTCATCGCCATTCTAGTCATAAGAATGATTTTTCTGCCAAAGATTTCACAAACAAAATCATTACACGCTGAAAATCTTTAAAGGTAGCATACGAAGTATGGAGTAATGACAATGCCTTTGGCCTGACCTGACTCGAATTCCGACTCCAGGTTGAGCACTCTTCAGAGGTCCCATGGGTGATTGAAACCCCACTCACCCCCTGTGGTACCTAACAGCATAAGTATAGATAGATAGATAGATAGATAGATAGATAGATAGATAGATAGATAGATAGATAGATAGATAGATAGATAGATAGAGAGACAGAGAGACAGACAAAGAGATAGATAGATGGATGGATGGATAGATAGATAGACAGACAGACAAAAAAAACAGATAGATAGATAGATCGATAGATAGATAGATAGATAGATAGAGAGATGGATAGACAGACAGACAGATAGATAGATAGATAGATAGACAGACAGACATACAGACAGACAGACAGATAGATAGACAGACAGACAGACAGACAGACAGATAGATAGATAGATAGATAGATAGATAGATAGATAGATAGATAGATAGATAGATAGATAGATAGATAGATAGATAGATAGATCAACTATCCCGCAATCCCATGGACCTTGAGGGCATCAATGAAGATTTCGCAACCAGCTTCCTCCACTTCCCGCAGTCCTCTGCTTTCCGTACCAAATCGTTCCACTCAAGGCTACCAGTCCACTCTCTGATGCTGTCTACCCATCGTTTTCTCTGTCTGCCTCTTCTTCGTCTCCCTCCTTGTACTGTTCCCTGTAGGACAGTCTTGGCCAGTCCAGATGTTCGTGTGATGTGCCCGAACCACTTAAATTTGCTTCTTTTTTTCACTGAAGTCAGGAACTCTTCATAAAGTCCGATGGTGTTTTTGATTCTGGTTTTCGCTTCCTCATTAGGATCTCTGTATGAGGTATGTGAAGGTGAGTCAACAAAAGGTGATGTTGATTACACAAATGTAACAAAGAAATAAGATTCACGTTTGGTCATCAGGGAAGCTACGATTCATCCTGATACCCGTTATACAAACCATTTCACTGTTTGTACAGATGGATCAATATTCTAGTCTGGCATAAAACGACACACAAAGTATTTGTTTTTTTCCCTGGGGTATTTGTCTTTGTTGGGGGTGGGGGGGGTGGTTTCAAGTAACGGTAGGTAAGCACATTGTATGTCTTTTTACCGGTTATTTGCGAAACTAACAACCTTCAAATCAGTCACCTTTCCGCCAGCCATCTTGATCTTTTTGACACTGTGTTTGCGCGAAGTCTAGGTCATTCTCACTTGACCTTTAAGAGGCCGAATATCAAATGACTTGCTGGAAAGGTAAAGTAAGGTTTTTTGACAATATCTAATTGTAAGATTTTTTGGGGGTAGAGTGAGATCAGACTACTGTTTGGTTTACTCGTGTTTTTGTAAGTGTTGGAGTGCTCAAGTAGATTTGTCACCTTTATCTTTATGTAGGGGACAAACTAGCTCAGCGGTCAGAGCACTCGCTTTCCCCCAAGCTAAGGTTAAGCAGTATCGGGCGTGGTCACCACTTGGATGGGTGACCGTTTGCGCCACGCCTTGGCTTCAATACAGTTCCCCAAGTTCACCCAAATGTAAACGGGTACCTGCCCTTTTTAAGGGTCAGGGGAGGTAAAAGCAGCGAGGGAGAGGAGATGGGCGCCGCCCTCAATATGCTGGTCCATGGAGAAGCTGAGGTCTCTGACGCCTTGCTCCTCAAGGACGACATAGGTTATAGAAAAACTTTCTTTTTTTTTTTTTTTTACTTTACTTTACTTTACTAATTTTTGGTAAAAGCAGATATAAATACGAATTTCATATCGAGCATTTGCTCCTGGTCTGGCATTGATTTGATAAATAATAATAATAATAATAACAACAATAATGATAATAATAATAATAATAATAATAATAATAATAAATGGAATGTGTATAGCGCTATATCTTGCAAAGACAAATCAGAGCGCTTGCATTCAACATATTCTTACAGAGTCATGCAGCCAATAACTATCAAAAGGTTAAACAAAATTAAAATGTACGCACCTACCACACACACACACATACACACACACACACACACACACACACACACACACACACACACACACACACACACACAGTCACAGTTTGTAGGCTTTGGAAGGTTAATGAGATTTGGATATTGAAGACAGTGGCAATTTTGAGATGAAAGAGGGGGGAA
>CM054164.1:23964424-23966924 GCA_028751875.1 Rapana venosa
TCAGGGTTTTGTTGAGTTCTAGGCCTGTCCATTCACTGATGTTATCCTCCCAGCTCTTCCTTGGTCTGCCTCTTCTTCTTCCTCTTGGACAGTGCCTTGCAAAACTGTCTTTGTAATTCCTTGGGATCTTGTGACATGCCCATACCACTTAAGTTTACGCTTTTTTCACGATCGTTAGAAGGTTCTCATAGGGTCCAATGGTTTAGCTGGATTCTGTTATGCACGCTTTCGTTGCTTATGTGGTCTTTGTAGAGATGCCAAGGAGTCTCCGAAGCATTCTCATCTCCATGCCTGTACTCTTCTCTCCAAATCTGCAGTCAGGGTCCATGATTCACAGGCATACAGAATATGGATATGACAAGGGAGCGCATTAGTCTGATCTTGGAGATAAGTGAGATATTCTTTCTCTCCAGATGGTGTTTAGTTTTGACAAAGCTGTTATTGTCTGTGCAGTCCTGCATACTACTTCTGGCTTGGATCCCTGGTCGGATACAATGGCTCCCAGGTACTTGAAGCTTTGAACTGTTTCCAGCTTCTGGTCATTAACCCTGAATCAGTGCTAATGCCGTTGGTGTTATTAGTCATCAGTTTGGTCTTCTCTGCACTGATTTTCCATGCCGTATGTTTTGGAGGCCTTATCCAAGTGTTCTGTTAGGCTGCAAGCTCTTTTTCTGATCCTGCTATTCCATCAATGTCATCTGCGAAGCGGAGGTTTGTGATCGTTCTGCCACCAATGCTGACTGATCCTTCATGATGTTCCAGTGCATCAGCAATGATTCTCTCAAGGAAGATGTTGAAAAGAGTGGGTGAGAGTAGACAGCCCTGCCTACTCCAACTGTTGTTCGAAACCATTCTCCAATGTTGTTGTTGTAGTACACTGCACTGGTGGCCTCGCTGTACAGCTGTTTGATGACTCTGATCAGGTTTGCATTGATGCTGTACAAGTTCATGGTTGCCCACAAAGCTGCATGCCACACCCTGTTAAATGCCTTCTTAAAATCGATAAATACGTGGTATAGGTCTTGTTGATGTTGAAGGTACCGCTCACATAGTATTCTGAGGTTGAATATCTGTTCTGTTGTGCTGCGCCCTGCTCTGAAACCTGCTTGTTCCTCAGCAATGATGGTCTCTGCTTGTGGCTTCAGTCTATTCAATATTATCTGCAGCATGACCTTGCTTGGGTGACATATGAGGCTGATTGTGCGGTAATTATGGCATTGTTGTAGATTTCCTTTCTTGGGGAGGGTGATGATGAGTGACTGCGTCCATGGTGTTGGCCATTTTCCTGTCTGCCAGATCTTGTTGCAGATTCTTAGTAGGGCGCTGATCATGGCTTCCCCTCCAGCTTGGACCAACTCAGCTGGAATGTTGTCAGCCCCTGCTGACTTCCCCTTTTTCAGCGATCTGACTGCTGTTTCCACTTCTTCTCGGAGGATAGGGTGACTGTCTGTGTCTTTGCTTTCGGGTACATTAAGGACTTCTGGATCTCCTGCGGTTCTATAGTTATACAGGTCGGAGCAGTATTCTGTCCATCTGTTCAGAATATCCTGGTCGTCAGTGAGACACTTCCCATTTTTGTCTTGGATTGTTAAACCTTTTCTCTGTTTCGTGCTAGTCAGGTCTTTCACCAGCTGATATGCTTTCTTGCTATTGTTTTTCTTGATGTTCTCTTCAATGTCTCGGCACTGTTCACCGATCCATTTCTCTTTTGCCTCTGTCATGGACTTCCTGATTCTTTTGTTGACTGCCCTATATTGTTCTGCTCTTTCTTTTGTTTCATTTTTCTTTTTCTTCAACTCTCTACGCTTGTCGCATAGTTGTAGGATGTTAGGTGTGACCCATGGTTTTTTGACTGGTCGGCGTTTGCCAAGAAGCTCGTTTGCTGTTTCAGTCACTGCTGTATTGAAACTATTCGTCAGTGTGTCTATGTCTGAGTCTAACACAGTGAGTGCTGCAAACTTTCCACCTATCCTTGCTTGAAAAATTTCTAATACCTCTGGGTCCTTCAGCTTCTCGAGGTCAAATTTGATCCAAATATTCAATGTACCATCTGGAAATAAAAAGTTGACTTGACTTGACTAAAAAAAAAAAGCAAACGAGTTTGTTTTCCTAATTAACAAGTTTTTTTAATGAGAGAAGAGAAAATCACAAAAGCTGAGGCACGGTACAAAATGATTAATTGAAAATTCAAACAATAATTAGTTCCACACACACACACACACACACACACACACACACACACACACACACACACACACACACACACACACACATTCAAACAGATGACAAAATTTACAAAACCCCATACACACGGGACTGGATGTAAAAAAGCATATGAGTGCTTATTCCATTATCCTCGATATAAAAGAATAAATAAATAAACACACACACACACACACACACACACACACACACACACACACACACAACACACACCACGCACACACACACACACACAAGAGTCCAAATTCACCCACCCACCCCGCCACACACACACAAA
>CM054164.1:23986924-24001924 GCA_028751875.1 Rapana venosa
CTTCTTCTCTTCTTCTTCTTTTGCAATTCTTCTTCTTTGCAATTCTTCTTCTTCTTCTTCTTCTTCTTCGCAATTCTTCATCTTCTCTTCGCAATTCTTCTTCTTCTTCTTCTTCTTCTTCTTCTTCTTCTTCTTCTCTTCTTCTTCTTCTTCTTCTTCTTATCTTCTTCGCAATTCTTCTTCTTCTTCTTCTTCTTCTTCTTCTTGGCAATTCTTCTTCTTCTTTTTCTTTTTCTTTTCTTCTTCTTCTTCTTCTTCTTCTTCTTCTTCTTCTTCTTCTTCTTCTTTTCTCTTCTTCTTCTTCTTCTTCTTCGCAATTCTTCTTCTTCGCAATTCTTCTTCTTCGCAATTCTTCTTCTTCTTCTTATCTTCTTCACCAGAACGAATGAATAGGAATGAACCATACAATCCTCACTGGTCAATTGTGTACAGATGTTAATGAATAATTCTGAATGTATTATTTACAAGTCAGTTTTGCTGTCTCTCTTGTTATCAGTGTGTCTGTCTTTAGTCCGCTTTCTTCTCTGAGTGTATTACGTTTTCCATGTTTAATTAATCATCAGGGTTTTTTTGTATGCAATCTTTTTTGTCATTCAATTTGTGGCTCTGTTTAGTTGATTGGCTGACAGTCTGCTCTCAGTCTGCATTTCTGTCTGTGTGTTTGTCTGTCTGTGTCTGTCTCTGTCTGTCTCACTGTCTCTCTGTTTCTGTCTCTTTCTCTCTGTCTCTGCTTCTATTTCTGTCTCGCTATCTCTGTCTCTCTGCCTCTGTCTTTCTTTGTCTCTGTCTCTCTGTGTATCTCTGTCTCCGTCTGTTTGTATGTATCTGTCTCTCTCTTTCTCTCTCTCTGTCTCTCTGTATCTGTGTCTGTATACTGTCTCTCCCTGTTCTCTGTCTCCCTGTGTCCTCTGTCTCTCTGTTTTCCTTCCCGCCCTTTCGCTCTCTCTCTCTCTCTCTCTCTCTCTCTCTCTCTCTCTCTCTCTCTCTCTCTCTCTCTCTCTCTCTCTCTCTCTCTCTCTCTCTCTCTCTCTCTCTCTCTCTCTGCTTGCCTCTGTCTCGTTTTCACGATATAAATTGCTTTAGAGGAAATTGCACCAATTCCCTAATGTCTTCCTTTCCCCATGTTCACCCTTATACACACCAACACGAATGAATATGAATGAACCATGAGATAATCCTGATTGGTTGATTGGTGTACAGATGTTAATGAATAATTCTGAATGTGTTATTTACAAGTTGGTTTTGCTGTCTCTCTTGTCATCAGTGTGTCTGTCTTTATTCTGTTTTCTTCTCTGAGTGTATATACGTTTTCCATGTTTAATCATCATGTTTTTTGTGTGCAATCTTTTTGTCATTCAATTTGTGGCTCTGTTTAGTTGATTGGCTGACAATTTACTCTCTGTCTGTCTGTGTGTGTGTGTCTGTCTCTGTCTGTCTCTCTCTGCGTCTCATTGTTTCTCTGTTTCTGTCTCTACCTCTCTGTCTCTGCTTCTATTTCTGTCTCTCTCTGTCTCTGTCTGTCTGTCTCTATCTGTCTATCTCTGTTTCTGTCTCTCTGTCTCTGTCTCTCTCTCTCTCTCTCTCTCTCTCTCTCTCTCTCTCTTCTTCTTCTTCTTCTTCTTCTTCTTCCTCCTCTTCTCTTCTTCTTCTCTTCTTCTTCTTCTTCTTTTTCTTCTTCTTTTTTGCATTTTTTTCCTTTCAACAAAACGTTCAACATCTATAAAATTTATACAAACCACACCCCAACACACCCCCCCACCCCCCCCCACCCCCTCCTTTCTTCCTATTTCCCTTTCTCCCTTTCTCCTCCCTCTCCCTTTTTCGTTCTCCACTCAAAACCCTACTACCTCCCTCCCCCCCCCAAAACCCCCCTTCCCTTCTTATATCCTTCTTCAACCAAAATTGGGCAAAACCCCGTCATATCCATTTCAAAGAGGAAAGGGAATGTTGTAACCAAGTACCTATGTTTTGCTATAAAAAAAGAATCAGAACGTGTAACCAAGTCCTGTCTTGCATCCCAAAGCGGGAAGGGCACGAAAAAAATCCAAAATGATTCACGAAACAGAGACGGGAGAGAGGAAGATTGCGGCGACCCCCCCCCACCCCACCCTCTCCTCTTTTTCTCTCTCCCTCTCTCTCTTTTTCCTATCTTTTCTTCTCTCTCCTCTCTCTCTCTCTTTTCTCTCTCTCGGGGACTGGTTTAAAAACACATGAGTGCTTATTCATTATCCTCAAAATAAAAAAAATTTTGTCTTTGCATTGCCTCTTTTTTCTCCTCTATCTGTCTCTGCTGCTTCTGCGTCTTCTGTCGTCTGCCCTCCTCTCTCCCCTCTCTCTCCTCCTCTCTCTCTCTCTCTCTCTCTCCTCTCCCCCCCTCCCTCCTCCCCCTCCGTCTACCCAAAAAATTGGCTTTTTTGCTTTTTTTGGCATTGAAATGCGGGGGTGGCGAGTGGGGAGGGAAGTGTGAAGAACGTATAGCGGGGGGACATTTTGTTTTATTAAAGACATGAAAATTATAAAATTTTAAATTGATTGGGGTTTTTAGATATAATTAATTTTAAGTGGTAGGGATTCAATATAACTAATGTTTAATTTAGTCCTTCATTGTGTATTATGCAGCTTTTTCTTCATTTTTTTGCATTTTGTTTTTTGTATTTTTATTTCTTGGGGACCGGGTGTAAAAAAGCCCCTTGGCTTATCCAATTACCCTTTTAAAACTTTCGATTCAGTTTATTTCCCTCTCCCCCTCTCTCTCTCTCCCCCTTCCCTCTCTCTCTCTCTCCCCTTCTTCTCTCCCCTCTCTCTCCCCTCTCCCTCTCCTCCTCTCTCTCTTCCCTCCCCTTTTCCTTTCCTCTCTCTCTCTTTCTCCTTCTCTCTCTCTCTTCTCTCTCTCTCTCTCTCTCCTCTCCTCTCTCTCCTCCCCCTCTCTTTTTCTCTCTAAATTCTCTCTCTCTTCCTCTCTCCTCTTCTCTCTCCTCTCTCTCTCTCCTCCTTCTCTTTCCTCTCTCCCCTCAATATATATATATAATCTCATATTATAATCTCTCCCTCTCTCTCTCTTTCTCTCCCCTCACCTCTTCTTCTCTCTCTCAATCAGTCTCCCCTTTTTCTCTCTCCCCTCTCTCCCCTCTCTCTCTCTCTCTCTCTCTCTCTCTTCTTTTTTCTCTCACTCTCCTCTCTCCTCTCTCTCCCCCCCCCTTTGTCCCCTTTTTTCCCCCCTCTCTCTCTCGCATCCTCAGACTTTCAGGGGGGGTAGGAGCTGGTTCCACCTTTCCAAGGGGTTAATGTCCATTTTGATGTCAGACTGAGTTTCTCTGAGATTGAAGAGCAGTGAAGTCTGGCGTCTCTGGTATTTAGATAGTAGGTGTCATGTTTGCATAGGATTATGTGTCGAAAGGCATGGAAGCATAACAAGACTTGAGACATACGTAGACACACGTGCGCGGCTTGCCGCCGCACACTCAGGGTCACACAAAACATGCAGGGTTTGCAAAAAGACAAAACACAACACAGCAACAAAAAACAAACATACACACACCCACGCGTGCGCGGCGCGCGGCACACACACACCCACATAATACATACATGCATAAACATACAAATACATATAACATAGATACAATGTGTTGTGTGTGTGGTGTGTTGTGTGTGGGGTGTGTTGGGGGTGTTGTGTTTTGGTGTTGGTGTGTGTGGGGTTGGGTTTTGGTGAGTATATGTGTTTTAAAAATTATTGTTTGTGTATGTGTGGTTGGTGTGTTTTGGTGTGTGTGTGTGTGTGTGTGTGGTGTGGTGTTGTGCGCGCCGTGTAGGTATTTTTGGGGCCTCTTGAAGAAAAACTTTTGATTTGACTTTCCCTATGAAACAACACTCACACATACAGCCGCACCACGCACCACAAACACAAAAACACACACATACCCCAAAACACCACATATAGTATCCACAGAGAAATTACACACAACACCCATTATAGTACCCACAGAACAATTACACACAACCCCCACATTTAGTATCCAAGAGAAAAATTACACAAAACACCACTTATATAAGCACAGAGACAAGAAGTAAAAAGCATACTTTGAAAAGTACATTTTTTCTTCTTTGGGGCATAATTTAGTTTTTTCGAGGGGACACTTTTTGAAATCAAAAAAAAAAAAAATATTTCCTTTAAAAAAACCCCCCCCAAAAAAAAAAAAAAAAAAAAAAAAAATAACCTGCTTTTTTAAATTTCTGAAAATTGAATATTCGAACAATATCTGGTTGGATTTCATTTTGAAGTGAAAAAAACCCAACTATCTACTGAATTTTTATAGGGGTTTAAATTTTTTTTATCAAGAATCTGGGCAAAAAAGTGTGTATAGAATTTTAAATTTCTGCCTGAATTTACCCGGCTAGCTGAAAAAGGGCATTAACCATTCTTATTAGATTTTGTGGGTTTTAAAAAAAAAATGTGGCTTTTTTCTAACTTTTGTTGTTTTTGCTTTTTCTGGGGGGTTTGGGTTTCAAAAAGCAAACTGATCCCCAAAAAGAAATACAAAAACAATAACATATAATAATAATAACAACAACAAAAAGATGATGATATGATGTGATGATGAGATATGATAGTAATAAAATAATAAAAAAAATAAATAACAACAACAACCAAAATAAAAATAATAACAAAACAACAACATAATAATAATAACATTTAAAAAAAATAAAAAAAAACAACACTCTACATCTATTCTACTTTTCAATACTTGGGCCCCTGTTTAAAAACCAGAAATTTTAAAAGAAAAAAAATAAAAAAAATAAAAATAATAATAATAAAACAACACTTATACAGACATTTTTCACTTTTAACGATATATGGATCACTGTTTAAAAATCAAAAATCAAAGAAAGGGAAAAAGAAAAAAAAAGAAGAAAAAGAAAAAAGAAAAAGAAAAGAAGGAAGAAAAAAAAAAAAAGAAGAAGAAGAAGAAAAAAACAACAACAAAAAACAAAAACAACAAACAATAAAATAAAACAACACTTTTAGCAGATTTCTCACTTGACAATTCTGTGGGCAATCTTAACAAAAACGAAGAATTTGAAAATCTATTCCTTAGAGTGTTTTTTGTTGTTTTTGTTTTTTTTTTGGTTGTTTGCGTTGTTTGATTCTTTATTTTTTTTTTTCTGCTTCTTTTTTTTTTTTCTTTAAATGCGACGATATATCCCCCCCCCCCCCCCCCAAAACACCACACACACAAATGCAAGAAAAAAGAAGAAGAAAAGAAGAAAAGGAAAGGGGGGAGGGAGGAGGAGGAGGAGGGGGAGGGGAGGAAAGAAGGAGAAAAAGAACAAGAACAAGAAAAAAATAAACAAGAAAAGAACAAGAAGAAGAACAATACAACAACAACCAACAACAAAAACAGCAAAAAAGAAAAGAAAAAAGAAAACAACAACAACAACAGCAAAAACAAGACAAAAACAACAACCAATACAACAACAAAAACTACTTTTTACCAAACGAGAAGAAAGGGGGGAACAAAAAAAAACAAACAAAAAAAAAGTTTTTAAAAATCTCCCCTTGTGAAGTCAGCGGGAAGGACCATTTTTACCCCAGAGAGGATGATTTTTTTTTCTTGCCCTTTTGATGATGTCCCATGTCCTTTTGTTCCCCCCTATGACTTTTCCTTAAAGGCGATGATTTTTTTGGGGCCCCTAGTCCCTTGTGGGGTTTGGGTTGTTTTTTTTTGCTTTTTTGTTTTTTGGGGTTTTTTTTGGGGTTTTTTGTTGGTTGTTGTTGGGTTTGGTTTTGTCTTTGTTTTTTCTTCGTCTTTTTATCTGTCTGTCTGCGTCCCCCTCTCCTTTTCCTCCCTCCTCTCTCTCTCTCCTCTTCCCCCTTCTTCCTCTTTGTCTTTTTATTTTCCCCTTCTTTCTTTCATTCCATCGTAATTTTTGTTTCTGTCTGTCTTCTGTCTGTCTGTCTTCTCTCTCTCTCTCTTCTCCTCTCTCTCTCTCTCTCCTCTCTGTGCCTCATTGTCTGTCTTTCGTCTGCCCGTGTTTCTGTCTGTCTGTCTTGCTTGCCTTCTATCTTTCGGGAATGTCTGTCTGGGGTTTTGTCCGTTCATCCTTGTCGTTTGTTTCTTTGACTCCCCCCCCCCCCCCCCCCACTTGCTCTCTATCTCTCTCTCTCTCTCTCTCCCCTCTCTCCTACTCTCTCTCTCTCTCCTCTCGGTTTTCCTCTCGGCTGGATAAAAAAAAAATCTTTGTAACTTTTTTTATTACCCTCGTACAATAAAACTGCTTTCTCTTTGTGTTTGCGCTTGCGTTTTGCGTTTCTCTCTCTCTTTTCTCTTTTATCTCTCTCTCTCTCTCTCTCTCTCTCTCTCTCTCTCTCTCTCTCTCCTCTCTCTCTCTCTCTCCCCTCTCCTCTCTCTCTCTCTTCTCAGAGATGAGAGAAGAGAGAGACAATGACAATAAATAAAAATATTGTCATTCTCTCTCTCTCTCTCCTCCCCTCCCTCTCTCTCTCTCCTCTCCTCTCATCTCTCTCTTTTCCTCTCTCTCTCTCTCATCATTACAATGCAGATAATGTACAGGCTTGATGCTGTAAAGGTCTTCGTGCATGGTTAAGTGTTTTAGGTTGAGCATGCAGAAACACTCTACCTGTCTGTTTCTGTATCTGCCTGCCTGCTAGGTCACCTTGTCTGCCTACCTTTTTCTCTTTGGGAAAAACGCACACACATACATACACCACACACACTCACAAAACACAAAAAACACACCACACACATCCACACAGATACACACTCAAACACACCACATACACACACACACACACACTCTCTCTCTCTCTCCTCTCCTCTCTCCTCTCTCTCTCTCTCACAAAACACATACAACACACACACACACACACACACACACACACACACAATCACCCACACTCAAACACACACACACACAACTCAAACACACACACACACACCACCACACACCCCACACACACACACACACACACAATCACACACACACAATCACACTCACACAATCACACACACTCAAACACACACACACACTCAAACACAACACACACTCAAAACACACACATCTCTCTCTCTCTCTCTCTCCTCTCCCCTCTCCTCTCTCTCTCTCTCTCTCTCTCTCACACACACACACAACACACACACACACACACACACACTCAAACACACACAACACAGTCACACACCCCAGGGAAAAACAACAAAAAACATACAAAATAAAAATGAATAAATACATAAAAAAGTAACCTCTAACATATTGTCACTTCGACAACACATGTGATCACTTTAACAACAAGAACAAAAACAACAACAAAAATACTACAACAACTTGTTACCAAGCGAGAAGAAGAGGGGGCAACAAAACAAAACAAAACAAAAACACAAAACAATATTGTAAAGATCGTCCTTTGCGAAAGTCAGCGGAAGGCACCATTGTTACCCCAGGACTGAGGATGATTTTTTTGTCTTGCCTGGCTTTTGATGAGTGTCCCATGTCCTTTTGTTCCCCTCTATGACTTTTCCTGTAAAGGCGATGATGTATTTTGGGCCTGCTAGTCCTTTGTGGGTTGGGTTGTTTTTTGTTGCTTTTTTGTTTGTTTGGGTTGTTTTTTGGTGTTGTTTTGTTGTTGGTTGTTTTTTGTTGTTGGGTTTTTTGTTGTTTTGTTTTTGGGTTGTTGTTGTAGGTTTGTGTGTTTGTTTGTTGTTGGGTATTTTTTGGGGGGGGCGAAAGGGGCGGGGGGGGGGGGGGGAGGCTGACTTGTAGGCTTTCACGTTAAGACCTTTTCAAAACTAGCAATCTTTCTTTATTCTGTCTCTTTGTCTGTTTTGTTTGTCTGTCTGTCTGTCTGTCTGTCTATGTGTGTGTTCTTGTGTCTATGTGTCTGTCCGTTTGTGTCTCTGTGTCTCTGTCTATTTGTCTCTGTGTGTCTGTCTGTTTCTCTCTCTCTCTCTCTCTCTCTCTCCTCTCTCTCTCTCTCCTCTCTCTCTCTCTCTCTCTCTCTCTCATCTCTCGTTCGCTCTCTCTCTTGTCTCTGTGTGCGTTTCTCGCTATCTCTTTCTCTCCCTCGCTCTCTCTCTCTCTCTCTCTCTCTCCTCTCTCCTCTCATCTCTCTCTCTCTCCTCTCTCTCTCTCTCTCTCTCTCTCTCTCTCTCTCTCTCTCTCTCCTCCCTCCCTCCCTCCCTCCCTCTCTCTCTCTCTCTCTCTCTCTCTCTCTCTCTCTTTATCTATCTATTTATCTATCTTTTATTGTCTGTGTCTCATTGCATTGTCTTCCTTTCTGTCTGTCTATTTTGTCTCATTACCTTTCTGTCTTTCTACATCACTGTCTGCCTATCTGTCTGTCTGACTGGCTGTTTTTATGTCGTAATAAGAAACAAATAAATAAATAAATAAAATAGATAAATAAATAAAATATGTCTGCCTCTCTCTCTCATTGTTAGTCTGTCCTTATGTCTGCCTTAATTTGTCTGGGTTTTTTTCTGTCTTTCTATTTCATTGTCTGTCTGTCTGTCTGTCTGTCTGTCTGTCTGGCTGGCTGGCTGGCTGGCTGGCTGGCTGGCTGACTGTCTTTATGTCAAAATCTAAAAACAAACAAATAAATAAATAAAGTATGTCTGCCTCTCTCTCTCATTGTCAGTCTGTCCGTATATGTCTGTATCAATTTGTCTGTTCATCTTTGTCTTTCTGTTTCTTTGTTCGCTATGTCCAACGTTAACAACAATAGCAACATGATAATAACAATACCAAAACAAAGAAAAAGAATCACTAAAGAAAGAAAGAAAAAAAAAAGAAAGACAGAAAGAAGGAAAGAAAGAAAGAAAGAAAGAAAGAAGAAAAAGACAGAAAGACAGAAAAAACGAAAGACATAAAGAAGGAAAGAAAAAAAGAAAGAAAGAAAGAAAGAAGGAAAGAAAGAAAGAAAGAAAAGGGGAGAAAATGAAAACAAAACAAAACAAAACAAAGACAAGAAAAAAAAAAGAAAGAAAGAAAGAAAGAAAGAAAGAAAGAATGAATGAAAGAAAGAAAGAAAGAAAGAAAACAGAAAGAAAACGAAAGAAAGAAAAGAACAGACAAAAGAAAGAGAGAATCACAAAAACAATAACAACTATAGCAACAACTATAACAAACAAGAATAGCAACAAAGGGGTCAAAGAGATGAGAAAAGTGAGAAAGAAGAACAAGAGAAAGAAGGAGGAAAGAATGAAGAAGTGAATTGGAAAAAAAAGAAGAAAAATGATTTTTTTTTAAAAAGAAATACTATAATATAAGTTTATTACTTATGTAATCACAGAAATACTAGACATACTAACGTTGTCCCTTAAATATGTATGAATGAAAATGTCACAGCAAGCATCGAATAGCAAAAACATAATTTTCAAAAAAGTTTGAAAAAAAATTAAGCTGCAGTTGATCATTACGATGGACTTCTGTGATCATTTTGAAACTGACGTATATCTAATGGAGTTTAGAGAAGATCAAAATGAAAGAAATAAGATAAATGTTTAAATGGAGGATTCCACACGCGCACACACACGCGCGCGCGCGCGATAGGATAGATAGATAGATAGATAGATAGATAGATAGATAGATAGATAGATAGATAGATAGATAGATAGATAGATAGATAGATAGATAGATAGATAGATAGATGGGGACGCGATAGCTCAGTGGTCGGAGCACTCGCTTTCCCCCAGCCAAGTAAAGCAGCGTCGAGCGTGGTTACCAGTTGGATGGGTGACCGTTTGTGCATCTTACCTTCAGTACAGTCCCCCAGTTCACCCAGCTGTAAATGGGTACCTGCCTCTTTAGGATCAGGGAAGGTAAAGCAGCGAGGGAGAAGAGATGGGCGCCGCCCTCAATATGCTGACCCCTAGATAAGTGAGGTCTCTGACGCCTCGCTCCCCTACAACCTTTTAGGTTATGGGATACCTTTACCTTTTATATATATAATATATATAATATATATATATATATAATATAATATATATATATATATATATATATATAAAATATATAATATATATATATTAGTATGTATGTATGTATGTATGTATGTATGTATATTATTCCGAATCAATATCAGTAAATAACTCGCATTTTTTACAAAAAAATGGCTAGTTAACAATCAATGTGGTTCTTTTCTTTATTAACTTCAATAGCTTAATCTAGCTTATGGGTAACAACAAATTTCAAATTAAACTCTATACCTAAAAATACTCAATTTTTTTTGCAAAACTGCAGCAAGTTACATTTAGTCTTTCTCAAAAGTATGACAAGATTAATATGAGTTGTTCATATGACACAAACAAAATTGAGATTTGTGGGTTGGGGGCGGGTTCGGGGGGTGGGGATGTCGAGGGTTTGTAACTAGTTTGTAGCTTGCTTTCATATAGTTTGGATCAAAAGCTTAGCTACTAAATCTGATCCTTCCGTGCAATTTATCTTATGTTTCTGCATTATTGAACAGTTATTCTTGTAATATTTATAGATCAGTGATGGCGTTTTTGTGTTTAACTTAAAATGCCAATGATGCATATGCTATTATATATATTTTTAAAAAGACTTAACTGGAAATGGATGTACGCAGAAATTAAATCTTGCATTATAAGAGATATAAAAGTCATACAAAATAATCTCGTATGTAGAATATATTTGTAAAAAATCTACTTTAACTTCTTAACGTCGCTTTTTTTTCTTTTTACAAGATTCAGCGCTATATAAATCCATATATTCTTCTTCTTCTTCTTCTTCTTCTTCGTCTTCTTCTTCTTCTTCTTCTTCTTCTTCTTATTATTATTATTATTATTATTATTATGGTTATTGTCTTAGTTCATGGCACACATTCAAAACAAAAATGACATACCTACCCGGAGTTTAGCTATCTACAAGTTTAATCTATTAAAACAGAAGGAAAACTCTGATTTCAAACCTCCGCTGCCTTGCGGCCATACCTACTCATAGGAAAAGGCTTCTGGAGTCGAACCCTGAGGAAAACATCGAGAGTCAAACTTCCCAAGGCAGTCCGAGGCTGTATACAGCATCGTTCTGGCAACTTCTACGACAAGGGGACGAGATAGCCTAGTGGTTAGAACATTGCGCTCGTAATCTGACGACCCGGGTTCGATTCCCGTTCAAGGGGATATTTTCCCCCTGGAGTTAACATCAGTGCAGACTCCACTCTCCCCAAAAGTCCTTCGGATGAGACTATAAACCCAGGCCCCGTGTGCGAACGCACGCAGAACATCTTGCGCACACGTTAAATCCTGTTCTGCTTTTTGTAAGAGTAGGCCATTGTGTGCCGGTGGGAACAGATGAGAGAATTTACAAAACCACATACAGACGGGGACTGGATGTAAAAAAAACCCACATAAGTGCTTATTCCATTATCCTCGGTATAAAAGAATAAATAGATAAATAAAGGAATAGATAAATAAATAAGTAAAGAAATCACTTACTTAGGCCCATCACTCCCCCTGGAGCATAGGCCGCCGACAACAGTCCGCCAGAGTCCTCTGTCCTATTGTGTTGTGATGTATTATAATTATTGTATCAGTGGTACTGTATTGTGTTGCATTGTGTTGCGTTGTATTGTATTAAATTGTACTGTATTGCATTATGTTGTGTTGTATTGTATAAAAATGTACTGTACTGTACTCTCTCTCTTTTCTCTCTCTCTCTCTCCTCTCTATCTCTCTCCTCTCCTCTCCTCCCATCTCTCTCTCTCTCTCTCTCTCTCTCACTCCTCTCCTCTATCTCTCTCTCTCTCTCTCTCTGGCTCTGTCTGTCTACCTGTCTGTCCGTCTGTCTGTATCTCTCTCTCTCTCTCTCTCTCTCTTCTCTCTCTCTCTCTTCGTCTCCTCTCTCTCTCTTTCTCTCTCTCTCTGTTCTGTTTGTCTTTCTGTCTATCCGTCTGTCTGTCTGTCTATTTCTCTCTCTCTCTCTCTCTCTCTCTCTCTCTCTCTCCTCTCTTCTTTCTCTCTCTCTCCTCTCGCTCTCTCTCTCTTTCTCTCTCTCTCTCCTCTCTCTCTCCTTCTCTCTCACTCTCTCTCTCTCTCTCTCTCTCTCTCTCTCTCTCTCTCTCTCTCTCTCTCCTCACTCTCTCTCTCTCTCTCTGCTCTGTCTGTCTGTCTGTCTGTCTGTCTCTCTTTCTCTTTCTCTCTCTCTCTCTCCTCTCTCTTCACTCTCTCTCTCTCTCTCTCCCTCTCTCTCTCCTCTCTCTCTCTCTCCTCTCTCTCTCTCTCTCTCTCTCTCTCACTCCTTCTCTCTCCTCTCTCTCTCTCTCACACTCTCTCTCTCTCTCCTCTCTCTCATCTCTCTCTCTCTCTCTCCTCTCTCATCTCTGAATGTTATTTCTACGATCTTTGCCGTTACGACCTTACATTAAACAGAAGAAAACTTTTGAAATTACTTCCTATAAAAACGTAGCTTTATTTACTTCCTACAAACTAAACTGTACATACTACCGATACACAAAACTTTCCGCGTGTTTCCACACAAAAAAAACAACCACCCAAACAAATTAAATCAAAACAAAAAAAGCAAAAAACAAATACCTATAATTACAGCCGCTATTTTGTTGGTGTTTTGTTGTTGTTGTTGTTTTTTTTTTGGGGGGGGGGGGGTTGTAGGAAACACTTCCTCTTAACCTAGGACGGGATAGCCTAGTGGTCAGAACATTGCGCTCGCAATCTGACGACCCGGGTTCCATTCCCGTTCAAGGGTATATTTTACCCTGGAGTTAACATCTGTGCAGACTTCCACTCTCCCCAAAAAGTCCTTCGGGTGAGACTATAAACTGAGGTCCTGGGTGCGAACGCACGCAGAACATCTTGCGCACACGTTAAAAATCCTGTTCCGCTTTTCGTAAGAGTAGGCCATTGTGTGCCGGTGGGAGCAGATGACAATTTACAAAACTGCATACACACGGGTACTGGGTGTAAAAAAGCACATAAGTGCTTATTCCATTATCCTCCAGGGAATAAAAGGGAGTAAACTCCAGGAGGAAATATCCCCCTTGAACGGGAATCGAACCCGGGTCGTCAGATTGCCAATGCAATATTGTAACCATTAGGCTCTCCCGTCCCCCTCTGTGCGTGTGTGTGTGTGTGTGTGTGTGGTGTGTGTGTGTGTGTGTGTGTGTGTGTGTGGTGTGTGTGTGTGTGTGTTTGTGTGTGTGTGTGTGTGTGTGTGTTTAAATGAAATCGATTTATCTTACAAATGTAGTTTCTAATTGATAAAGGAAAGAGAGTTACGACTCGTTTTATATTTTATTTAACCTAAAACTTACCCTTTCACAACCACCCTCCTCCCTCCGATCCTATCCCTCAACACACACACACACACACACACACACACACACGCGCGCGCGGCGCGCGCGCGCGCGCGTACGCACGTGCACACGCACGCACACACACACACGCACGATGGAAATAGATGACATAATTCACAAATCCGCACACCCACGGGGACTGGATGTAAAAAAGCACATCATTGCTTATTCCATTATCCTCGATATATAAGAGGGGTTTTTTTAATAAATAAAAAACCCGAAACAAGGGGGAAATAATTGGTGTCTGTCTTGGCTGAAAAGTTTCAATGTACTTCATAATTATGTTACCAATAATAAACGCTATGTAAACTAAAGTACTATAAACAAAGAACCCACAATAAATAAATAAATAAATAAAACAAAACAAAACAAGAAGAAGAAAATACGTCGACATACGCTTTTCTTATCACCACCAAGCAAAAGTACAAAGTAACACAGTCTGATGACGTCAATAATTTTGTTAAAGTTACGAAAGTTTGTCAGAAAAAATATCAATGCCCTTTATGTTTTTGTATCATTGATATTGACTGTTTTCATTTCGTTGAGGACTGTGCGAAGATAAGATGCTGCAATGTGGGATTCTAACACACACACACACACACACACACACGGAATTTACAAAACCGCACACACATGGGGACAGGGTGTTAAAAAAAAGCACATAAGTGCTTATTCCATTATTATCGATTATAAGATAAATTTTAAAAATAAATACTTTTTTAAAACACAAACACCACAAGATTTAAGATTTAATTCCTTTCACCCCTTCAAACACACACACAAACACAACACACACACACACTTCAAATGACGTAAAAGACCCCTAAAAAAAAACATTTTTAATGACGTAATAATAGGACACTGAAACGTCAAATGACGTAAAATTCTAATGACGTCTAAAGAGAAACTTTCAAGTAAAGACTTTTTTTTTCATGAGGATAAAAAAAAATCGTAAAATCCTTTTTTTTTTTTGTAAGCTGGACTAAAAATTCATGTAACCAGATTGATAGGAAGACAAAAAATACATCAAACATCATTCACTCATAACGATTTTTTAGAAATAAGACATGCTTCTATTTGTTTATTGTTCTATTCCTAATTATAGGCTTTGTAAATCATTGCTCATTCTTTTTGACATTACACTTTCTCTTATAAATAACCATCTCTTAAGTTTTTAATTGACCTTTCTACCAAGACAGTAATGAAGATTCCAAATTTGATATCCCAGAAGATGTAATGCAGCTACCTTTAATCAAAGGTAAAAATAAAGGTGTCCCATAACCTAATATGTGGTCGTAAGGGAACGAGGCATCAGAGACCTCAGCTTCTCTAGGGGCCAGCAAATTGAGGGCGGTGGCGCCCATCTCCTGTCCTTTGCTGCTTTATCTTCCCTGACCCTAAATAGGGCAGGTACCCATTTACAGGTAATAGTAAAATCAAAACCAGTAGCACACGCAAAATCACATCATTGGTGATTTTCGATGCTCTAGCAGAGAAACAACAATAACAACAACAAATAGATAGCAGTGCAGTGATGGGATAGCCTAGTGGTTAGAACATTGCGCTCGCAATCTGACGACCCAGGTTCCAATCCTGTTCAAGGGGGATATTTTTCCATGGAGTTAACATCAGCGCAGACTCCTCTCTCCCCAAAAGTC
>CM054164.1:24039424-24044424 GCA_028751875.1 Rapana venosa
CTGTCTGTCTGTCTGTGTCTCTCTCTCTCTCTCTCTCTCTCTCTCTCTCTCTCTTTCTCTTTCTCCCTCCCCCCCCCCCCCCCTCTCTCTCTTCTCTGTGTCTCTGTCTGTCTCTTTCTGTCTGTCCTCTCTCTCTGTTCTCTGTCTGTCTGTCTCTTTCTCCATCTCTCTCTCTCTGTTTCTATCTGTCTGTCTGTCTCGCTCGCTCGCTCGCTTTCTCTCTCTCTCTCTCTCTCTCTCTCTCTCTCTCTCTCTCTCCTCTTCTCTCTGTTATTGCCTCTCTGTCTCTGTCTCTCGCTATCTCTCTCTCTCTCTCGCTTTCTCTCTCTTGCTCTCTCTCCCTCTCCTCCTCTCTCTCTGTTATTGCCTCTCTGTCTCTGTCTTTGTCTCTGCCTCTGTCTCTGTCTCTCTCTGTCTCTGTCTCCCTCTCTGTCTCTCTCTGTCTGTCTTGGAATGAATGACAAGCTTCACACAACTTCATACACACTGAGATTGGATGCAAAATTTTCAGCTGTCTCTCTCTCTCACTCTCTCTTTCTCTCTCTCTCTCTCTCTCTCTCTCTCTCTCTCTCTCTCTCTCTCTCTCTCTCTCTTTCTCTCTCTCTCTCTCTCTCTCTCTCTCTCTCTCTCCTCTCTCTCTCTCTCTTCTCTCCCTCTCTCCTCTCTTCTGTCTGACTGCAGCACACTACTCCAGCCCATTCTTGGCTATTTTTTCCCCTTTTATATCAAAGATAATGGAATAAGCACTTACGTGCTTTTTTTTACATCCAGTCCACATGTGTATGCGGTTTTGTCCATTTTGTCATCTGTTCCCACCGCCACACAATGGCCTACTCTTACGAAAAGCGGAACAGGATTCGCATCCTCCTAACATCATCATGGTCATTTTTTTTCTCCTCTCCATAACAGAAGAACAATCTGTCCAGCATGTCACTCAAAAATCTCAAAAGACAGCAACGTTTTGTTTTGTTATCTAGGACACAATGGCGAAACAAATCTCTGATTCCTCCTGTCCCCATCCTCCTTGTGCCAAAGACAGGGCTGTAACTTTGGGTTGCAGCTGCAGTGACTGACACCTCTCCTCTCCATCAGTGTCTGATGTGTCTTCAGCTGCATTAGCCGTGACATATCCCATCACCGCTGCTTCCCTCATACAGGCTGCACACCGGTATTAAAAAATCACTCTTTTCCTTCTGTTTTTCTATGTAACTCTTATATTCATACCGCACGTACTAAGGCATCCACTGAGATAAAAACCACTTTTTGTGAAAGACTAGCCTCTGACTCAAAACTCATGTGATTTTGAACAAATTTGGTAGGTTTGAAATTTTTAATTTTTCAGCAAACACTGTACCCCCTCAGTCCTTTGTCGTCTGCAAGCTTCCTTACCGCAATATGCATGCGCGGGGTCAACGCTGTAGGAATACAGGCAAACCTCATTTGATGGTTGTTTCCAACTTTCTCGTGACTACCTGGTATTGCTCTATGTCCTCAATCAAAAAAAAAACAAGTGCACAGTCCATTTTTTCATGCTTAAAAAAATCTTTGAAAATCAACATCATTTTTTTCCACTCCCACTCTATAGAAGATACTACGCGACCCCCAAATTAACACCGGTGTGTAGCCGAAGCGTGGTGGCTGGAAAGGGAGAGAAGCGAAGAAAGAGGGTGGAGGGGAGGAGGGATGGGGTGGGGGAATCAACTTTACGACATGTCGTGAATGGGCGTAAACCGCTTTGTGGCTTGAATTACGGATATGTACTGGTTTACTACGTGTGTGAGTCAAAAAAGGAAAAATGGAAGGTGTAAGATGTGATTGAGGATGTAAAACTGCTTTATAGCTTGAATTACGGATATGTACTGGTTTAGGTGTGTGATTCAAAAAGAAAAAAAAGGAAGGTGTAAGATGTGATTTAGGATGTAAACCTGCTTTATAGCTTGAGTTACGGAAATGTACTGGTTTAGGTGTGTGATTCAAAACAAAAGGAATGTGTAAGATTTGATGTAGGATGTAAAACTGCTTTAAACCTGCTTTATAGTTTGAGTTATGGAAATGTACTGGTTTACGTGTGTGAGTTTAAAAAAAAGTAAGGTGTAAGATGTGATTTAGGATGTAAAAGTGCTTTGAGTTACGGAAATGTACTGGTTTACGTGTGTGAGTCAAAAAAAGGAAGGTGTAAGATGTGATTTAGGATGTAAAAGTGCTTTGAGTTACGGAAATGTACTGGTTTACGTGTGTGAGTCAAAAAAAGGAAGGTGTAAGATGTGATTTAGGATGTAAAAGTGCTTTGAGTTACGGAAATGTACTGGTTTACGTGTGTGAGTCAAAAAAAGGAAGGTGTAAGATGTGATTTAGGATGTAAAACTACTTTATAGCTTGAGTTACGGATATGTACTGGTTTACGTGTGTGAGTGTAAAAAAAAAAAAGGAAGGTGTAAGATGTGATTTAATATGTAAAACTGCTTTATAGCTTGAGTTATGGAAATGTACTGGTTTATGTGTGTGAAAAAAAATGAAAAGTGTAAGACGTGATTTAGGATGTAAAACTGCTTTGTGGATTGAGTTTACAGGAAATAGACTAGTTTATGTGTGTGAGTGTGAAAAAAATGAAAGGTGTAATACATGAAATAGGATTGAAAAGTGAATTTTGTGGAGGGTTTTGGAGTGGGAGTTATCAGATGTTCAAGGTTAAGTTGAAATTATGTGTTTGCACTTCTGTTTTGTTTCCATAGTTGAGAACAGCGTTTATGTTGTACAATTGTGACAGTTTAGTAAATGAAACATACTATCTATTTTCAGTGTGATACTCCAAGATTGCCACATTGTTTTATCTATCAAAACCCTATGTGTGTGTATATATAAATATATATATATATATATATATATATATATATATATTATATAATATATATATATATATACATACAAATATACATGCATATTTTGTGTGCATCATACACGTACATGTATACCACACACACACATACACAAACCACACAACACACACTCATATGAGAGAAATAGACAGTGACAGACAGACCTATAGACACACACACACACACACACACACACACACACACACACACACACACACACCACACGCACACACATACATATGAGAGAGACAGACAGTGACAGACAGACCGAAACACACACACACACACACACACACACACACACACACAAACACACACACACACTAACACACACATACATACATACATATGAGAGAGACAGGGACAGAATGACAGAAAGACATGCACACACATGCACACACATATCACACACACACACACACACACACACACACACACTCACACACACACACAACACACACACACACATACACTGATGTATAAATCGACAGACCAGCACTGACAGAAACAGAGAAAGTGACAACAATATATTATACCAAAAAAAGAGGCAGACAACGAATTTTATAGCTTTCCATCAAAGACCCAAAACATTATAGCTGAGACTAAAGCCATTCCTTTTAATTACATCAGACAGTTACTGTGACTACTTTACAAAAGGAAGAATTGATTTTTTTTGGTCCACTACCCCATAGGGATTTATGGGAAGGGATAGCTCAGTGGTCAGAGCATTCACTTTCCCTCAGCTATGGTTAAACAGCATCGAGCGTGGTTGCCACTTGGATGGGTGACCGTTTGTGCGCCTTGGCTTCAGTACAGTTCCCCCAGCTGTAAATGGGTACCTGCTTCTTTAGGGTCAGGGAATGTAAAGCAGCGAGGGAGAGGAGATGGGCGCCGCCCTCAATATGCTGGCCCTAGAGAAGTGAGGTATCTGACGCCTTGCTCCCTTATGACCACATAGGTTATGGGAAACTTTTCACCTTTGCCTTTATAAGGATTGCAGGGTCTTGTCAGCATTAAAAGAATCACCTCCCATCTTTTCTATCCCTCTCTGTTTCTGCCTTGTTCCGTTTCTTCCTTTCACCATCTCCTTCTTGTCTATTTTCTGCCTTCTTGGTCCAATCTTCTGCTTTTTTTCCCCCAAGAAAAACGTAAAAGATAACAGTTCTCTCCCAAGCCAAAGTCAGATGAGCTGGGCCTAATTTGTCAGGCGCTTAACGGCAGCGCAAAAGCATTTTCATTCATGTAATAGACAACAGTAGTTGATGTCCTAGCCTTCAGCAAAGAAGACATTTTGTTCATTACCTCACATCTGCTGATTTTATTCCCAATTTTTGTCTTCTAAGAGCCTAAATAAAGTTTCTTCTGCCAATTCATACTATCTCCCTTTTTCTTGTCTCTGGTGATGTTGTTACAATAGGGAATATTATGTATAGTTACCATGTGATACAGTGAAGTACAGGTGTGGATTTTATAAGTGTGTGTTTTGTGTGTGTGTGTGTGTGTGTGTGTGTGTGTGTGTACTAGTAGGATTTATGTATGTACATAGGTAGGTATGTATTTAGCAAGATAGATAGATAGATAGATACATAGATAGATATATGTGTGTGTCTCTGTTTAAGTATATATATATATATATATATATATATATATATATATATATATATATATATATATATATGTATATATATAAGTGTGTGTGTGTGTATGCACATGTGCTTGTAGACCTTTCAGTCTAATCCGCCATCATGTGTGTTGTATTTTTAACAGAATACGCATGATTATGCACCCAATTTGGCTAAATACGAAAGCTTTGTCAGTTATTGATGGAAGCAATGTGTCAGGGTCAAAATTTAAGGTTAAAGTGTCAAGGTCAAAGTGTCAAGGTCAAAGTGTCAGGGTCAGAATGTCAGGGTCAAAGTCTACACTAAAACATTGTTATGCTTAAAGCGATCTCCAAACATACATACCAGTAATATGTTACGGTTAAAATGCTTCCTATGGACCGTATTTCTTCCTGGCAATCTGCTAGTACCATTTATTAATATTGTTAAGCTTTAAAATAGCTTTAAAAAAAACTAGTATGTATACATGACAATCTCCTAGCACATTTAATAATATTGATAT
>CM054164.1:24049424-24051924 GCA_028751875.1 Rapana venosa
TTGTGAAGAAGAAGAAGTAGAATTGTGAAGAAGAATTGCGAAGAAGAGGAAGAAGAAGAAGAAGAAGAAGAAGAAGAAGAAGAAGAGAAGAAGAAAGAAGAAGAATGCGAAGAAGAAGAAGAAGAAGAAGAACAAGAAACGAAGAACAAGAAGAAAGAAGAAGAAGAAGAAGAAGAAGAAGAAGAAGAAGAAAGAAGAAAGAAGAAGAAGAAGAAGAAGAAGAAGAAGAAGAAGAAGAAGAAGAAGAAGAAGAAAAGAACAAAAAACAAGAACAAGAATGCGAAGAAGAAGAATGCAGAAGAAGAAGAAGAAGAAGAAGAAAAAAAAGAAAAAGAAGAAAGAAGAAAAAGAACAAGAACAAGAACAAGAACGAAGGAGAAAAGAAAAGAAGAAAAAGAAGAGAACCAGGACTTAACATGTAAAGAACAATGCAAGACGAACTAAAACACAGCAAGAGAACATTTGTTTTCTTCTTGAAAAAATTTAATCGATTACTCCCACCAAGAGGATATTGAAGTGGGGAGGGTCTTTAAGGCACTAAGCTGAAAAGCAGCTTGTCTCAACGTAAAACCTTCACTTGCTTTCTTTATCACAGGAAAAGGAATGAGAGATTCATCTAATTTGTTTGTTCGTTCGTTTTTGATCGTTTATTTTCCTCTTTTCAAAGCCACTGGCCTTTCAAACTGGTGCACTATAAATGTGTGTTCTTAATGACCCTTTTTCCTATCAGTTTCAAACTTCAGAAATTGTTATCTTGTGTTGTAGGAGATTTTTTTTTAAATTAGCACCACGTCGTTTCAAAAGTGAGGCTGAACCTTACAAATCATTGACCATGATTTTTACAAAAGTATCAAATTGACCAAGAGCGCCTTGTGTATCAAAATGTCACGATGAGCATTCAGAGCTTCGCTTGTTTGTTTAGAGGTGTTTTTTTAAAATCTTGGCTTGGCATATTCTTCATATGGGCCCAAGATTGTATTCGAAAGGTCATTATTATCATTTAACTATTTTTTTCCTTCTGGAACCGTAAAGCCTAAAAGTGTGGTGTTTCGTTTCAGAACAATTGAGTCACAGTTTTAAAAATCCTCAGCAGCTAAGACATAATAACCTTGCATAAAGCTGATTTTCTTGTCCAGATTTCTACAAACATGTATTACCCTAATTTTTTTATTACTTGCACATCATTAAACAACCAGCTCTAGACACACACACAAAATATTGTATCACTTTTTTTCCTTGCTAGATTTCTCTGTAGCTTTTGACTCTGTCAAATCACGTTATCTTAACAGCAAAATGATCATTCCAAATGATTTAAGCAGGGTAGTTTTCAAATAGTGTTCCTCATATTTTTTTAATCAATAACTTGCACACTGTGTATTATAAAGAAGAAAAAGATATAATTTTCTTTGGGCAAGAAGTGAAGGGTTGTATACCTCAAGGCTATGTTCATGATCCTGTGCTTTACACAGAGGACAGCACGAGAGAAGCACTCGAGAGAGAGAGAGAGAGAGAGAGAGAGAGGAGAGAGAGAGAAAAGAGAAAAGAGAGAGAGAGAATGACAACGATTTTATTGTGTTAGGTGTTTCATCCCCTGAGAGAGAGAGAGAGAGAGAGAGAGAGAGAGAGAGAGAGAGAGAGAGAGAGAGAGAGAGAGAGAGAGAGAGAGAATGACAAAGATTTTATTGTGTTAGGTTTTTCAACCCCTGAGAGAGAGAAGAGAGAGAGAGAGAGAGAGAGAGAGAGAGAGACAGACAGACAGACAGACAGACAGACATACAGACGGACAGAAAGACAGACAGGCAGACAGAATGTAGGAAACGAAGAAAAAGAAAGATGTGCAAAAATACACACGCACACAAAAGAAATGGCAGCCAAATAAATAGACAGAGAAAAAATTCAAAAATGAGCACACACACACACACACACACACATGCGCGCGCACACACACATACACACACACATACACACAAAAGAAAGTAGACAGCTCTATCTCCACATATATATCTCTCAACATTTCTCTCTAGCCAGGACTTATGTCCCTCACTCCCAGCCAACAGCATTTACTGCCTTCAGGTAATCAGCTATCTATTACCTCTATCCTTGACAAGGGAAGACCACTGCATTTCCTGTCACTCTTTATCAAGGAGAGTTGCTGAACATTTCCTGGTGAAAGCGCGAAAATTAAGTTTGCTGTGTGCAGTACATTAACTGATTCCAATTCTTTGTCTTTCTCTGTGTGTGTGTGTGTGTGTGTGTGTGTGTGTGTGTGTGTGTGTGTGTGTGTGTGTGTGTGTGTGTGTGTCCTTCTTACTTACCGATTCCTTTCTCTTTTTTGCCGTTGCATTTAGAGTTCACTAACTGCAGTGTGAGACAGAGACAGAGAGGTGATTTTCTGCCTTGCCCAAGTAATAGTAGTGGATTGAGTTTGAGAGAGAGAAGATGTGGGAGAGAGAGAAAAGTGTATGCCGGATGTGTGAGTGGTGGGTGTAGGGGAATAAGA
>CM054164.1:24064424-24074424 GCA_028751875.1 Rapana venosa
ATTCTTGCAAACGATGACCACAATGACGATGTCTTGGGCTATTTATTTTTATTTATTCTTTTATGTCGAGGATAATGGAATAAGCACTTATGTGCTTTTTTTTACATCCAGTTCCCGTGTGTATGCAGATGTGAAATCTGTCATCCGTTCCCACCGGCACACAATGGCCTTCTCTTACGAAAAGCGGAACAGGATTTAACGTGTGCGCAAGATGTTCTGCGTGCGTTCGCGCACGGGACTTCGGTTTATAGTCTCATCCGAAGGACTTTTGGGAAGAGTTATGACTTGATAAACTATACGAGACTGTATAAATATTGTTAATAGCATACATCAAAATCCGAATAAGTCGAAATCTAATAGTTCAATTCAGAATGATAGAAACAATATTTTTTTCAAAGACGTATTATCTTATTTAACACACGCATCAATTAAGTCACATTATGAACACAACAATTTCATTCTTCTACTCATGGTATGGAATATGTATCTGGATAAATAGTGACTGTGTTCTCCGTTTAATGTTTTGAGTAGCTCAGATATTGGTACATTAATACATTTAGTCAAAAACGTATCCCTTAAATCGGAGTACATTGAGCATTCAAACACAAAAATTGGTTTTAGTTTCTAATGTTGTTTTACAACAAGGACAACGTTTTTCTCGATCATTTGCACTATATCTGCGAATATTGTTATTAAGTGGTATAGCATTTAACCTAGCTTGTGTAACAGCAACTCGAAAACAATATGTATCTACTGAGTTAATGTAGTTTTCGTTTTTTCCAAAATAGTTTTAAATGATCTATATTGTTCATATCTCTCTTTATCTCTTATGGTTCCATACCACTCTTGGGTAAACAGATCGATTAATCTCCGCTTCAAAACATGTCAAAATGCTTTTACATTACCAACACCTTGTTGCAACCATACAATGTTGAATCCTGTTTCAATTACAGTTTCTCTTATTTTTAACACCCAGCATTCTTTTTTATGTATGTATGCTTCCAGCAGCATTTGGTAAGCACTGTATGGCAATCTGTTTGGACCCAGTGGTAGAAGCTTAAACCAGTATCTAATTACATTTGTATACGAGTTATTGTAAAGTGGATATCCACCCAGCTCACATTAAGAGAGAGAAAGAGAGAGAGAAAGAGAGAGAGAGAGAGATAGAGAGAGAGAGGGAGAAAGAGAGAGAAAGAGAGAGAGAGAGAGAGAGAGAAAGAAAGAGAGAAAGGGAGGAGAGAGGTAGAGAGAAAGAAAGAAAGAAGAAAGAGAAGAAAGAAAGAAAAAAGAAAGAAGAAGAAAGAGGAGAGAAGAGAGAGAGAAGAAAAAAGAGAGAGAAGAGAGAGAGAGAAGAGAGAGAGAGAGAGAGAGAAGAGAGAGAGAGGAGAGGAGAGAGAGAGAGAGAGAGAGAGAGAGAGAAATTCATTATCTATTCCTTTATTTCGAAGATAATGGAATAAGCTCTCATGTACTTTTTTTTCCATCCAGGCCCCGTGTGTATGCACTTTTGTAAATTTTGTCATCCGTTCCCACGGGCACACCATGGCCTACTCATGCGAAAAGGGTAACGGGTTTTAACGTGTGCGCAAGATGTTCTGTGTGCGGTCGCACACGGGACCTCGGTGTATAGTTTCATCCGAAGGATTTTTGGCGAGAGGGGAGTCGGCACTGATGTTAACTCCAGAGGAAAAATCCCGCCCCCAAAGAGGAGAGAGAGAGAGAGAGAGAGAGAGAGAGAGAGAGAGAGAGAGAGAGAGGAGAGAAGGAGAGAGAGAGAGAGGAGAGAAGACAGACAGACAGACAGACAGACAGACAGACAGACAGACAGACAAAGTCAGAGAAAGACAGACAGACAGGGAGAGAAAGAGAGACAGACAGACAAAGAGACAGATAGACAGAGAAAGAGAGGAGACAGACAAACAAAGACAGACAGACACAGAGAGCCAGAGAGACAGAGACAGAGAGACAGACAAAGACAAACAGACAGACAGAGAGCCGACAGATAGAGAGAGACAGAGACAGAGAGAGAGACAAACAAACAAACAGACAGACAGACAGAGAGCCAGACAGATAGAGAGAGACAGAGACAGAGAGAGACAGACAGACAGACAGACAAAGGCAGACAATCAGACAGACAAACAGACAGAGAGTCAACAGACAGACAGACAGACAAAAACAGAGACAGAGAAAAAAAGACAGACCAAGAGAGAGAAATAGACAGCCAGAAAGAATGCAAAGAAAAAGGAAAAAAAACCACGAAAACATTTGGGCAATTAAAGCAAATAATCTGAACTTTTACACTGTGTGTCCACCCTTGTCTTTTATTCCAACTTAAAGATGAACAACTAAAAAAAAAAACCAAAAGAATCTTCCCCCCCAACAAAAAATCCATAGAGAAGGATGAAATCAAAAGGTAAATGCAAGCGTTCTCAGTTTTTTATTTATTTTTTTTGGTGCTCTTTTCTCTCTCTGTCTCTCTCTCTTCTTCTTCACCCTCTCTTCTCTCTCTCTTTCTCTTTCTCTCTCCTTCCTCTCTCTCTTCTTCCCCCTCTTCTCTCTCTTCTCTTCTCTTTCTCTCTCTCTTCTCTCTCTCTCTCTCTCTCTCTCTCTCTCTCTTCTCTTCTCTTTCTCTCTCCTCTTCTCTCTCTCTCTCTCTCTCTCTCTCTCCTCTCTCTCTCTCTCCTCTCCTCTTCTTCTCTCTCTTCCCTCTCTCCTCTTCTCTCTTCTCCTCTCTCTCTCTCTCTCTCTCTCTCTCTCTTCCTCTTCTCTCTCTCTCTCCTCTCTCTTCTCTCTCTCTCTTCTCTTCTCTCTCTTCTCCTCTCTCTCTCTTCCTCTCTCCTTCTCTTCTCTCTCTCTTCTCTCTCTCTTCTTCTCTCTCTTCTCTCTCTCTTCTCTCTCTCTCTCTCTCTCTCTCTCTCTCTCTCTTCTCTCTCTCCTTCTCCTCTCTCTCTCTCCTCTCTCTCTCTCTCTCTCTCTCTCCTCTCTCTCTCTCTCTCTCTCTCTCTCTTCCCTCTTTCTTCTCTCTCTCTCCTCTCTTCCTCCTCTCCTCTCTTCTCTCTCTCTCTTCGTCTACTTCTTCATTCTTTTTCTCTTTTCCTCATTCTTCATCATTTTATTTTCTTTTCTCTCACATCATCTCGTTTTGCTCTCGTCACACATCTTCTACATTCTCTTTTCTTTTCTTCCGATCGTCTTCTTGTCTCGTTTTTCATCATTACTTTATCACCATACATCATCATTATTGCACTCATCACTCTCATTATCACATCTCATCGTTGTTGTCGTCTCGTCATCACCATCATCATCTCCATCTCACCATCATCACTCAACTTTATCTCACATCATACATCTCTCTTGTTTTGTATCATCATCATCAATCATTATACACCACATCATATACCATCATCATCACCATCACATCAATCAGCTATCCTCACATCTCATCTCATTACCATCATCATCCCCACTATCACTGATCATCGACAATCCGTCGCCCTTTAATTGCATCATCATCATCACCATTACACACCACCATCTAATCCCATCTCACCATCACACCACCATCACACACCACCATCACCACCCCACACACATCATCACTACCACCATCTCTACCATCATAACTACTTGACTTAAACACTGACAAACACAAAACCTATACAACCATAATAATTACCATAATAATTAATTACCTACACCCCTTAACGCTTTTCTTTTTTTCTCTTTTCTTCTCTCTGTGCAGTCACCCAGTCGCAGCCGTTAGGATCCCCGACAGAGGAGGCCAGCCTCCTGTTGACAGCGCTCTGTATCCATGACAACCGCATCCGGGAATCTTGCCTTCACAGTAAGTTCCATCTCTTCTGTGGTCGAATCAAGTATGACGTCACTAGCAACTTCAGCTTCTCTAGGGGGACCAACATATTGAAGGCGGAGCCAATCTCCTCTCCCTCGCTGCTTTACTTTCCTTGACCTTAAAAAAAAAGGTGGAGGTATCCATTTACAGCTGGGTGAACTGAAGGAACTGTACTGTTCTTTCTTTTAATTTAACGTCTGTTCACTCAAGGTGATATTAGACCAAAGATAAAGTGTTACAATATGTAGAGAACGTGTGTGTGTGCGTGTGTGTGTGTGTGTGTGTGTGTGTGTGTGTGTGTGTGTGTGTGTGTGTGTGTGTGTGTGTGTGTGTGTGTGTGTGTGTGTGTGTGTGTGCATGCATGCGTGCGTGCGTGCGTGTGTGTGTATGTATGTGTGTGCGTGCGTGCGTGTGTGTGTGTATGTGTGTGTTTACCTATTAGTGTCTGTGCACGAGATAAAAGGAAAAAAATACAAAGAAATTATGGGAGGGACGGGGATTAGGGGGAGGGGAGGGGGGCGAAGGCATTGAACAGCTTAAACTGCAGCAAGAACAATTACAAAAGTTTGCCAACAGGGCTTCTAACTAAACAACTAACTATCTCCAACATAACCACATTTATCGGCCAATAAATGTTTAAATGTCATATTTGAAATCTTATCTACAACTGTACCAGAAAAATATGGTCCTAAAGCCAAGTTGCGCAAAACGGTCACCCATCCACTTGGTAATCACGCTCAATGCTGCTTAACCTTAGCTTTGAGGAAAGCGAGTGTTGTGACAAACTGAGTTATCCCGTCCCTGTTAGGCATTATATATAATATGCTTTCCTTTAAAGGAGTAAAGGAAGCCCTGATGACGGAGCATGGCTGCCTATACGGCGAAGTTCTTCAGATGAGACTATAAACCGAGGCCCCGTGTGCGAACGCACGCAGAACATCTTACGCACACGTTAAATCCTGTTCCGCTTTTCGTAAGAGTAGGCCATTGTGTGCCGGTGGGAACAGATGACAGAATTCACAAATCCGCATACACACGGGGACTGGATGTAAAAAAAAAGCACCTGAGTGAATGTTCCATTATCCTTGATATAAAAAAAAATTTTATACAAAAAATCATGTCATCTGAGCGGTTTGATTTGTTGCTTTACAAGATTCAGCGCTATATAAATTCCATACATTATTATTATTATTATTATTAAGGTGCGCAAAACAGTCACCCATCCACTTGGTAATCACGCTCACTGCTGCTTAACATTGGCTTATGGAAAGCGAGTGTTGTGACAAACTGAGTTATCCCGTCCCTGTTAGGCATTATATATAATATGCTTTCCTTTAAAAGAGTACAGAACCCTCTGGTGTCGTAGTATGGCTGCCTAAAAGGCAAAAGTACTTGAAAGCAGTCACGCCCGTCAACTTCTTATCCAGGTTTTACTTACTGATCATACAGTGGTTTCAGGAGAGGATGAGTAAGCCAAAACATTAATTAACAACAACGTAATAACAACAGTATAGCAACAACAACAACACTACAACAACAAACAACAGTACAACGACAACGTAACAGCAGCATAGCAACAATACAACGACACAACAACAAACAAACAACATAACAACAGCACAACAACAACGTAACAACAGCACAACAACAACATAGCAGCAGCATAGCAACAATACAACAACACAACAACAAAAAACATAACAACAGCACAACAACAACATAGCAGCAGCATAGCAACAATACAACAAACAAACAAACATAACAACAGCACAACAACAACAACAACATACCCAAAATATCCATAACAATAACATTACCATAACAACTAACCAACAACATAACAACCACATACCAACAACGTAAGTGCAATTTAAGAACGATATGAGTGTGCGTCAGTGCAGATATTGGAATGGAAAAAAAATGTGCATGGATACCCAGCCATCATCATCATCCCCATCATCCTCGTCATCATCATCATTGTCGTGCGTGTGTGTGTGTGTGTGTGTGTGTGTGTGTGTGTGTGTGTGTGTGTGTGTGTGTGTGTGTGTGTGTGTGTTGTGTGTGGTGTGTGTGTGTGTGTGTATGTGTGTGTGTGTGTGTGTGTGTGTGTGTGTGGTGTGTGTGATGCGCGCGCGTGCGGTGTATGTGTGTGTGTGTTTGTGTGTGTGGCGCGCGAGTGCGTGCGCGCATATGTATGCATGTGTGTGCGCACACACACATACATATATATATATATTATATATATAATATAATATATATTATATTATATACTACATACATATACATATATATATGTGTGTGTATATATTATCATATATAAATATATATATATATAATAAATATAGTATATATATATATATCATATATAGTATATATACTTATATCATATATATAAGCTGTGTGTCTGTGTGTGCATAGCGAGCGAGCGTGTACTATGTGTTTGTATGTGCGCTCGCATACGCGCATATGCGTGCGTGCGTGCGTGTCTGTATGTATGTGCGCGTGTGTGATCTCTCGACAAAGACGAGAGCCATATCCAATTATTGTTATCATTGTAGCGTAAATACAAACAAAGTTAATCCCAATCATAAGCCTATCTGACCTGCCCAGCAGAAAACAACAACAAAAAATGTTGCTTAGCGAAGCGAAATTCGAACAATTAGTTTAATGAAAAAGATATCAGGTTAAATTGCCGTCTTTGACATTTCAGACACTCTGCTCTTAAGTTTCAATTGCTGTGGGGATTTTTGTGTGTGTGTGAGTTCTTTTTTTTGTTTTGGAGTGGGTGGGAGAGGGAGGGGGTAGATGATCTTGTTTTCTGTTTGGTTGGTCTGTTATTTCTTTTTTTTTAATGTTTATGTAATTCAAAATTATAGGTCATGTCTGATTTCGGTTGGTTTTTTGTTTTTTTAGAATACTGTGAGTTTTTGAAACGTCACTTTTTAGGCGTTGATTCCGTTTTAAGTGTCTGTATCAATGTGTTTGTTTCGTTGTTTTTTTTTCATATTATATTATATTGAAAAATATATGTAACGTATGTATGTATGGAACGGGAGAGCTCAGTGGTCAGAGCACTTGCTTTCCCCCAGCTAAGGTTAAGCAGCGTCGAGCGTGGTAACCACTTGGATGGATGACCGTTTGTGCGCCTTGGCTTCAGTACAGTTCCCCCAGCTGTAAATGGGTACCTGTCCTCTTTAGGGTCAGGGGAAGGTAAAGCAGCGAGGGAGAGGAGATGGGCGCCACCGCCCTCAATATACTGGCCCCTAGAGAAGCTGAGGTCTCTGACGCCTCGATTCCCTACGACAACATAATGTAATGGACACTACCTTTATATATATATATATATATATATATATAATATTATATATATATATATTATAATATATATTGCTCTTTGTCTCCCTCTCTCTCTTTCTCTCTTTCTCTCTCTCTTGGCATCTATCTATCTATCTATCTGTCTGTCTCTCTGTCTGAGTGACTGTCTGTCTATTTATCTATATTTCTATGTACCTACCGATCTTGCGATCTATCTACCTACCTACCTATCTATCCTCCTATCTAATACCCACCTACCTACCCACCTACCTATCTCCCTACCTCCCTACCTACCACCCTACCTACCTACCTCCCTCCCTACCTACCACCCTACCTACCTACCTCCCACCATCCCTTCCTCCCTACCCACCTACCTACCTCCCTACCTACCTACCTACCTCCCTACCTCCCTACCTCCATCCCTCCCTACCTCCTTCCTCCCTACCCACCCCTCTACCAACCTCTTCTCTCCCCTACCTACCTACCCACCTACCTACCTACCTGTCTCTCTACCTACCTACCTACCTGTCTCTCTACCTACTACCTAGCTACCTGCTATCCTGTTTTGCTGTGTTTCAGATGCACGAACAAGAGATTTCATCAACGCGTTGCTCCTAACTCTCAGTTCCCCAGAAAGGTGAAGTTCACTGCTTGTCAAGCAATGTAAAAAATGTAATGCTTGTGTGTGTGTGTGTGTGTGTGTGTGTGTGTGTGTGTGTGTGTGTGTGTGTGTGTGTGTGTGTGTGTGTGTGTGGTGTGTGTGTGTGCGTGCGTGCGTTCGTGCGTGCGTGTGTGTGTGTGTGTGTGTTTATTTTTATTTTATCTATTTATTCTTTTATATCGAGGATAATGGAATAAGTACTCATGTGCGTTTTTACATCCTTGTCCCCGTGTGTATGCGGTTTTGTAAATTTTGTCGTCATCTGTTTCCACCGGCACACAATGGTCTACTCTTCCGAAAAGCGGAACAGGATTTAACGTGTGCGCAAGATGTTCTGCATGCGGTTCGAACACGTGGCCTCGGTTTATAGTCTCATCCAGTGTGTGTGTGTGTGTGTGTGTGTGTGTGTGTGTGTGTGTTGTGTGTGTGTGTGTGTGTTGTGTGTGTTGTGTGTGTGTGTGTGTGTGTGTGTGTGTGTGTGTGTGTAATCACTCGCCTCGTTTGTAAGAGTTGACAGCATTGTACAAAAAAAGCACTGATGCCCCCCCCCCCCCCTTACCCCTCAAAAAAAGTGAGAATGCCCATTGTTGTCTGTGTTTATGTCTCTTACCTGTCTCTTTAAAAAATTCTCTTTGTGTCTGTGTGTGCCTCTGTTTCTGTCTATCTGTGTATGTGTTTGTGTGTCTGTCTGTCTGTCTGTCTGTATGTATGTATGTATGTCTGGACGAGAGGAGGGAGGGAGGGACACACAGACGGACAACTAGATGGAAACAGAGAGAGAGAGAGAGAGAGAGAGAGAGAGAGAGAGAGAGAGAGAGAGAGAGACAGAGACAGAGAGAGAGAGAGAGTCAGAAAGAGAGAGAGATTTAGACAGAAAGAAAGAAAAAAAGACTGAAAGACAAACAGACAGAAAGACAGACAGACAGAAAGAAAGAAAAACAGAAAGAAAGAAAGACAGACAGACAGACAGACAGACAGACAGACAGACAGACAGAAAGAAAGAAAGAAAAAAGAAAGAAAGAAAGAAAGAGAAAGAAAGACAGATAGAGAAAGAAAGAAAGAAAGAAAGAAAGAAAGATAGAAAGATAGACAGACAGACAGACAGACAGACAGACAGACAGAAAGAAAGAAAGAAAAGAAAGAAAGAGAAAAGAAAGAAAGACAGACAGATACAAAGAAAGAAAGGAACAAAGAAAAAAGAAAGAAAGATAAAAAGAAAGAAAGATAGAAAGAAAAATAAACAGACAGAAAGAAAGAAAGACAGACAGACAGAAAGAAAGAATGAAAGACTGACAGACAAACAGACAGACAGAAAGACAGACAGACAGAAAGAAAAACAGAAAGAAGAAGAAAGAAAAGAAAGAAAGAAAGAAAGAAAGAAAGAAAGAATGAAAGAAAGAGAAGAGAGAGAGAGGAGAGAGAGGAGGAGAGAGAGAGAGAGAGAGAGCCAGCCAACCAGACAGACAGACAGACAGACAAAACAGGAGTGAAAGACAGACAGACAGACAGAGGGAAAGGAGACACCAATAAAATTAAATCAATTAATCAGAGGCGGTTTTATTCTAAAGAGAACACGTTGTATGACGGATCTCCAGAGAACGCTTTATGTCCGTTTATTCGTCAAATGTCTTCCACGCATTTTCCTCGTCTCAAATTGTTTGACACTTTGAACAGAAGGACTAAGTTGAGGGGAGGGGGGGGGGTAGCGGAGGAGGACGAAGAAGAAATAAAACAAGGAAAACAAACACTAGAAAACATAACAAAAGCAGCGAAATTATGAGGTTTCTACGTGCAAAATCAAAGGCGTTGTTTCCTGAAAGTGCAACAATAGTGTATCTAAACATGTGTCTGTTAAAAGACAACTTCACTACACAAAACGGAGAAATACACTCCGACCAAACTTGTGATACAGAATATTAGATATGGATGTAAATCGAATGGAAGTTAAGCAGCATCGAGCGTGGCTACCACTTGGATGGGTGACCGTTTGCGCGCCCTGGCTTCAGTACAGTCCCCCAGTTCCCCAAGCTGTAAATGGGTACCTGCCCTCTTTAGGGTCAGGGAAGGTAAAGCAGCGAGGGAGAGGAGATGGGCGCCGCCCTCAATATGCTGGCCCTAGAGAAGTGAGGTCTCTGACGCCTCGCTCCTCTACAAACTTACAGGTTATGGGA
>CM054164.1:24084424-24089424 GCA_028751875.1 Rapana venosa
ATGGCAGACATTACTTTTTTTTTGTTGATGGGTGCTTTTTTTTGTTTGTTTCTCTTTTTACAACAGGCTGGTACAAAAACACCTAGTGAGGATTGGGTGTTAGCAGAGACCAAAAAAATAATAAACGGGTATGGGGGGTGGGGGGGGGGGGCAAAAGATACAAAAGCAAAGATGTATCTTGTAAAATAAGAATTTTAAAAAGATACATTAGTCCGCTAGTGTATTTCTACCGCTTTTTGAAATCTCAAAAAAATAGTCATATTCGTTTTGTGAAGTTTTGAAGTTTGTTTTTTTTGTGTGTATATAACCTTATCCAGGTGAAGAAGTATTTTTGAACAATCACTTTGAGTGTTTTTCTCTTCTTTCTTCTGTTTTTGTTTTGCTGATGAAACATTTTCGTGTCTTAGTTTTTGTTTTTACCACACAAAAAACAAAGTAAAAGGGTACTGTAAAAAGTTACGATTTTAAACAGAAGTAACTCATTTTAAATTTAAGTCTGAAAATTCTCTCTCAATATTCATAACCAAAGATCTCTCCATCCTTTTTCTCTCTCTCTCACACTCTTAACTATAATTCTTAACATTTTTTTTTTTTACATTCGTTCCTCGGCTAGAGCTCCGAGGTTCACCAATGGTGAGATTTTGAGTATGCAACCGTTTACGTGCCATTTAGGCAGCTGCAATCCGACTTCGTTGAAATTCTTAACGTCTGCTGCTGCTGCTTACAGTGTTTTCAGTCATAGAAACGAAGATGTAGTGTCATCTAATCAAGTCAACTACCATTGTTCCGGGATCCTACTCTTTCATAAGGAGAGGTACCTAAGTCTTGTAAAGTTAGTCTTATGCCAGCTCTTTTCAATCGTTATGGCGGGGGGGGGGGGGACATTTTTCTGCAGTTTTCTCAGTGTAAAGGACGCGCTAAGACACATGTAACAATACGTTTAAGCTTGCTTGTCCTTACTAGCAGCGTTTACTTTTTATTATATAGCTTTAGTTTTCATAAGTGCTGATACAGAGAGAGAAAGAGGGAGAGAGGGGGAAAGAGAGAGAGGAGAGAGAAAGAGAGAGAGAGGGGGGGGGGAAAGAGAGAGGAGAGAGGAGAGAGAGAGAGAGAGAGAGAGAGAGAGAGAGAGAGAGAGAGAGGGCTTTGAACAAATTGAACTGTATCATAAGTCCTCTCTTTCTGAGTGAGATTGAGAGAGAGAGAGAAATAGAGACAGAGAGAAGAAGAAGAAGAAGAAGAACAACAACAACAACAACATCAACAACAACAACAACAACAATAACAACAACAACAAGATTGATGCAGTCTCTAAAACAACGCATGTTGTTAATACATGTTTATTTTGTGTTTTTTTCTAACACACTTTCTTTACGAACTCTGGCAAAACTCTGTAGTGGTACTTCCTTCAGAGGATTGTTGTGTCTATTTCTATGCTACATCTGTGTAGTCATTTTTTGTTGTTTTTTTTAGGATAGTCTACATCAGCAAAATGTTAGCGTAGACCTAGTCACTGCGAGTTTCAGTGCTTCAGCCACCCTTGAAGAGGAGTCTACGTACGTGTTAGATGTTCGCAGTACATCAGCAGAATGTTAGCGTAGACCTAGTCGCTGCGAGTTTCAGTGCTTCAGCCATCCTTGAAGAGGAGTCCACGTAACGTGTTAGATGTTCGTCGCTGCCATCCTGAAGAGGCGTCTACGTAACGTGTTAGATGTCTGCGGTTTGTTTTTGATTACACGTTTCGTTCTTTTCTGTTATGTGATATCTTAGCGTGAAAAGCAGAGTGCTGGTGTTATCAATTTTCTAGTTGTCGTGTGTTTGAATGCTTTTTGGAGTTATTGTATCAGTGTAGGTTCATAATTTATATATATATTATATATTATATTATTATATATATATATATAGATATATATATATATATATATATATATATATATATATATATTATATATATATATATATATATATATATATATATATATATATATATTATATAAACAATGGTCGACATTTCATTGTTTAAGGCAGGATGGATTTGTACACGTTCGTGTTAGACCGTTCGTTTCACACTGCTGGTGTGAATGTTTCAACATTTCGTGCATATTATATAGACTTGATTTGTTAGTACCTAGTTTTGGGGATGGGTTTTTGGGGGGTTTTTTTGTTTTTGTTTCCTCGTCATCGTCTCTGTCTTTGCAAAATATAGCGCTATATAAAGTCCATTTATTGGTAACATTATTATTTTTTATTACTATTATTATTTTTTTAATTCTTATTATTACTATCAATATTATCTTTGTTATTGTTGTTGTTATTGTTATTATTTTTATTGTTGTTATTGTTATTACTATCATTACTATTATTGTTTATTATTACTATCATTACTATTATTATTACTATTTTTTATTCTTATTCTTATTATTACTATTACTATTATTATTATTATTATTATTATTACTATTATAATAATTATTACTATTATTGTTATTATTATTATTAATACTATTATTATTACTATCATTATTATTATTATCATTACTATCTTTATTATTATTACTATCATTACTATTATTATTATCATTACTATTATTATTACCATTATTATTATTATTATCATTATTACTATCATTACTATTATTATTATTATCTTTCTGATATTGCTGCTTCCACGCCGCTTATCCCAATCTCAGGATACACATCCCACACTAAGGCATTTCTTCTTCTTTTTTATCGTATCTCTAGAGCTGACTGTTGTCCACAAAGAATCCAATCAAGGATCAGCCCGCAGCAAGACTACCATCCAGAGAAGGCCCTGCATCGCCACTAAGATCCCTTGGACAATTCTCAAAAAGTTTCTTTTTCTGTCCAAACTAAACTTGTGAACACCATAATAGTTATTCTCTAAAGCAGATAACGGAGCGAAACAGAGAGAGAGAGATGAATGATCTATGATAGTGAAGATTTAAAAAAATGTCACATTCACCTATCCCGTAGTAGTCCCGTGGGATCGTGGGGGGCACCACTGAAGATTTTTGCAACCAGCTTCCTCCACTTACCGCGGTCCTCTTGCTTTCTGTAGCAATTCGTTCCACTCGAGGCCAGTCCATTCTCTTGGACTCTCAGATTGAAAATGGTTCAAAATGTAAGACTCCTCAGATTGAACAAGTTGATAGAGATTCACTGCAGGTATGGACGTGAGATACATTGACTCAGGGCTGTTTTTGCAGATTTGTTTTTTTTTTCTTTTTTGCTTTTGTTTTTTTTATGGTGTGATATATCTCATAGTTAAACCAGGATCCATATCTTACAGTCAATCAGGATCCTTATCTCACAATCAACCTTGGATCCATATCTTAAGAGTTAAACACGATCCAAATCTCACAGACAGCTAGTATCCCTATGTCATAGTCAACCTGGATCCATATGTCATAGTCAACCTGGATCCATATGTCATAGTCAACCTCAATCCAAATTGCATAGGTAACCAGGATCCATTATCTCATAGTCAAACAGGATCCATGATCTCATAGTCAACAAGGATCCATGTTCCGCAGTCAACCAGGATCCATATCACACAATCAACATTGGATCCAAATCCCATAGTCAACCAGGATCTATATCCGAGAGTCAACCAGGATCCATATCCGCGACTCAACCAGGATCTATGTCCTAGAGTCAACCAAGATCCATATCTCACAATCGACCAGGATCCATATCTCACAATCAACCTTGGATCCAAATGTCAGAGTCAATCAAGATCCATATCTCACAGTCAACCAGGATTCATATCCCACAACCAGCCAGGATTCACATCTCATAATCAACTAAGATCCATATCCTGTAATCAACCAGGATCCACATCCCACAACCAACCAGGATCCAAATCTCATAATCAACGAGGATCTAAAAAATCTCACAGTCAAATTGGATCCATATCTTGCAATCAGCCAAGATCCATTATCAAACAGGAATAGCAACAACAAAAACAACCCACCTGCAGTGCTGGTAAGATCGTTCGAGCAAGTGTAAGATTCTTAACTTCAACATTTCGATGGTACTTGACTTTGCTGTCAAAAAAAAGTCTTTCGGATCAGACCACATTCAGATGTTCAGTTCTGCGTGACATTGTTGCCCAGTGGCCCTAGTGAAGGCACACTTCTGTTAAGGGTTCAAACCCTCTAGTGGGAGACGGGATAGCCTAGTGGCTAGAACATTGCGCTGGCAATCTGACGACCCGGGCTCGATTCCCGTTCAAGGGGGATATTTTCCCCCTGGAGTTAAAATCAGTACAGACTCCACTCTCCCTAAAAGTCCTTCCGATGAGACTATAAACCGAGGAGGCCCCGTGTGCGAATGCACGCAGAACATCTTGCGCGTACGTTAATTTCTGTTCCGCTTTTCGGTAAGAATAGTGGTCATTGTGTGCTGGTGGGAACAGATGAGAGAATTTACAAAACCGCGTACACACGGGGGCTGGATGTAAAAAAAAAAAAGCACATAAGTGCTTATTCCATTTTCCTCGATATAAAATAATGAAATAAAAAAATAAAATAAATAAATTACGTTTCAAAAGGCGAGTTCACCATGCTAATTACTGGGTGAAAGGTTTCACTAGAATCTATATAGTTTTTGTAAATATGTTGTGTTATAAAGTCAATGTGATATTTCTATTTTAGGTAATTATCGTTTCTGCTTTGTTGTCTGTCTTTTTGTTATGGAGTGTTTTTGTTTTTTTGTTCATTTGAAATAGGGAGTGTAGCCAGTATTTCAGTAATTATCCTAATCTAGTTTGGGGAGGGGGGAGTCTATAAAACAGTTGTTTGTTGTTTTCGAGATAATTCTGTTTTGCTTTTTGTTCAAACTTTTTTTTTCTGTACACGAGTTAACTCTTTAAGAAAAGTTGTGGGTTGTTTGGGTTTTTTTCTGAGAAAACGCAGACATACTAATATCAGTTGTTTTTTTATTCAAAGGAACAAATGTATCCTGTGTGTTTGTAAGCA
>CM054164.1:24091924-24106924 GCA_028751875.1 Rapana venosa
TTAGTTGGGTGGGTGGGTGCTTGGTTGGTTGGATGGTTGGTTGGATGGTTGGTTGGATAAGTGGGTGGGTGGGTGGTTGGGTGGGTGGGTGGTTGGTTGGTTGGTTGGTTGGGTGGGTGGGGTGGTTGCTTTGTTGCTTGGTTGCTTGGCTGGCTGGTTTGTTAGTTGGCTGGTTGGTTGGTAGGTTGGTTGGTAGGTTGGTGGTTGGTTGGGTGGGTGGGTGGGTGGTTGGGTGGGTGGTTGCGTGCTTGCTGGCTTGGCTGGTAGGTTGGGTGGATGACTGATTTGTTAATTGGCTGGTTGGTTGATTGATTAATTGATTAGCTGATAGGTTGGTTGCTTGCTTAGTTGCTTACTTGCCAGCTTGCTTGCTTGTTTGCTTGCTTGCTTGCTTGCTTGGCTGGTTGGGTAGCTGATTGGTTGAATGGCTGATTAGTCTGTTGGTAGCTTGGTTGGTTTGTGGGTACTATAAACCGAGATCCAGTCTACGAACGCACGCAGAGCACCTTGCCCACACGTTAAAAACACTCCCTGCCTTTTTATTTTTGAAAGAGTCAGCCATTCTTGTCAGCAAAAACGGATGACAAAAAAACAACAACATTTTCTGGTTGTTTTTCTAATCGCATGCAGACAGGGTTCGTGCTTCAGACATTCTTCCCGAAGTCGGAATGTGGCTACCTTCATGGTGGGCAAAAAAATGTTGCATACGCTAAAGTTTTACCATCGATAAACATCAGAGTTGATGGAAGACACGAATAAAAGGAAAACAAAGGGAATAAAGGATCAGTTATACTGTCGACTTTTCAGGATAAACTTTGCAACTAACTTCCTCTATATCATCAACTCACGGACACACATACACACACACACGCGCGCGCGCGTGCATACACACACATCACACACACACACACACCCCACACACACACACATACACACACACACACACACACACGCACACGCACACACATAAACATACATACACACACTTACACCCCACACCACACACACAAACACACACACACACATGCACAAAGCGCACACACACACACACACACAAAACAAAACAAAACAAACAAAACAAAACTTCATTTTTTCAATCTTTCCACTTCTGCTAGCGGTTTTAGGTGTTTTTTTTATTTTTTGTTCTGTTTTGTTTTTTCTGGAACTAATGTCACATAAATGTCAGGAAGAGTTGCCTTACTTCTATACTCCTCCCTCCCCCTCCCCACCCCCCCCACCCCCCCCCCCCCCCTCCCAACCCTACCCCCCACCCTACCCCATTAAAAAAAACAACCCAAACCTATAGAACAATAGCACAGCTTTAGAGTAGATACAACTTTTCGAAAATATTCTAAGTTTGAAATAAGTTTCTATTGTGTAAATGCAACAAATGGAATTTTGTGTTTTTTAGGACAAAAGTAAAGTCGTTTTGTGTTGTAGCTTTGTGCTTTGGAATCGTTTTCCTTTTCTGCTTCACTTAAGTATCCATCTACTGTTTTTCTTAATCTCTTTCTAAAAAAATATTGAGAAGAAAAAAAAAAACTTGGTAAACAGGTAGATGTGTGGGGAACGGAGGTAGCAGTGTGTGTGTGTGTGGGGGGGGGGGGAGGGGTTGCAGGCGGGTGTGGTGTTTGTGTGTGTGAGTGAGTGTGGGTGTGTGTTTGAGTGTGTGAGTGAGTGTGTGTGTGTGTGTGTGAGAGAGAGAGAGAGAGAGAGAGAGAGAGGAGAGAGAGAGAGAGAGAGAGAGAGAGAGAGAGAGAGAGGAGAGAGAGAGAGAATGTGCATGTATACGTACGTACGTATGTACGTGCGTGCCTGTGTGTGCGCGCGTGCGCGTGGACCTGCCTGCCTGCCTGCGTGTATGCTTATGTGCACGCACGCGCTTGCGCGCAGTGCACATATGAGTATGCGTGTGTGTTTGAACAAGCTAATGGTTGACAAAGAAAGATTATGACACAGAGAGGAGAAAATCAAAGTTACAGAGAGAAGATAGGCAAATTAGAAAAATCAACAAACTGAAAAAAGAAAATGAAAGGAAAGATGAAAGAAGATGCAGAAGTCGAGGAGAAGATGGGAAAGAAGCAGCCTAAGCGAAAAGAATAAACAGCTGACTGGAAGTAATAATAATAATAATAATGAATAGCATTTATATAGCACATTTCTCAAAGCAATGACTCAATGCGCTTTCATACCATGCGCATTTATACACATGCACACACAGACATAATAATAACAACAACAACAACAATGATAATGAGCATTTCTAAAGCGCAAATAATTTACAAGATAACCATCCACTGTAGAGGCACACACTTGCGTCCGGGCACACACTAGCAGGGCAATTAACAGTACACTCAGAGAAAAGGCACTAGCAATAAACATAACTAACAAAAAAAAAAACATAACAACAGCCAGGCATGCAATGAAGTAGCCTACAGTGTGACAAACGGCGACCGTCAAGACAAGCACAATATATTAACTAGCTAAGAAATACATAATTAAGAGATGTGTCTTCACATGAAGACTCTAAAATGGGATTAAAGGGGAGCATGTCTGACGGTGGTGGCAGCAAGCAAATTCCAGATCGTAAGGGCGCAGCAACACCAAAAGATCTACGACCTGCGGTTTTGAGGTTGTAATGGGGTACAACAAGTAAGTTATCATTCGAAGACCGAGGGTTCTAGTTGTGGTGCGTGTTTTCAAGGCAGACTGACAGAGATGGAGCAAGCTGAGCCTTCAGAAGTGACGGTCATGCCAAGACCGCAACTTTGTACTGACAGCGTGCCCTTACAGGAACCAATGAAGCTCCCTAAGCATGGGAGTCACATGGTCCCTTTTGCTCTTTCCAAGGATTGAGCCTGGCAGCAGAGTTCTGAATTCGCTGCAGGCGTGTAAAACTGTTCATCACTTATACGATAAAACAGGAGTTGCATAGTCCAGTCGCGACAAGACGGTCGCTGAAACGAGCTTGATCACTGCATCTCGCGGCAAGAATTTCTTAATGTGTGCAATACGGCGCAGCTCTAGAAAGCATGCTCTGCAGACGTTACTAATGTGGTCTTTCATGGAGAGAGTAGGATCTAGCGAACACCCAGATACCGCACAGAACTCTGAAAAGCTATGTCACAGTCACCCAAGACCACAGAAACTCTCCGACACCCGCATAAGACTAGATGGTGAACCAACTGCCATAACTTCTGTCTTGTCTGTATTTAATTTGAGTTTGTGCTGTCCATCACTGAGGACACTGTGCGTGCATCTGCCAGTGTGCGTGTGCGGTCTGAAAAATTTTGAGGTGTTGCATTTGCCGAAATGTCTGTCTCATCTGCATATTTATGAAACTGGCAATCTGTAAGGTCATCACATTAGACAGAGGCTGAGAATATAGTGTGAACAAATACGGGACCCAAAACAGAACCTTGAGGTACGCCATATAAGAGGGGGGCAGGTTGTGACTTAACTCCCTAGTAGAAGAAGAAGAAGAAGAAGAAGAAGAAGAAGAAGAAGAAGAAGAAAAGAAGAAAGAAAAGAAGAAAGAAAAAGAAAGAAAGAAAAAAGAAAGAAAGAAGAAAGGAAGGAAGGAAGAAAGAAAGGCGAGAAAGAAAGGAAGAAAGAAAAAAAAGAAAGAAGAAAAGAAAGAGAAACAAAGAAAGAAAGAAAGAAAGAAAGGGATGAAGGAAGAAAAGAAAGAAAGAGGAAAGAAAAAAAAAGAAAGAAAGGAAGGAAGGAAGGAAGAAAAGAAAAAAAGAAAGAAAGAAAGAAGCAGCAGAAGTAAAGAAAAAAAACAATAGTGATGATAACATTGAATACAAGACTTTTTTTTTAAACACAAACAACAACAACAATAACAACACACACACACACCACACACACACACACCACCACACACACACACACACAACACACACACACACACACAAATACAAATAAACAAAAGCTGTTTCTTCCTAAACTTAATTTTATTTGTGTGGCTGCAACAATCATTTATCAATGCTTTCTCGATAAAACTATGAACCGATTTATCTGAAAGTTCAATATCTTCAGATACATCAGTTTTTGCTAATGATTGTGTCGTGTGCGCCCCATGCAATAAAAAAAACGGAAGCGAAAAGAGTTGCTTCCCCTGAGATAACACTGCCTTCTTTAACTCATTCGGACAATATTGAATGAAAGATGGATCTAGCGCCTTTGTTTGTCGGTCTTGTTTGTTTCTTTGTTCATCCTTCTTTGTTCAACATTCTTTGTTCAAGCTTCTTTGTTTATCCTTCTTGATTTATTTATTTTTTGGTCCTAGGTGTCGTGGGTTGTATTCTCTCATAAAGCATGTACATCCCCATCATTTTTATCCTTTATTTATCTTATTTTCATTTTATTCTTTTATATCGAGGATAATGGAATAAGCACTTACGTGCTTTTTTGTTTACATCCATTCCCTGTGTGTATGTGGTTTTGTAAATTCTTTCATTTGTTCCCACCGGCACACAATGACCACTACTCTTACGAAAAGCGGAACAGGATTTTAACGTGTGCGCAAGATGTTCTGCGTGCGTTCGCACACGGGGCCTCCTCGGTTTAGAGTCTCATCGGAAGGAGTTTTGGGGAGAGTGGAGTCTGCACTGATGTTAACTCCAGGGGAAAATATCCCCCTTGAGCGGGAATCGAACCCGGGTCGTCAGATTGCGAGCGCAATGTTCTAACCACTAGGCTATCCCGTCCCCCGAAAGAAAGATGTTGTTTATTAAAGTTGAGTAAATAGCTACTTTGATATTCTTTTTTATTTGTCAATTCTTATTACTCTTCTGTTTTCTTTTGGGGGATTTTGTCTTGGTGTGTGTGATGGGACGGGGGGAGGGGGTGTTAAAAGTGAGTTGGTTGGCTGTTTGATTGGCTGGTGGTTGTATTGTTTTTGTTTTGTTTTGTGTGTCTTGTTTAGGGTTATGAGGGTTTTGCTGTTGTTGTTAGTTTGTATGTTTAATGTTGCATTAACTGTAGTGGGTTGTGTGTGTGTGTGTGCGCGCGTGCGCGTGCGTGCGTGGTTTTAAAAAAAATTATTTTATTTTGTATTTCATTCTTTTATATCGAGGATAATGGAATAAGCACTGATGTGCTTTTTCTACATCTAGTCCCCGTGTGTATGCGGGTTTGTAAATTATATCATCTGTTCCCACCGGCACACAATGGCCTACTCTTACAAAAAACGGAACAGGATTTAACGTGTGCGCAAGATGTGTATATGTGTGTTTGCGTGTGTAAGTGTGTGTGTGTGTGTGTGTGTGTGTGTGTGTGTGTGTGTGTGTGTGTGTGTGTGTGTGTGTGTGTGTGTGTGTGTGGTGTGTGTGTGTGTGTGTGTGTGTTTGCGTGTGTGTGTTTGTGTGTGTGTAAGTGTGTGTATGTGTGTGTGCTTGCGTGCATGTATGCGTGCGTGTGTGTGTGTGTGTGTGTGTGTGTGTGTGTGTGTGTGGTGCATGTGTGCGTGTGCATGTGTGCGTGTGTGCGAGCGTTTGTGCGAGTGTAAGTGTGTTCGTATGTGTGTGTGTTTGCGTGTGTAAGTGTGTGTGTGTATGTATGTTTGCGCCCGTTTGTATGTGTGTATGTGTATGCATGTGTGTGTATGTGTGTGCTTGCGTGCATGTATCCGCGTGTGTGTATCTGTCCCTCCCTCTGTCTGTCTGTTTGCACGCGCGCGTGTGTGTGTGTCAGTAAACTTCATCTTTGAAGTCGGAATGCGGCTACCTTCATGGTGGGTAGGCATAAACAGTCGCATACACACAAAAATCTCATCATTTATAAACCTCAGAGCTTTAGCCAAGAAACAAACCTAAAATAAAACACACAAAAAGGAAAAACTAGAAAATGCAACATAGTATTTGTCTTGTAGCTCCTTTTCTTACATTGCTTTCGCTTTTTTGCATTGCAACTCGATTTTTTTTTTAATATTATATGAAATCGTTGGGAAAAAATGTTTGAGGATTTTTTTGTATGTCCATTTGTCACTAGTCGTAAGATTTAAAAAATGTTGGCTTTTGTGTTTCCAAAGTAGACCTAGTGACTATTCTCTCCTGTCTTTTCACAACTACGAGAAAGAGCATCTACATTCGCATTCACATTCATTCATTCATTCATTCTCTCTCTCTCTCTCTCTCCTCTCTCTCTCTCTCTCTCTCTCTCTCTCTCTCTCTCTCTCTCTCTCTCTCTCTCTCCCTCTCTCTTTCTCTCATATTGTTATCCTAAGTCATATTTTTGTAGCTGACCTTTTGTTATACAGTAACATGTTGTCATTACTATTGCTTTTACCCCCACCAAAATACTAAGCAGTTCGGCAACCCCCTTCATGTATGGGCCAATGGCCTTTTTGTGAATAATCATTGAGTTGAGTTCTCTCTCTCTCTTGTGCGCAGCCTTGCTTTATATTTGTGTAAAGCCTTTAGAATAAGAGATAGTTATCTTGGTTTCTTAAGTCATATTTTTTAAAACTAATTTTTGTTGTGGGGATTGCTGTTATACAATAACACTTTTGTTTTTTGCTTTTTCCTTATTTTTCTCACTAAAATATTAAGCAGCTCGGCAACCCCCTTCATGTATGGGCCAATGACCTTTATGTGAATAAATCTTTCGAGTTCGAGTTCTCTGTCTCTCTGTCTCTGTCTCTGTCTCTCTCTCTCTCTCTCTCTCTCTCTCTCTCTCTCTCTCTCTCTTCACCCTCTCTCCCTGTAACCCTCTCTCTCCTCTCTCTACATCCCTACCCCTCTCTCCACCCTCTCTCTTCTATCTCTCTCTCCATCCCCTCCTCTCTCTACCTCCCCTCTCTCCCTCCCTCTCTCTCCCTCCCTCTCTCTTCTCCATCTCTCTCCTCCCTCTCTCTCTCTCTCTCTCTCTCATCTCTCCTCTCTCTCTCCTCTTCTCCTCTCTCTCTCTCTCTCTGCCCGTTACACTATGACCTTTCCCTAAAGTGTATCCACACAGTTTTGCAATCACAATACGCTACAGACAGTAAGGAAGATTTTTTTGGTATCCTTTTTCTTTTTCTTTTCTTTTTTTTTTTATTGGAGGGAGCTTTCATCCTGGAAGATCAAGTTAAGGATTAGTTTAAAGACTAACCCACATAAACTTTAGATACAGGGATTTTTTTCCACCTCGTATCTACGTTTATGGGGACAGGATAGCTCAGTGGTCGGAGCACTCGCTTTCCCCCAGCCTAGTTAAGCAGCGTCGAGCGTGGTTACCAGTTGGATGGGTGACCGTTTGCGCGCCTTGGCTTCAGTACAGTTCCCCCAGTTCACCCAGCTGTAAATGGGTACCTGCCCTCTTTAGGGTCAGGGAAGGTAAAGCAGCGAGGGAGAGGAGATGGGCGCCGCCCTCAATATGCTGGCCCTAGAGAAGTGAGGTCTCTGACGCCTCGCTCCCCTACGACCTTATAGGTTATGGGACTCCTTTACCTTTACCTTTTTATCTACTTTCAGTAGTACATTCAAACCAACCACTGCACTACACTGGGAAAAAGGTTTTTAAAAGAATTGTAATGTGTTTGTGATGATGATGATGATCACTTTGAGCTAGCTGGCTGAAAAATGTTTTGCCAGATAAAATGGAGAGAATGAGAGGGAGAAGGGAAAGAGAGAGGGGAAGGAGGGGGGGGGGGAGAGGGAGAGAGATACTTATTCTTTTATATCGAGGATAATGGAATAAGCACTTACGTGCTTTTTTACATCCAATCCCCGTGTGTATGCGGTTTTGTAACTTCTGTCATCTGTTCCCACCGCACACAATGGCCTCTCTTACGAAAAGCGGAGCAGGATTTAACGTGTGCGCGAGATGTTCTGCGTACGTTCGCACACGGGGCCTCGGTTTATAGTCTCATCCGAAGGACTATTGGGAGAGTGGAATCTGCACTGATGTTAACTCCAGGGGAAAAATCCCTTGAACGGGGATCGAACCCGGGTCGTCAGATTGCCAGCGCAATGTTTCTAACCACTAGGCTATCCCGTCCCATACTTTATCATACTTCTGTGTGTCTCTCTATTACCCGTCTCTCTGTCTCGGGCTCTGGCTCTGTCTGTCTGTCTGTTTCTTTCACTCTGTCTGTCTCACTCTGTGTGTCTTTCTCTCAATCTCTCTCTCTCTCTCTCTCTCTCTCTCTCTCCTCTCTCTCTCTCCTCTCTCTCTCTCTCTCTCTCTCTCTCTCTCTCACTCTATCTCTCTCTTTTCTCTCTCTCTCTTTCTCTCTCTCTCTCTCTCTCTCTCTCTCTCTCTCTCTCTCTCTCTCTCCTCCCCCTCTTTCCCTCTCTCTCTCTCTCCCTCTCTCTACTCCCTCTCTCTCCCTCCCTCTCTCTCTCCACCCCTCCCTCTCTTTCTGTCCCTCTCTCTACTCCCTCTCTCTCCCTCCCTCTCCCCCTCTCTCCCTCCCCCCCCCCACTCTCTCTCTCTCCGTTACACTATGACCTTTCCCTAAAGTGTATCTACACAGTTTTGCAATTACAATACGCTACAGACAGTAAGGAAGATTTTTTTTCTCTTTTTTCTTTTTTCTTTTTTTTTAATTGGAGGGGCTTTCATCCTGGAAGATCAAGTATAGGATTAGTTTAAAGACTAACCCACAAATAAACTTTAGATACAGGGTGTTTTTTTCCACCTCGTATCTACGTTTATGGGGACGGGATAGCTCAGTGGTCGGAGCACTCGCTTTCCCCCAGCCTAGTTAAGCAGCGTCGAGCGTGGTTACCAGTTGGATGGTGACCGTTTGCGCGCCTTGGCTTCAGTACAGTTCCCCCAGTTCACCCAGCTGTAAATGGGTACCTGCCCTCTTTAGGGTCAGGGAAGGTAAAGCAGCGAGGGAGAGGAGATGGCGCCGCCCTCATATGCTGGCCCTAGAGAAGTGAGGTCTCTGACGCCTCGCTCCCCTACGACCTTATAGGTTATGGGACTCCTTTACCTTTACCTTTTTATCTACTTTCAGTAGTACATTCAAACCAACCACTGCACTATACTGGAAAAAGGTTTTTAAAAGAATTGTAATGTGTTTGTGATGATGATGATGATCACTTTGAGCTAGCTGGCTGAAAAATGTTTTGCCAGATAAAATGGAGAGAATGAGAGGGAGAAGGGAAAGAGAGAGGGAAGGAGGGGGGGGGGAGAGGGAGAGAGATACTTATTCTTTTATATCGAGGATAATGGAATAAGCACTTACGTGCTTTTTTACATCCAATCCCCGTGTGTATGCGGTTTTGTAACTTCTGTCATCTGTTCCCACCGGCACACAATGGCCTACTCTTACGAAAAGCGGAGCAGGATTTAACGTGTGCGCGAGATGTTCTGCGTACGTTCGCACACGGGGCCTCGGTTTATAGTCTCATCCGAAGGACTATTGGGGAGAGTGGAATCTGCACTGATGTTAACTCCAGGGGAAAAATCCCCTTGAACGGGGATCGAACCCGGGTCGTCAGATTGCCAGCGCAATGTTCTAACCACTAGGCTATCCAGTCCCATACTTTATCATACTTCTGTGTGTCTCTCTATTACCCCTCTCTCTGTCTCTGGCTCTGGCTCTGTCTGTCTGTCTGTTCTTTCACTCTGTCTGTCTCACTCTGTGTGTCTCTCTCTCAATCTCTCTCTCTCTCTCTCTCTCTCTCTCTCTCTCTCTCTCACTCTATCTCTCTCTTTCTCTCTCTCTCTTTCTCCTCTCTCTCTCTCTCTCTCTCCTCTCTCTCTCTCTCTCTCCTCTCTCTCTCTCTCTCTCTCTCTCTCTCCCCCCCCCCTCCTCTCTCTCTCTCTCTCTCTCTCTCTCTGTCTTTCTCTCTATCTATCTATCTGTATCTCTCATTCCTCTCTCTCCCTCCCTTCACCCACTCTCTCTCTCTCTCTCTCTCTCTCTCTCTCTCTCTCTCTCCTCCCCCTCTTTCCCTCTCTCTCTCTCTCTCCCTCTCTCTACTCCCTCTCTCTCCCTCCCTCTCTCTCTCCCCCCCCTCCCCTCCTTTCTGTCCCTCTCTCTACTCCCTCTCTCTCCTCCCCTCCCTCCCCCCTCTCCCCCCCCCCCCCCCCCCCCCACTCTCTCTCTCTCCGTTACACTATGACCTTTCCCTAAAGTGTATCTACACAGTTTTGCAATTACAATACGCTACAGACAGTAAGGAAGATTTTTTTTCTCTTTTTTCTTTTTCTTTTTTTTTTTAATTGGAGGGGGCTTTCATCCTGGAAGATCAAGTATAGGATTAGTTTAAAGACTAACCCACAAATAAACTTTAGATACAGGGTGTTTTTTTCCACCTCGTATCTACGTTTATGGGGACGGGATAGCTCAGTGGTCGGAGCACTCGCTTTCCCCCAGCCTAGTTAAGCAGCGTCGAGCGTGGTTACCAGTTGGATGGGTGACCGTTTGCGCGCCTTGGCTTCAGTACAGTTCCCCCAGTTCACCCAGCTGTAAATGGGTACCTGCCCTCTTTAGGGTCAGGGAAGGTAAAGCAGCGAGGGAGAGGAGATGGGCGCCGCCCTCAATATGCTGGCCCTAGAGAAGTGAGGTCTCTGACGCCTCGCTCCCCTACGACCTTATAGGTTATGGGACTCCTTTACCTTTACCTTTTTATCTACTTTCAGTAGTACATTCAAACCAACCACTGCACTACACTGGGAAAAAGGTTTTTAAAAGAATTGTAATGTGTTTGTGATGATGATGATGATCACTTTGAGCTAGCTGGCTGAAAAATGTTTTGCCAGATAAAATGGAGAGAATGAGAGGGAGAAGGGAAAGAGAGAGGGGAAGGAGGGGGGGGGGAGAGGGAGAGAGATACTTATTCTTTTATATCGAGGATAATGGAATAAGCACTTACGTGCTTTTTTACATCCAATCCCCGTGTGTATGCGGTTTTGTAACTTCTGTCATCTGTTCCCACCGGCACACAATGGCCTCTCTTACGAAAAGCGGAGCAGGATTTAACGTGTGCGCGAGATGTTCTGCGTACGTTCGCACACGGGGCCTCGGTTTATAGTCTCATCCGAAGGACTATTGGGGAGAGTGGAATCTGCACTGATGTTAACTCCAGGGGAAAAATCCCCTTGAACGGGGATCGAACCCGGGTCGTCAGATTGCCAGCGCAATGTTCTAACCACTAGGCTATCCCGTCCCATACTTTATCATACTTCTGTGTGTCTCTCTATTACCCGTCTCTCTGTCTCTGGCTCTGGCTCTGTCTGTCTGTCTGTTTCTTTCACTCTGTCTGTCTCACTCTGTGTGTCTCTCTCTCAATCTCTCTCTCTCTCTCTCTCTCTCTCTCTCTCTCACTCTATCTCTCTCTCTCTCTCTCTCTTCTCTCTCTCTCTCTCTCTCTCTCTCTCTCTCTCTCTCTCTCTCTCTCCCCCCCTCTCTCTCTCTCTCTCTCTCCTCTCTCTGTCTTTCCTCTATCTATCTCATCTTATCTCTCTTCTCTCTCTCCCTCCCTTCCCACATCTCTCTCTCTCTCTCTCTCTTCTCTCTCTCTCCTCCTCACCCCTCTCTCTCTCTCTCTCCTCTCTCTCTCTCTCTCTCCCTCCCTCCTTCCCTCTCTCTCACCTCCTCCCTCTCTTTCTGTCCCCTCTCTCTCCTCTCTCTCTCCACCCTCTCCTTTCTGTCCCTCTCCACTCCCTCTCCTCCCTCCCCTCCCCCTCTCTCCCCCCCCCCCCCTCCATCTCTCTCTCCGTTACACTATGACCTTTCCCTAAAGTGTATCTACACAGTTTTGCAATTACAATACGCTACAGACAGTAAGGAAGATTTTTTTTCTCTTTTTCTTTTTCTTTTTTTTTAATTGGAGGGGCTTTCATCCTGGAAGATCAAGTATAGGATTAGTTTAAAGACTAACCCACATATAAAGGTTAGATACAAGGATTATTTTTTCCACTCAATCTACTTTCTTACATTAAAACCCGACCATCCACTACCTGGAAAAAGGTTTTAAAAAAATTGTAATGTTTGTGATGCTGATGATCACTTTGAGCTACTGCTGAAATGTTGCCAGACTTAAAGAAAATGAGAGGAAGGGCGGAGGAGAGGGGTGAGAGAGAGGGGAGTATGGAATAGCACTTATGTGTTTTTTTCATCCAATCCATGTGTATGCGGTTGTAACTTCTGTCATCTGTTTCCACCGGCACACAATGCCCTCTTACGAAAAGCGGGAACGATTAACGTGTGCGCGAGATGTTTTGCGTACTTCGCACACGGGCTCGGTTTATACGTCTCATCGAAGGACTATTGGAGTGGGGATCTGCACTGAGTTACTCCGGGGAAAAATCCCCTGAAGGGGATCGATCCCGGTTCGTCAGATTGCCAGCGCAATGTTCTACCACTAGTGCTATCCCGTCCTCTTATCATACTCTCTTGTCTCTCTATTACCCGTCTCTCTGTCTCTGCTCTGGCTCTGTCTGTCTGTCTGTCTGTCTCTTTCACACCGTCTGTCTCATCTGTTTCTCTCTTCTACTTCTCTCTCTCTCATCTCTCTCTCTCTCTCCTCCCTCTCCTCACTCTCTCTCTCTCTATCTATCTATCTATCTATCTTCTCTCTCTTTCTCTCTACTATCTCTATCTCTATCTCATTCCTCTCTCTCCTCCCTCCACCCACTCTCCTCTCTCACTATCTTCTCTTCCTTACCCTCTCCTCCCTCTCTCTACTCCTCTCTCTCCTCCCTCTCTCATCTCTCTCTCCCTCCCTCTCTCTCGCTCTCTATCTCTCTCGTCCCTCTCTCTCCCCCCCTCTCTCCCTCCCTCCTCTCTCTCCCTCTCTACTCCCCCTCTCTCTCTCTCTATCTCTCTCTCTCTCCGTTACACTATGACCTTTCCCTAAAGTGTATCTACACACTTTTGCAATTACAATACGCTACAGACAGTAAGGAAGATTTTTTTTCTCTTTTTTCTTTTTCTTTTTTTTATTTGGAGGGGGCTTTCATCCTGGAAGATCAAGTATAGGATTAGTTTAAAGACTAACCCACATATAAACTTTAGATACAAGGGATTTTTTTTTCCACCTCATATCTACTTTCAGTAGTACATTCAAACCAACCACTGCACTACACTGGGGAAAAAGATTTTTAAAAGAATTGTAATGTGTTTGTGATGATGATGATCACTTTGAGCTAGCTGGCTGAAAAAATGTTTTGCCAGATAAAACGGAGAGAAAGAGAGGGAGAAGGAGGGAAAGAGGGGGAGGGGGGCGAGAGAGAGGGAGAGAGATACTTATTCTTTTATATCGAGGATAATGGAATAAGCACTTACGTGCTTTTCTACATCCAGTCCCCGTGTGTATGCGGTTTTGTCAATTCTGTCATCTGTTCCCACCGGCACACAATGGCCTACTCAAACGAAAAGCGGAGCAGGATTTAACGTGTGCGCGAGATGTTCTGCGTGCGTTCGCACACGGGGCCTCGGTTTATAGTCTCATCCGAAGGACTTTTGGGTAGAGTGGAGTCTGCACTGATGTTAACTCCATGGGAAAATATCCCCTTGAACGGGAATCGAACCCGGGTCGTCAGATTGCGAGTGCAATGTTCTAACCACTAGGCTATTCCGTACCCAGGGAGAGAGAGAGGGAAAGAGAGAGAGAGAGAGAGAGAGAGAGAGAGAGAGAGAGAGAGAGAGAGAGAGAGAGAGGGAGGAGAGAGAGAGAGAGAGAGAGAGAGAGAGAGAGAGAGAGAGAGAGAGAGAGAGAGAGAGAGGAGCACACAACAACAACAACAAACAAACAAACAAAGAAACAAAGACACAAACCGAGACAGACTGACAGACAAAGAACACGGCTACCTGGTTTGTGTGGTATTGTATTGTATTGTATTGTATTGTATTGTATTGTATTGTGTTATATTGTGTTGTGTTGTATTGTTTTGCATTACATTGTATACCGCTCAAAGTCACGACAGATTTATCTGCGTGAATTTCGGGTTGCTCTCCCAAGGAAAAGAAAGCACGTCGCCACAAGAGCAGCGCCACCTATTATTATTGTTTTTGCCTCCCTGTCTACATAATGTTTTTTTGGCTTTCGATCAGAGTGGCTTTTTGTTCTACAGAATTTAACCAGGGACAACTCTCTTGCTGCCGTGGATTCTTCTACGTGTGCTATTAATATTACACACGTAACTTCAGTTTATTGTCTCATCCGAAAGACTAGCACCCAGACCACCACTCACGGTTTAGTAGATGGGGAAGGGGGGGGGGAAGATTTGGGGCACGAACGGGAATCGAACCACCACACACTCAAAACCCAGACTTTTTCGCTTTCTAGGCAGGTGCTCTTGTTTCCACAGATTTTGCCACTCCATAACAGTTTCTCTAGTCCGTCAGCCCTGATTATATGGCCGAAAAATTTGAGCTGTCTTTCTCTGATGGTGTTGAGAAGGGATCTCTTGTACCCAGCCATTTCCATTACTTCTGCATTAGTTTTTCTTTTTGTCCATGAGATTTTCATGATTCTCCGGATGAACCACATTTCCACTGCTTCTAGTCGCTGTTCTGTGTCCTTGGCTAGGGTCCAGCACTCACATCCGTACAGAAGAATGGACCATGCGTAGGCTCTCAAAACATGGATCTTTGTCTTGAGGCTTATCTTACTGTTGGTAAAAATGCATTTCATGTTGTTAAAAGTTGCCTTAGATTGACCGATTCTCTTCTTGATTTCTGTGTCACACTTGCCGTCCGGGGTGATAGTACAACCAAGGTATTTAAAGGTGTTTACTTGTCTGATTCTCTCTCCTTTACAGGCTATGTTGCATTGTGGTATAACAGCTTTTTTCGAGATCACCATGCATTCTGTCTTCTTTGCATTAAGCTGTAATCCTTTCTTTTCGCTTTCGTCTGTTACTGTTGTTAAAATCCTTTGCAGTTTTTCTTCAGAGTCGGCGATAAGGACTGTGTCATCTGCATATCTCAGGTTGTTGATGTTGTGGCCACCTACACTAATTCCCTCATGATTCTCAATATTTCGTAGAATTATTTCACTATATACATTAAATAAATCAGGCGAGAACACGCAGCCCTGTCTCACACCC
>CM054164.1:24111924-24116924 GCA_028751875.1 Rapana venosa
TTCTTCTTCTTCTTCTTCCTTCGCAATTCTTCTTCTTCTTCTTCGCAATTCTTCTTCTTCGTAATTCTTCTTCTTCTTCTTCTTCTTCTTCTTCTTCTTCTTCTTCTTCTCTTCTTCTCTTCCTCGCAGTTCTTCTTCTTCTTCGCAATTCTTCTTCTTCCTCGCAATTCTTCCTCTTCGCAATTCTTCTTCTTCTTCACACTTCTTCTTCTTCTTTTTTCTTTCTTCTTCTTCTTCTTCTTCTTCTTCTTCTTCTTCTTCTTCTTCTTCTTCTTCTTCTTCGCAATTCTTCTTCTTCTTCTTCTTCACAATTCTTCTTCTTCGCAATTCTTCTTCGTTGCAATTCTTCTTCGCAATTCTTCGCAAATCTTCTTCTTCTTCGCAGTTCTTCTTCTTCTTCGCAATTCTTCTTCTTCGCAATTCTTCTTCTTCTTCTTCGCAATTCTTCTTCTTCTTCTTCTTCGCAAATTCTTGTTTGCACTTCCTCTTCGTCTCCTTTTTTTTTAAATTCCTCTTTATACTGTTTCCAGTATTCATCTGATGAGAGATTTTCATTATCTTCTTTGTCAGCTAATGTGATATACCATCACCCTAATTATTAAGGAATAATCTTCCGATATTCACTAATATAAACTGGCTCATAAATTCAGAGAGAGAGATTGTGTGTGTGTGTGTGTGTGTGTGTGTGTATGTGTGTGTGTGTGTGTGTGTGTGTGTGTGTGTGTATGTGTTGTGTGTGTGTGTGTGTGTGTGTGTGTGTGTGTGTTGTGTGTGTGTGTGTGTGTATGTGAGTGTGTGTGTGTGTGTGTGTGTGTGTGTATGTGTGTGTGTGTATGTGTGTGTGTGTGTATGTCTGCTCGTATCCGTACTTGCATGTGTGTTAATGCATGCATGTAAACGTAGATGCGCGCGTGTGCCTTTGTTTGTTTTTTGGTTTTTTTAATTTAATCTGTTATATCGAGGATAATGGAATAAGCACTTATGTGCTTTTTTACATCCAGTCGCCGTTTGAATGCGGTTTTGTAAATTCTGTCATCTGTTCCCACCGGCACACAATGGCCTACTCTTACAAAAAGCGGAACAGGATTTAACGTGCGCGCAATATGTTCTGCATGCGTTCACACACGGGGCCTCGGTTTATAGTCTCATGTGTGTGTGTGTGTGTGTGTGTGTGCGTGCGCGCGCGCGCGCGCGCGTGTGTGTGTATGTGCGTGCGTGCGTGCGTGCGTGCGTGCGTGCGAGTGAAACAGGGAAAAAAAGAAGACAAATGAAAGAGACAGCGCACAACATTAAATTCACACCAAAGAACCTCCCCCACCCCCAATCCCCCAACTCCCCACCCCAAAGAAAAAAAAAGAAAAAAACCACAAAAAGCAAAAACAGTACAGTACTACTGATTTTTTTTTTTAATATACATCCCCGAAGCCAGAATGCCGCTACCTTCATGGTAGGCAAAAGAACGGTCTCCATTTGTTGAACCTTGAAGCTAGCACTAGCCAATAGACGAAAAAGGAAAATAAATAAAAAGGACAGATGCAAACTATAATGATAGTACCTAGTCATTAAAAACGACTTTTTTAAAAAAAAAACAAGTCTTTCACATAAGTAAAGCTCAAGAAGAAAAAAGTCTAACCTTTTTTTAAAAAAATTATCCGGGGTTAAAATGTGAGAGAGGTACTATTCTCTTATTTTTCGTGGGTAATGTCTAGGGGTAGATAGGAAGTTTTCACTGAAGCTGAGTAGAGGGGTAGGTACTTTACGAATTTCTATCTGTACGTCTATGTTAAAAATCTCAGTCAGGTTTTAATACAGTTGTTTAAATTCGTGGATGGTAAATTCGCACTTACTGTGATAACAGTTTTCAATTTTTTTTAAATTTTTTATTTTATTCTTTTATATCGAGGATAATTAAATAAGTACTTATGTGCAATTTTTACATCCAGTTCCCGTGTGTATGCGGCTTTCTAAATTCTGTCATCTGTTCCCACTCGCACACAATGGCCTACTCTTACGAAAATCGGAACAGGACTAACCGTGTGCGCGTTCGCACGTGGGGCCTCAGTTTATAGTCTCAGTCCTTGCAGTTGGTCTGAGTGTGTGTGTGTGTGTGTGCGTGCGCGCGCGCGCGCGTGTGTGTGGGGCAGAGAGAGAGAGAAAAAAAGAGAGAGAAAGAGAGAGAGAGAGACAGACAGACAGAGACAGGGATAGACAGACAGACAGAGACAAAGAGAGAGACAGACACAGAGAGAAAGAGAGAACTCAACTTGAACTCTTACTTGAACTGTTGTGTGGAGAGAGAGAGAGAGAGAGAGACAGAGACAGACAGACAGACATGTCAGACAGACAGACAGACATGTCAGACAGATAGACAGACATGTCAGACAGACAGACAGACAAAGAAAGCAAAACAGGACCACAAGTTGTGTCAGCCCATACCCAGGACAAAATGACCTCTACCACTTTGTAATCCACCTGCCCTCAATGTCATGTCCTTTTTTTTTTACCATTTCTTCAGTTGTCCACCTCCTCCTCTTCCTCCTCCTCCCCTTCCTCCTCCTCCTCCTCCCCTTCCACCCCTCTTCCTTTCCTCCTCCTCCTACCCTTCCTCCCCCTCCTCCTCCTCCTCGTTCTCTCCACCTGCAATCCTTGCTCTGTGGCCTTGACCTTCTGGCCTAAGACCTTGACAGGGTGTTGCCAGTTTCATCATTGTCTACCTTCCCTTCTGAATTCCACGTGCAATTCGTGCTCTTTGTGGGGGGGTAAGGGGGAAGGGGGGGCCTTGACTGTCTGGCTTGAGCTTGCAGTTTCTTCTGTCTGCATTCCTCCGTGTTTCCACGTGCAATTCGTGCTCTATGTGGCCTTTTGACCTTCTAGGCCTGAGACCTTGACAGAGGAGGTGGTTGCCAGTTGTTTTACTATTTCCACATTCCTCGTGTTCTTTTCACTGCAACTCATTCATGCTTTTTGTGGCCTTGACTTGACTGTCTAGCTTGGGGTCGTCAGTTTCAGTCATTGCCTTGCATTCCTGTATCACTTGCACGTGCAAGTCCGTGCTCTATGTTGACCTTAACCTTCTTGGCTTGAGGTTGTCAGTTTCTTTATTGTCTGCATTACTTATGAATTGCACGTGCAAGTCCGTGCTCTATGTGACCTTGACCGTCTGGCTTGAGGTTGTCAGTTTCTTTATTGTCTGCATTCCTTGTGAATTGCACGTGCAGGTCCGTGCTCTATGTGACCTTGACCGTCTGGCTTGAGGTTGTCAGTTTCCTTATTGTCTGCATTCCTTGTGAATTGCACGTGCAAGTCCGTGCTCTATGTGACCTTGACCGTCTGGCTTGAGGTTGTCAGTTTCTTTATTGTCTGCATTCCTTGTGTATTGCACGTGCAACTCCCTGCTCTATGGCCTTGAATGTCTGGCTTGAGGAGAAAAGGGGAATCCCCCTCTAAATTTCTTTCTTTGTTTTTGGTTGGGGTTTTTTTGGTATCTCCCTCTGCCCTATCTTCATCTTCTGATTCTACTGACCAGGATTGTCATGTGTCGTGTACTGCTGCTGCTGCTGTTATTGTTGAAGGGAAGAGAGAGGAATCTCTATTTTTGGGAGAGAGAGAGAGGGAGAGAGAGAGAGAGAGAGAGAGAGAGAGAGGGGAGAGAGAGAGAGAGACAGACAGACAGAAACAGACAGACAGAAAGACAGACAGAGAGGCAGAGAGAGAGAAAGAGGAGGGGAAGAGACACACAGAGAGACGGACAGAGAGAGGCACATAGACAGACAGACAAACAAACAGACCCACACAAACACACACACACAGATAAATTTATTTATTTATGTATTTTATATCGAGGATAATGGAATAAGCACTTATGTGCGCTCTTACATCTAGTTCCCGTGTGTGTCTGTAGGTTTTGTAAATATGTCATCAGCTCCCACCGGCACACAATGGCCTACTCTTACGAATAGCGGAACAGGATTTAATGTGTGTGCAAGATGTTCTGCGTGCGTTCGCACACGGGGCCTCGGCTTATAGTCATATCCTAAGGACTTTTGGGGAGAGTGTAGTCTGCACTGATGTTAACTCCAGGGGAAAATATCCCCTTGAACGGGAATCGAACCCGGGTCGTCAGATTGATTGCGAGCGCAATGTTCTAACCATTAGGTTATCCCGCCCCCTCCCCACCCCACCCCCTACCCCCGCCCAAGAGAAAGAGAGAGAGAGAGAGAGAGAGAGAGAGAGAGAGAGAGACAGACAGACAGACAGACAGACAGACAGAGACACAGAGACAGAAGCAGACAGAAACAAAGAGACATAGACAGACAGAGAGAAAGACAGAGACAGACAAAAAGACAGACAAAGGAGATCAACGTGTAGGAGGAAAGGGGTGAGAGGTGGGATGGGGGTAGGACGAAGAGGGTGGGTGGAGGGAAGTGTGTGTGTGTGTGTGAGGGGGAGGGAGGTAAGGTGACAGAGGGAGGTGGGTGAAGTAAGAATAACAATGGTTCGTGGAACTATTGCCTACAATCTGTCTTGATAAGACGTGGTAGACTCTGTGTGTGTGTGTGTGTGTGTGTGAGAGAGAGAGAGAGAGAGAGAGAGAGAGAGAGAGAGAGAGAGAGAGAGAGAGAGAGAGAGAGAGAGAGAGAGAGAGAGAGAGAGAGAGAGAGAAGTGTGGACACAGTCGAGGAGTAACGTTGAATGTTAAACTTTTAGGTATGATTATTTTTGTTGCTTCGTCGTGACTTTGATGATAATAATATGGTAAGCTTTGTTTCTTTTAGATTTTTGCGATTGGTTTTCGGTGTGACATTTTGGGGGAATTTTATTTTTTTTTTGGTTGTTGTTTGTTTTAATTTCATGGTTGATTTTGGGTTAGTTTTTTGTTTGGTTGTTTGTTTATTTGTTTGTGTTATTATTTGAATAGACAGTCGGGGTGTAAAATGTGGGTATATTTTGTAGCAAAATTGTGATTTTGACGATTATGGTCAGCTTCATTTCTTTAAGAT
>CM054164.1:24126924-24131924 GCA_028751875.1 Rapana venosa
CAATCTCAACACAACGTTTTACAACATAACGACATTTTTAGTTAAAGGCCTTGGCAATTTAGCTGACATCAATAACTGACACAGTGTTTTTTGGCTTGGGGCTTAAGGTCGCAGGTTCGAATCCCATAAGAGTCATAGGGATCGTTTATTTTGGATTCCGGCCGGCTCCTATTATCTATTTATTTGTTTGGTAATGTCGAGGATAATGGAATAAGCACTTATGTGCTTTTTTTACATCCAGTTATCCTACCCAGAGTGAGTGTGCTGTGGGATTAATGAGAAGACTGGGACCGCACAGTCGAATGTCTTTCACATTATAGATACTATCTTATATAGGTGGATCGGTGGTCTAGAGGTAACGCGCCTGTCTAGAAAGCGAAAAGTCCGGGTCGGAAGTGTGCGGTGGTTCGAATCCCGTTTGGGCCCGAAACTTTTCCCCCTCATCCATTAGACCACGAGTGGTGGTCTGGGCGCTAGTATTTCAGATGAGACGATAAACCCGAGGTCCCGTATGTTGCACATAATTATTCAGCGCACGTAAAAGAACCCACGGCAACAATAATGTTGTCCCTGGCAAAATTCTTAGAAAAAAAGCCACTCTGATAGGGTAACAAAATGCAGTTGCAGACAACAAAAAGGGTGGTGCTGCTCTTGTGGCGACGCGCTCTCCCTGGGGAGAGCAGCCCGAATTTCACGCAGAGAAATCTCGTGACGTAAAGTACGTATAAATGAATGAATGAATAAATAAATAAATAAATAAATAAATTTTGTTGAGAGTGTTTGCTCAAATTACCAACCCCAACTAACACTGCAGGTGTCTGTGTATTCTCGAGCCTGTTTGACTGCGGGGATATAATAATATAATAGGAAGCATAGAGCGCATGCACCCTGTTACGTAATTTTACCACACACGTTCTTCGTCACAGCATAATTACGTCATCATCATCGTCATTGATTCTATCTATCTATCTATCTGTAGTCTGACGACCGTGGGGGCACCTTCAAAGACTCAACAACCAGTTCCCTCCATTCCTCTCTCTGTTCTGCCTTTCTCAGGGTTTTGTTGAGTTCTAGGCCTGTCCATTCGCTGATGTTATCCTCCCAGCTCTTCCTTGGTCTGCCTCTTCTTCTTCCTCCCTGGACAGTGCCTTGTAAAATTGTCTTTGCAAGTCCTTTGGATCTTGTGACATGCCCATACCATTTAAGTTTACGCTTTTTCACGATCGTTAGAAGGTTCTCATAGGGTCCAATGGTTTGCTGGATTCTGTTATGCACGCTTTCGTTGCTTATGTGGTCTTTGTAGGAGATGCCAAGGAGTCTCCGAAAGCATCTCATCTCCACCGCCTGTACTCTTCTCTCCAAATCTGCAGTCAGGGTCTATGATTCACAGGCATACAGAAATATGGATATGACAAGGGAGCGCATTAGTCTAATCTTGGAGATAAGTGAGATATTTTTATCTCTCCAGATGGTGTTTAGTTTTGACAGTGCTGTTATTGTCTGTGCAGTCCTGCATACTACTTATGGCTTGGATCCCTGGTCTGATACAATGGCTCCCAGGTACTTGAAGCTTTGAACTGTTTCCAGCTTCTGGTCATTAACCCTGATATCAGTGCTAATGCCGTTGGTATTATTAGTCATCAGTTTGGTCTTCTCTGCACTGATTTCCATGCCGTATGTCTTGGAGGCCTTATTCAGGTGTTCTGTTAGGCTGGCAAGCTCTTTTTCTGATCCTGCTATTCCATCAATGTCATCTGCGAAGCGGAGGTTTGTGATCGTTCTGCCACCAATGCTGACTGATCCCTCATGATGTTCCAGTGCATCAGCCATGATTCTCTCAAGGAAGATGTTGAAAAGAGTTGGTGAGAGTAGACAGCCCTGCCTTACTCCAACTGTTGTTTGAAACCATTCTCCAATGTTGTTGTTGTTGTAGTAAACTGCACTGGTGGCCTCGCTGTACAGCTGTTTGATGACTCTGATCAGGTTTGCATTGATGCTGTACAAATTCACGGTTGCCCACAAAGCTGCATGCCACACCCTGTCAAATGCCTTCTTAAAATCGATAAATACATGGTAAAGGTCTTGTTGATGTTGAAGGTACCGCTCACATAGTATTCACATAGTCATTGATTATCCAGCAATAAAAGAAAATTGTCTCTGATTAGGTGGCCCTAGTCCATTTGCCAATGCAGGAATATTGGTCAAACCCTGCACATGAGAGTGACGGGCTAAATTTTGGCATACACATACTTTGGACCCTCCTCTACAATATTGGCACCTAGGAAAATCTTAGCAGCTCTGCTACCCTACTTGCTCTGGTCTCATGGTGACCTTAGATTCAGTTCCACTCACCCCCCCCACCCACTCATACACTTATTCTGTGCCTGTGGTGAGTTTGTTTCAAAGCTTTCGGGGGTCAGAGGTTCACGGGAGAAAGTCTTTGAATGGACGTGATGGCGGTTGGCACCCTGGGTGGTGTCTCACTCAGTGTGACTCTGCGATTGAGCTTGTTCTTCTTCTTTTTCTTCTTCTTCTTCTTCTTCTTCTTCTTCTTCTTCTTCTTCTTCTTCTTCTTTCTTCTTCTTCTTCTTCTTCTTCTTCTTCTTCTTCTTCACCACCACCCTTCTGTGCTCTCTCCCTCCCCCCCCCCCACGCCCCGCCACCTCTCCTCTAAACCACCAAATCTCCATCAGCCAAATCAATCAATATCAACCAATATCAAAAACATGTCACAGGCGAGAAGCAGAAGCCTAAGCCATCAAAATGGCATTGGTGGCACACAGCGGTGAACAATCGAAAGGTGATTTTCTCCCCTCCCTAAAAAAGCTATAACAAAATACTTGAGTATGGCTCCAAAAATAGGAAGTGCAAATCGTTGTAGTGTTTAAGGTGTGTGGAAAATTCTTTTTGAGAGAAAACAAGGACTGGTGTTGTTTCAGCTAGCCATTTTAAGGGAATTAAGGACTGATGTAATTTAAGCAGCGTCGAGCGTGGTTACCAGTTGGATGGGTGACCGTTTGTGCGCCTTGGCTTCAGTACAGTTCCCCCAGTTCACCCAGCTGTAAATGGGTACCTGCCCTCTTTAGGGTCAGGGAAGGTAAAGCAGCGAGGGAGAGGAGATGGGCGCCGCCCTCAATATGCTGGCCCTAGAGAAGTGAGGTCTCTGACGCCTCGCTCCCCTACGACCTGTTAGGTTATGGGACTCCTTTACCTTTTTACCTTAACGGGAAACGAAGACTAATATAGTTTTTGCTGATTTTTTCTTTAAGAGAAACAAAGATTCGTGTAGTGGTGGTTTTTTAAGGGAATTAAAGAACAATGTAGTTTTAGTTAACATTGTAAAGAAAACCAACACTAATGTACTTTTAGTTAATCTTTTAAGGGAAACAAAGACTTATGTGAATTTAGATGACCCTTTTATTGGAAACAAAGATTGTTGTACTGTTAGGGTTTAAAGGAAACAAGGACTTATGTGGTTTGAACTAACATTTTAAGTGAAACAAAGACTGATTTAGTTTAAACTAACCTTTTAAGGGAAATAAAGAGTGATGTAATTTTAGCTAACCTTTTAAGGGAAACAAAGACTAATGTAGTTTAAACTAACCTTTTAAGGGAAATAAAGAGTAATGTAATTTTAGCTAATGATCAAAAGGAAACAAAGAATGATTTAGTTTTAGCGAACCTTTTAAGGGAAATAAAGACTGATGTAGTGTTAGCTAACCTTTTAAGGGAAACAAAGACTGATTTAGTTTTATCTAACCTTTTTAAAAATTAAAAATAAAAGACTGATGTAGTTTTAGCTAGCCTTTTAAGGGAAACAAAGACTGATTTAGTTTTAGCCAACCTTTTAAGGGAAAAAAAGACTGATGTAGTGTTAGCCAACCTTTTAAGGGAAACAAAGACTGATTTAGTTTTAGCCAACCTTTTAAGGGAAATAAAGACTGATGTAGTGTTAGCCAACCTTTTAAGGAAAACAAAGAATGATTTAGTTTTAGCCAACCTTTTAAGGGAAATAAAGACTGATTTAGTTTTAGCCAACCTTTTAAGGGAAATAAAGACTGATGTAGTGTTAGCCAACCTTTTAAGGGAAACAAAGACTGATTTAGTTTTAGCCAGCCTTTTAAGGGAAATAAAGACTGATGTAGTGTTAGCCAACCTTTTAAGGGAAACAAAGACTAATGTGAGTTTAGTTTACCCTTTTAAGGGAAACAAAGATTATTGTACTGTTAGGTTTTAAAGGAAACAAAGATTTATGTGGTTTGAACTAGCATTTTAAATGAAACAAAGACTGATTTAGTTTAACCTTTTAAGAAAAACAATAAGTAATTTTAGCTGACCTTTTAAGGGAAAGAGAGACTAATGTAATTTTAGCTAATGATCAAAAGGAAACAAAGAATGATATAGTTTTACCTAGCATTTTTAAGGAAAACAAAGACTGATTTAGTTTTAGCCAACCTTTTAAGGGAAACAAAGACTGATTTAGTTTTAGCCAACCTTTTAAGGGAAACGAAGACTGATTTAGTTTTAGCCAACCTTTTAAGGGAAATGAAGACTGATTTAGTTTTAGCCAACCTTTTAAGGGAAACAAAGACTGATGTAGTGTTAGCTCACCTTTTAAGGGAAACAAAGACCAATGTGAGTTTAGTTTACCCTTTTAAGGGAAACAAAGATGATTGTACTTTTAGGTTTTAAAGGAAACAAAGACTTATGTGGTTTGAACTAACATTTTGAGTGAAACAAAGACTGATTCAGTTTAAACTAACCTTTCAAGGGAAAAAAGACTAATGTAATTTTAGCTAATGATCAAAAGGAAATAAAGACTGATGTAGTTTTAGCTAATGATCAAAAGGTAACAAAGACTGGTGTAGTTTTAGCTAATGATCAAAAGGTAACAAAGACTGGTGTAGTTTTAGCTAATGATCAAAAGGTAACAAAGACTGGTGTAGTTTTAGCTAATGATCAAAAGGTAACAAAGACTGGTGTAGTTTTAGCTAATGATC
>CM054164.1:24144424-24149652 GCA_028751875.1 Rapana venosa
TTCTTCTTCTTCTTCTTAATGTCGTTTTTGTTTAGTTTTGCCGCGCTTGTGTGCTTAAATATCTATAACTCGTTCTAAACTTCCAGTGCATTTTTTGTTTAAATTCAGAAATTGCATGGCTTCAGTATGCTTATATTATAATACTCATAGAAAGCAATATACATGTTTGACGGGATAGCTCAGTGGTCGGAGCACTCTCTTTCCCCCAGCCAAGTTAAGCAGCGTCGAGCGTGGTTACCAGTTTGGATGGGTGACCGTTTGCGCGCCTTGGTTTCAGTACAGTTCCCCCAGTTCACCCAGCTGTAAATGGGTACCTGCCCTCTTTAGGGTCAGGGAAGGTAAAGCAGCGAGGGAGAGGAGATGGGCGCCGCCCTCAATATGCTGGCCCTAGAGAGATGAGGTCTCTGACGCCTCGCTCCCCTACGACCTTATAGGTTATGGGACTCCTTTACCTTTACCTTTTATATACTGTGTCAGTTCATCCGTATCTAGGTAATAGCAGGTCAGTGTTTGTGGCAGTTTGTCCTTATCTAGTACCAGCATGTCAGTGTTTGTCTGATTGTATCTATATCCCAGCCTCTTGCTTCTTTTAATAATAATAATAATAAATCATGGAATTATACAGCGCTATATCTTGCAAATAAACAAATCAAAGCGCTCTCATTCATCCTAGTCTTTCACATGCAGCCAGTTACAATTAATAGATTTTTACAAATTCAAATGTAAACACACACTCGCGCACAATTAACAGTGTTTTACAAATACAAATGTAAACATACGCACGCGCGCCCACACACACACACACACACACACACACACACACACACACACACACACACACACGCACACACACACACACGGCAATAATAATAACAACAACAACAATGAAACAGCAAAACAGCAACAGCAACAGCAACAAGACAAAAATGATTATGTAAATTTATGGGCAAGAGGTATCGCACCTGCCTAGAAAGCGAAAAGTCTGGGTTTGATCCCCGTTTGTGCTTGAAAGTTTTCTCCCACCCCTCTAGACCGTGAGCAGTGGTCTGAGTGCTAGTCTTTCGGATGAGACGATAAACCAGGATTCCACATGCAACACGCATTTCGCTCACGTAAAACAACCCACGGCAACAAAAGGGTTATTCCTGGCAAAGTTCTGTAAAAAATAAAAAAAAAGGTAAAGGAGTCCCATAACCTATAAGGTCGTAGTGAAGCGAGGCGTCAGAGACCTCACTTCTCTAGGGCCAGCATATTGAGGGCGGCGCCTATCTCCTCTCCCTCGCTGCTTTACCTTCTGTAGCGGAAAAAAGCCACACTGATAGGAAAACAAAATCATACACATACAGACAGACAAAAAAAAAAAAAACACACACACAGAAGAAAATAATGGGTGGCGCTGCTCTTGTGGCGACGATTTCTCCCCTGGGAGACAGCCGCCCAAAATTAATTTCACACATAGAAATCTGCCGCGTTTTAAAAAGTGATACACAAATACAAACACAAAGATAACTTTTAAAAACGCAACAACAAAAAATCAAACAAACAAACAAAAATCAAAGCGAAATGAAAACGAAAATAAACACAAAAAGAAGATAAGAAAAAAAACAACCCACCCCACACCAAAAACAACAAAAAACGAAAAAAAAACAGCCGCACTTTTTCTTGAAATGACCTATACAACAGACAAACAACGCTGAAGAAACCCCACCACACTGTATAGGCTTAAAGACCTAACCCCCACAAACACACACGCACACACAACCAGTGGCACAGTATCGTTTTTATAACGCCTAAGGCTTTGCACATCTAGATCTATCTGAAACTGTATCAGATCCAGTTCGGTCCCCGAAACTCAATCTGAAACGTCTAAGTTTAGACCTGTAGAGCCTAGGCCCTACCAGGCATTGTTTTGATCTAATCCAGGATAAAGTTTTAAAACTGCAACCGGGGCTGATGTGTTGTTGGCTCAAAAATCTCAGCGCTAGGTTTAACAAGTCTGAATCAATCTTTTGAGTAGTAGGAGTGGCAGGTAAAGCTTTAACATTGTCAGTTTGTCACTGACTTTGAATGTTCGTCAATATGATGTGCGCCCCAAAAAAGAGGGTTTTGAGTGTATACACAATATAAAGAAATAAGTATATTATAGGCTTGAACAAGTTCGTGCGACAGTTGGCAAGTTGATCTTTATTCTGTCCACGCCCAGAGTTTTCAAAGTTACGGTTTATTCAAAACCAGTGGATAAAAAAGGTGTTTTGTGATAAGGAACAGCTTTGAATATTTGCTCGTGGACAAAGTATACTTGTATGGAATAGTTAGTATCTTTTTATGTAAAGTACGAACAGCAGTTGTGTCAACGTTTTTAATGCTTAAGAAATGACTTGAAGAATAAGGAAGAAGATTGACTGTGTTGGGAAAACTTCTAAAACAGATTCGAACAGCGCTTGACTTTCTGTTGCAGTTTCAGTGGGAAAAAAGAGAATTTAGGAACACAGTTGAGTCAACGTTTAAACGCTAAAACATGACTTGAAGAATAAGGAATAAGATTGTGTTAGGAAAAATTCGTAAAACAGATTCATACAGTATTGTGACTTTCTGTCACAGTTTCAGTTTTCAAAAAAAAGACAGATTGTTATTGAATATTGTTTCGTAAAGATTTGTCATGAGTATCAATCGATAATAAGCGTTCTTGGATGATATTGATTTCTTCCTTTGAGCAGTGTGTGTGAACGAAATTGATTTTTATCGAGAAGCTGTTTTCAAGCCAGCTTAGGTTTACCCCAACACTCACAATGGAAATGCTACAAAGATTCAGTGGGTAAGTATTTGCATAAATAGTAACTTCAGCTTTAAGCTACACATAGCAACGAGTTTATATAATTATATATTTTTTTGAATGGATTGGTTTCGAAGATGGAGTCGGGGTATCTTTTCCCTTTGCACTGACTGTATAGAAGAAGTGCTACGCTCATTTGTATTGATTTATATTTAATTTGCAATCTCTCTCTCTCTCTCTCTCTCTCTCTATCTCTCTCTCTCTCTCTCTCTCTCTCTCTCTCTCTCTCTCTCTCTTCATGACTTTCTCTCAAAGAATGCAGTTACCATTTTAACTTATACATTATTCGATAGTTTTTATAATAAATATTTTTTATTGAGTCAAGTCCTAAAAGATTCTTTTCATGTTTTGAGTTGGGCCTTTTTTTCTTCTGTTCTTGTTGTAGTTTTGTTGTTGGTTTTGTTGTTGTTTTTGGTTGTGGTTTTTTTCGGGGTGGGGAAAGGGTTACTTTGGCAAGTGTCAATATAGTAAATTACTAAATGTAGGTGTATCAGTCTAAACATTTGAATATATTTTTTTAAGTACATATTCCTATTCTTTCCTCTTTCAAATTATATCATTTACTTTGGAAAGATGTTTAGATGAACCGGTAGGAGATGGAGGGAGAAGAGAGAGAGAGAGAGAGAGAGAGAGAGAAGAGAGAGAGAGAGAGAGAGAGAGAGAGAGCATGCTTACATTTCACAGAGAGAGAGAAAGCACAAAGAGAGAGAGAGACAGAGAGCATGTTTGCAACATGCATGCGTGGATGCGTGCGTGTGCGCGCCCACACATGACACATAAAAGAAACACACGCACATATAAGAAACACACCACACGACAGACACACCACACACACACACAAAAACACACACACAAACAACACACACACACACACAGCACACACCCCCCCACACACACACCACACAACACACACCACCCCACCCACACCACCACCACACACCCACACACCACACCACCACACCACACACACACACACACACACACACACACACACACCACACCACACACACACACACACACCAACACAACACAACACAACACAACCCAACCCACCCACACACCCACCCACCCAACACAACAACAACACAAAACAACACACAACGCAAACAACACAACACCACACACACACACCAACACAACACACACACAACACACCACAAAACACACACACACACACACACACACACACACACACACACAACACAACACAACACACACGCACGCACTCGCGGGTGCAATCAATATAATTTTTTCTATGCCAGGCTTCGATTGTTACCAGTCTCACATTCAAGGTTTCTCAGCTGTGAAAATCCAAAAGCATGTCTGGAATAACCACAGGGTTTGCTAAAAACCAAAGCATGTCTGGAATAACCCCAGGGTTTGCGCAAATCCAAAAGCATGTCTGGAATAACCACAGGGTTTGCAAAAATCCAAAATCATGTCTGGAATAACCACACCATTGACAGAACTCCACTCTTACATTCTACTCGGTAACTTGTCATTCCCCAGAAATAATGAATGTCTAAAGCAGCTCCATTCTGGTTCAGCATAGATTGATGGCAAAATAAAGTGTTGGGCTAGGAACTAACAAGTAAGAGTGGGTAGGACAGGAGTGAGGTAATAGATAAGCTACATGGTAAGCTTCAGATAAACTACATGGTAAGCTTTAGATAAACTGCATGGTAAGTTTCTAAACAGAGACCAGCTAAAGACAGTTTTGTTGCAAATTTTTAACTGCTATTTGAAAGGATTGAGCTCTTGGTCAAGCTTCTGTGGTCAGTAGGGAGTGTAGGGAAGGAGAGAGAGGGATGGAGAGAGAGAGAGAGAGAGAGAGAGAGAGAGAGAGAGAGAGAGACAGACAGACAGACAGACAGACAGACAGACAGACAGAGAGGAGGGATGGCATTTACTAACTGACATAAACTTACTACTAAAACAGGTAAACTTAAAGAAAGAAATATTGATTGCAACACTATTTTTTTTAATGTAAAAAAGGAACCAAACAACAAAAAATAATTGGAAGGGTATTTGGTAAGAAAAGGGGAAAAAAATGTCCTTTATCCACCAGATCAATTACCATGTAATAATAATTATTCTCTTTCTAAGAGGTACAGGAGCAAAATAAAGATAGAAAAGCAATCAATGTTCAAAGAAAGAGAGAGAGAGAGTGTGTGTGTGTGTGTGTGTGTGTGTGTGTGTGTAGGGGGGGGGGGTAGTATTTGATTGTTTTGGATTTGTTCAGCAATCAAAGTTTTGATTCAATGGAAAAAAATTAAACAATTCCAGTTGTTGACAGTGCTATTTATAGGGGAGAGGTGCTGCCAAAAATAGCAAGTTGCAGCAGCAGTGCATACAAAGGGAAGTAAGAATAAGCGTCACCTTGCTCTAACGCTTC
>CM054164.1:24155152-24162652 GCA_028751875.1 Rapana venosa
AAAATGTCCCCCCATCCATTAGACCATGACTGGTGGTCTGGGCGCTAGTCTTTCAGATGAGACGATAAACCCGAGGTCCCGTGTGTTACACATAATTATTCAGCGCACGTAAAAGAACCCACGGCAACAGGAGAGTTGTCCCTGGCAAAAATTCTTAGAAAAAAAGCCACTCTGATAGGGTAACAAAATTAATACAGTTGCAGACAACAACAACAACAAAAAGGGTGGCCCTGCTCTTGTGGCGACGTGCTCTGCCCCGGGAGAGCGCGGGGTCGGCCCGCTATTGCGCGACAGTGTAGACGAAGCCTGGGGAATACTGTACTAAGGTAAAGGGCCGCCTAAGGTGTAGTAAACGTTGCAGCCTACGTACGATGCAGTAAGGCTGCAACGTATATTATACCTTAGGCGACACTGTCGTTTTATACTTTAGGCTGCTAATCTTCATGGCAAAGACAATGCATATTTTTAAACAATAAAGGGAAATAAAGAGGTGTCACAGTTTTTTTATTCCACAAAATCACTTTTGCAATCCCAACATTCAAAGCATCGAGCTCAAAACCACTACCTTATAAACAAATCTCAGGTGGTCATAATATGATACCAACAAATAAACTGGCAAAGAAAATGTTGATATTGCATTCATTCGAATCTTGAAAATAAATTCAAAACATAACACGGCATCCTGAAATCATCTTTCGTCTTCTCAACTTCTCAATAAATAAAAAAATAACTAAAGTAACTTGGAAGAACAAAATTAATACATGAGGAAATGCCAGTCATTTTTCGCATTTTCCGAAAACCTGGACAAAATGAACTTTTCCGCTTCTTCGTTCGCGCAATAGCGGGCCTGCCCCGGGAGAGCAGCCCAAATTTTACGCAGAAAAAATCTCGTGACGTAAAGTAGGTATAAATAAATAAATAAATAAATAAATAAATTTTATTGAGAGTGTTGCTCAAATTACCAACCCCAACTAACACTGCAGGTGTCTGCGTATTCTCGAGCCTGTTTGACTGTGGGGATATAATAATATGATAGGAAGCATAGAGCGCATGCATCCTGTTACGTAATTTTACAACACACGTTCTTCGTCACAGCATAATTACGTCATCATCATCGTCATTGATTCTGTCTATCTATCTATCTGTCCCGTAGTCTGACGACCGTGGGGGCACCCTCAAAGACTCAACAACCAGTTCCCTCCATTCCTCTCTCTGTTCTGCCTTTCTCAGGGTTTTGTTGAGTTCTAGGCCTGTCCATTCGCTGATGTTATCCCCCCCAGCTCTTCCTTGGTCTGCCTCTTCTTTTTCCTCCTTGGACAGTGCCTTGTAAAATTGTCTTTGCAAGTCCTTTGGATCTTGTGACATGCCCATACCATTTAAGTTTACGCTTTTTCACGATCGTTAGAAGGTTCTCATAGGGTCCAATGGTTTGCTGGATTCTGTTATGCACGCTTTCGTTGCTTATGTGGTCTTTGTAGGAGATGCCAAGGAGTCTCCGAAAGCATCTCATCTCCACCGCCTGTACTCTTCTCTCCAAATCTGCAGTCAGGGTCTATGATTCACAGGCATACAGAAATATGGATATGACAAGGGAGCGCATTAGTCTAATCTTGGAGATAAGTGAGATATTTTTATCTCTCCAGATGGTGTTTAGTTTTCACAAAGCTGTTATTGTCTGTGCAGTCCTGCATACTACTTCTGGCTTGGATCCCTGGTCGGATACAATGGCTCCCAGGTACTTGAAGCTTTGAACTGTTTCCAGCTTCTGGTCATTAACCCTGATATCAATGCTAATGCCGTTGGTATTATTAGTCATCAGTTTGGTCTTCTCTGCACTGATTTCCATGCCGTATGTCTTGGAGGCCTTATTCAGGTGTTCTGTTAGGCTGGCAAGCTCTTTTTCTGATCCTGCTATTCCATCAATGTCATCTGCGAAGCGGAGGTTTGTGATCGTTCTGCCACCAATGCTGACTGATCCTTCATGATGTTCCAGTGCATCAGCCATGATTCTCTCAAGGAAGATGTTGAAAAGAGTGGGTGAGAGTAGACAGCCCTGCCTTACTCCAACTGTTGTTCGAAACCATTCTCCAATGTTGTTGTTGTAGTACACTGCACTGGTGGCCTCGCTGTACAGCTGTTTGATGACTATGATCAGGTTTGCATTGATGCTGTACAAATTCACGGTTGCCCACAAAGCTGCATGCCACACCCTGTCAAATGCCTTCTTAAAATCGATAAATACATGGTAAAGGTCTTGTTGATGTTGAAGGTACCGCTCACATAGTATTCACATAGTCATTGATTATCCAGCAATAAAAGAAAATTGTCTCTGATTAGGTGGCCCTAGTCCATTTGCCAATGCAGGAATATTGGTCAAACCCTGCACATGAGAGTGACGGGCTAAATTTTGGCATACACATACTTTGGACCCTCCTCTACAATATTGGCACCTAGGAAAATCTTAGCAGCTCTGCTACCCTACTTGCTCTGGTCTCATGGTGACCTTAGATTCAGTTCCACTCCCCCCCCCCCTCCCCCCCACCCACCCACCCACTCATACACTTATTCTGTGCCTGTGGTGAGTTTGTTTCAAAGCTTTCGGGGATCAGAGGTTCACGGGAGAAAGTCTTTGAATGGACGTGATGGCGGTTGACACCCTGGGTGGGGTGTCTCACTCAGTGTGACTCTGCCATTGAGCTTCTTCTTCTTCTTCTTCTTCTTCTTCTTCTTCTTCTTCTTCTTCTTCTTCTTCTTCTTCTTCTTCGCAATTCTTCTTCTTCTTCTTCTTCTTCTTCTTCTTCTTTCTTCTTCTTCTTTCTTCTTCTTCTTCTTCTTCGCAATTCTTCTTCTTCTTCGCAATTCTTCTTCTTCTTCTTTGCAATTCTTCGCAATGCTTTGCAATTCTTCGCAATTCTTGTTGTTGTTCTTCTTCGCAGTTCTTCTTCTTCTTCGCGATTCTTCTTCTTCGCAATTCTTCTTCTTCTTCTTCTTCTTCTTCTTCTTCTTCTTCTTCTTCTTCTTCTTCTTCTTCGCGATTCTTCTTCTTCTTCTTCTTCTTCTTCTTCTTCTTCTTCTTCTTCTTCTTCTTCTTCTTCTTCGCGATTCTTCTTCTTCTTCTTCTTCTTCGCGATTCTTCTTCTTCTTCTTCTTCTTCTTCTTCGCGATTCTTCTTCTTCTTCTTCTTCTTCTTCTTCTTCTTCTTCTTCTTCTTCTTCTTCTTCTTCTTCTTCTTCTTCTTCGCGATTCTTCTTCTTCGCGATTCTTCTTCTTCTTCTTCTTCTTCTTCTTCTTCTTCTTCTTCTTCTTCTTCTTCTTCTTCACCACCACCCTTCTGTGCTCTCTCCCTCCCCCCCCCCACGCCCCGCCACCTCTCCTCTAAACCACCAAATCTCCATCAGCCAAATCAATCAATATCAACCAATATCAAAAACATGTCACAGGCGAGAAGCAGAAGCCTAAGCCATCAAAATGGCATTGGTGGCACACAGCCATGAACAATCAAAAGGTGATTTTCTCCCCTCCCCCCCAAAAAAAAAACCTATAACAAAATGCTTGAGTATGGCTCCAAAAATAGGAAGTGCAAATCGTTGTAGTGTTTAAGGTGTGTGGAAAATTCTTTTCAGAGAAAACAAGGACTGGTGTTGTTTCAGCTAGCCATTTTAAGGGAATTAAGGACTGATGTAATTTTAGCTAACATTTTACGGGAAACGAAGACGAATATAGTTTTTGCTAATTTTTTTAAAGAGAAACAAAGACTCGTGTAGGGTGTTTTTTTAAGGGAATCAAAGAACAATGTAGTTGTAGCTAACATTGTAAAGAAAACCATCACTAATGAAGTTTTGGTTAAACTTTTAAGGGAAACAAAGACTAATGTGACTTTAGCTTACCCTTTTAAGGGAAACAAAGATGATTGTACTGTTAGGTTTTAAAGGAAACAAAGATTTATGTGGTTTGAACTAACATTTTAAGTGAAACAAAGACTGATTTAGTTTTAACTAACATTTTAAGGAAAACAAAGAGTAATTTTAGCAAGCCTTTTAAGGGAAACAAAGACTAATGTAACTTTAGCTAATGATCAAAAGGAAACAAAGACTTCGGTGGTTTGAACTATTTTTTTAAGGGAAAAAAGACTGATGTAGTTTTAACTAACCTTTTAAGGGAAACAAAGACTAATGTGAGTTTAGTTTACCCTTTTAAGGGAAACAAAGATGATTGTACTGTTAGGTTTTAAAGGAAACAAAGACTTATGTGGTTTGAACTAACATTTTTAGTGAAACAAAGACTGATTAAGTTTAAACTAGCCTTTAAAGGGAAATAAAAAGTAATGTCATTTTAGCTGACCTTTCAAGTGAAACAAAGACTAATGTAGTTTAAACTAACCTTTTAAGGGAAACAAAGAGTAATGTAGTTTTAGCTAACTTTTTAAGAAAAACAATGACTGATGTAATTTTAGCTAATGATCAAAAGGAAACAAAAAATGATGTAGTTTTAGATAACCTTTTGGGGGAAACAAATACTTCTGTGGTTTGAACTATTTATTTAAGGGGAAAAGGACTGATGTAGTGTTAGCTAACCTTTTAAGGGAAACGAAGAGTAATGTAAGTTTAGTTTACCCTTTTAAGGGAAACAAAGATGATTGTACTTTTAGGTTTTAAAGGAAACAAAGACTTATGTGGTTTGAACTAACATTTTAAGTGAAACAAAGACTGATTTAGTTTTAACTAACATTTTAAGGAAAACAAAGAGTAATTTTAGCTGACCTTTTAAGGGAAAGAGAGACTAATGTAATTTTAGCTAATGATCAAAAGGAAACAAAGAATGATATAGTTTTACCTAGCATTTTTAAGGGAAACAAAGACTGATTTAGTTTTAGCCAACCTTTTAAGGGAAACAAAGACTGATTTAGTTTTAGCCAACCTTTTAAGGGAAATAAAGACTGATTTAGTTTTAGCCAACCTTTTAAGGTAAACAAAGACTGATGTAGTGTTAGCTAACCTTTTAAGGGAAACAAAGACTAATGTGAGTTTAGCTTACCCTTTTAAGGGAAACAAAGATTATTGTACTGTTAGGTTTTAAAGGAAACAAAGATTTATGTGGTTTGAACTAACATGTTAAGTGAAACAAAGACTGATTTACTTTAACCTTTTAAGGAAAACAAAGAGTAATTTTAGCTGACCTTTTAAGGGAAAGAGAGGCTAATGTAATTTTAGCTAATGATCAAAAGGAAACAAAGAATGATATAGTTTTAGCTAACCTTTTTAAGGATAACAAAGGCTGATGTAGTTTTATCTGACCTTTTAAGGGAAACAAAGACTGATTTAGTTTTAGCCAACCTTTTAAGGGAAATAAAGACTGATGTAGTGTTAGCCAACCTTTTAAGGGAAACAAAGACTGATGTAGTGTTAGCTAACCTTTTAAGGGAAACAAAGACTGATTTAGTTTTAGCCAACCTTTTAAGGGAAATAAAGACTGATTTAGTGTTAGCTTACCTTTTAAGGGAAACAAAGACTGATGTAGTGTTAGCTAACCTTTTAAGGGAAACAAAGACTGATTTAGCGTTAGCTTACCTTTTAAGGGAAACAAAGACTGATTTAGTAAAGTCAACCTTTTAAGGGAAATAAAGACTGATTTAGTTTTAGCCAACCTTTTAAGGGAAACAAAGACTGATTTAGTTTTAGCCAACCTTTTAAGGGAAACAAAGACTGATGTAGTGTTAGCTAACCTTTTAATGGAAACAAAGAGTAATGTGAGTTTAGTTTACCCTTTTAAGGGAAACAAAGATGATTGTACTTTTAGGTTTTAAAGGAAACAAAGATTTATATGGTTTGAACTAACATTTTGAGTGAAACAAAGACTGATTCAGTTTTAACTAAAATTTTAAGGAAAACAAAGAGTAATTTTAGCAAGCCTTTTAAGGGAAACAAAGACTAATGTAACTTTAGCTAATGATCAAAAGGAAACAAAGACTGGTGTAGTTTTAGCTACCCTATTTTAAGGGAAAGAAAGACTGATGTAGTGTTAGCTAACCTTTTAAGGGAAACAAAGACTGATGTAGTGTTAGCCAACCTTTTAAGGGAAACAAAGACTGATGTAGTGTTAGCCAACCTTTTAAGGGAAACAAAGACTGATGGAATGTTAGCCAACCTTTTAAGGGAAATAAAGACTGATGTAGTGTTAGCCAACCTTTTAAGGGAAACAAAGACTGATTTAGTTTTAGCCAACCTTTTAAGGGAAACAAAGACTGATGTAGTGTTAGCCAACCTTTTAAGGGAAACAAAGACTGATGGAATGTTAGCCAACCTTTTAAGGGAAACAAAGACTGATGTATTTTTAGCTAACTTTTTAAGAGAAACGAAGACTGGTGTAGTTTTAGCTAACTTTTTAAAAGAAACGAAGACTGATGTAGTTTTAGTTAACCTTTTTAAAAGAAACAAAGACTGATTAAGTTTTAGTCAGCCTTTTAAGGGAAATAAAGACTGATTTAGTTTTAGCCAACCTTTTAAGGGAAACGAAGACTGATTTAGTTTTAGCCAACCTTTTAAGGGAAATAAAGACTGATGTAGTTTTAGCCAACCTTTTAAGGGAAACAAAGACTGATGTAGTGTTAGCTAACCTTTTAAGGGAAACAAAGACTGATGGAATGTTAGCCAACCTTTTAAGGGAAATAAAGACTGATGTAGTTTTAGCCAACCTTTTAAGGGAAATAAAGATTGATGTAGTGTTAGCTAACCTTTTAAGGGAAACAAAGACTAATGTGAGTTTAGTTTGCCCTTTTAAGGGAAACAAAGATGATTGTACGTTTAGGTTTTAAAGGACACAAAGACATATGTGGTTTGAACTAACATTTTAAGTGAAACAAAGACTGATGTAGTTTAAACTAACCTTTCAAGGGAAATAAGGACTGATGTAGTTTTATCTAACCTTTTAAGAGAAAAAAAGACTGGTGTAGTTTTAGCTAATGATCAAAAGGTAACAAAGACTGGTGTAGTTTTAGCTAATGATCAAAAGGTAACAAAGACTGGTGTAGTTTTAGCTAATGATCAAAAGGTAACAAAGACTGGTGTAGTTTTAGCTAATGATCAAAAGGTAACAAAGACTGGTGTAGTTTTAGCTAATGATCAAAAGGTAACAAAGACTGGTGTAGTTTTAGCTAATGATCAAAAGGTAACAAAGACTGGTGTAGTTTTAGCTAATGATCAAAAGGTAACAAAGACTGGTGTAGTTTTAGCTAATGATCAAAAGGTAACAAAGACTGGTGTAGTTTTAGCTAATGATCAAAAGGTAACAAAGACTGGTGTAGTTTTAGCTAATGATCAAAAGGTAACAAAGACTGGTGTAGTTTTAGCTAATGATCAAAAGGTAACAAAGACTGGTGTAGTTTTAGCTAATGATCAAAAGGTAACAAAGACTGGTGTAGTTTTAGCTAATGATCAAAAGGTAACAAAGACTGGTGTAGTTTTAGCTAATGATCAAAAGGTAACAAAGACTGGTGTAGTTTTA
>CM054164.1:24170152-24195152 GCA_028751875.1 Rapana venosa
ATACACGTACATGCACACACACACACACGCGCGCGCGCGCGCGCGCGCACACACACGCACTTGCACATACTCATACACACACACACACAAAACAAAACATACATGCATAAATACATACATATATACATACACACACATACACACACACACACACACACACACACATATATATATATATACATACACACAACACACACACACAACATACATACAACACACACACAACACACACACACACAACACAACACACAACACACACACACACACACACACACACACACACACACACACACACACACACACACACACACACACACACAGGCAGGCTCAAACTCACACACATACACACACACGTGCGAGTGTGCACGCATGCACACACACACACACACACACACAACACACACACACACACACACACACACACACACACACACACACACACACACACACACATACACAATCACACACAATCACACACACACCATATCACATTTTTAAACAAAGACTGAGAGAAGTCTATCAAATGAATACCCTTGACTTTAACAGTTAATAAAGAGATCGATAACTCCTATAGAAACCGGCTCACTGAAAGAGATACAAGCAACATACCATCGAACGATAACCCTTCAATTCTTTCTTCTTCTTCTTCTTCTTCTTCTTCTTCCTCGAATGCTCAGACACCAACTATTGTTGTCCGTTATATGATCAAAAATCCGTCACGCTGCCATTAAGTCAGAACCAGCGTATTTAACTTTGGCATGGAAGAGAATGGTTATCTTTTAAGCCTTTCTGTGGGGGCGAAAAAAAAAAGGGCAGGAGAATGGACCAAGAAGTGCAGAAAAAAGGGCAGGAAATAGGTTACAGGAACAAGGTAGAGAGGGATAGAAAAGAGGGAATTCCTAGCACAGAATTTCCAGAAGGTGGGGATGCTATTTATACTGACAGAACTCCCCCCTCCTACTCCACCCCTACCATTCCTCCGGCATCCCCACAGGGGAAAGTTCGTAAATGAGAATAAGATCTAAAATCGATAAAGAGAAAAAAAAACAAAAGAAAAAAAAACCTAAATAAAGACATACAGGACTAAAGAAGAAAGAAAAACCCATACAACAATTAATGAAAGAATACAACAGGAAACAAAGAAAAGAAGAAAAAAAAAAGCGAGATAAAAGAACAACAGAAAAATAAGAGAAGGACAGAAAGAGAGAATGAATAAAAAAAAATTTAAAAGAAAAAGAAAAGAAACAAAAGGAAGAAACTTGACCAAAATAAAAAGAAAGAAAGAAACAGAGAGTGAAAAGAAAGAAAGAAAGAAAGGGAAACAAGGAAGAAAGAAAGAGAGACAGGCAAAAAACGAATTAGAAATGAAATGGAAAGAAAAATTACCGAAAAAGGAAGAAAGAAAAAAAGAATAAACAGACTATGAGCGCTTTGATTTGTTGCTTTACAAGATTCAGCGCTATATAAATTCCATACATTATTATTATTATTATAACTGGAGAAAAGAAAGAAAACTATTGAAAAGAAAGGACAAAAAGTAAAGAAAGAAAGAGAGCAAAAGAAAAGTAAGGAAGAACATAAAAAAGAACAGGAACATAACTATACATACATACATACATACATACATACATACATACATACATACATACATACATATATGTATATATATATATATATATATATATATATATATATATATATATATATATATATATATATATATAAAAGACACACACACATACACACACACAACTCTATAACCCTAAAGGAATATATCTTAAACTATAAAATTGGAATTTATTAGTTTATATCTATCATAATTATCTTGAAAATGTATCTAATGCCTACATTACTCTAAATGTGTGTGTGCATGTGCGTGTGCGTGTGTGCGCGCGAGAGGCCGTGTGTGCGTGCGTGCGTCCTTATGTGTGTGTGTGCGTGCGTCCATATGTGTGTGTGTGTGTACCCGTGTGCATGAGTTCGTCTGCGTGTATGTGTGCGCACAAACGTGCGTGCATAGCTTGCGTGCTTGAGCCTCTATATGCCTGTGTGCGTGGTGCACAAGTGCAACCCCCCCCCTACCCAACTACACACACGCACACACCATAATACAATACAACAACAACAATAACAACACACACACACACACACGCCACACCTACTCCACCACCACCCTACACACACCACCCACTCACCACCCTACACACACACACGACACACACACACCACCCTAACACACACACACACAACACACATACACACACCACCCACCCCTACCCTACACACACACACACACACACACACACACACACACACACACACACACACACACACACACACACACACACACACACACACACACACACACACACACCCAACCCCCTACCCTACACACAACCACACACACACACACACCACACACACAACAAAACACACACACACACACCACACACACACCCACACCACTACCTGCACCACACACACACAACACACACACCACCCTACCACACACCCACCCACCCCCTATACACACCACCCACCCACCCTACACACACAAACACCACCACTCACCACCACACCACACCAACACCCCCCACCCTACACACATCACCACCTACACCCCCCCCACCCACCCCCTACACACACACACCACCCACCACCCTACACACACACCCCCTAACACACCCCCCCCACACACCACACCCCTACACACATACCACACCACCCACCACCCTACACACACACACAACCCTAACCACCCACCCCCCTACCACCCCCCCCCCCCTCCCATCCACCCTAATACAGACTATACCATTACTATCACTATGACACAAGCATCTTCTGTCTGAAAACATACATGCTTCCGCTCTCTTACGTCCTGTGCGAATATCTCGAAAGCTCAACCTTTTTCATTGATTCGCGGGTCACACATTATCACCTGAAAATATTCACACCTGTCACAACCTGGCTATAACCCTGCCTGTTACACTTCTTAGCCGAGCCGCTGCGGCTGCTTCAATCACCTTACAAAGACGGCCCTGCAAGACTTCAGAATTCTGGGTTTAGAGGAGTAGTAACCATGAGGGTCACAAAAAAATAATTGATAAGTTGAATACAGCTGGTATGTGCCCGTGTTAGGATAAAGTTTGTAGGGGGATAGTTAAAATGATTGGATATGTAGATGAATGAATGAATGCTTTAGTGTATGCGCAAGCAAACATAGATGCTTACATGTAACTTACAAAAGCATGATACTGCTTATGCACACATTGCAGCTCTATGTGCGCATCGTGCACACAAACTTATATTTGTTATTTATTATATATTAGTTATTTATTATATAATTCTCGTCAAGAGGATTTTTCCATCTGAGTTAACATCAGTGCCAACTCCACTCCCCCTAAAAAAGTCCTTTGGATGACGATATAAACCGAGTCCGTGTGCGAACGCACGCAGAACATCTGGCACACTTAAACACCGTTCGCTTTCTGGAAGTTAGGCCATGTGGACAATGGATTACAAAATTTACAAAAAACTGCATAGAACGGAATGAAAAAAATAGGAGTATTTATTCCATTACCCGACAAAAAGATTATTAGAGAGTATATATCTATAACTAGATATATATCCTATAACAAAACATAACTAGAATATATATATATATTGTATCTAGAACTATATTTATATATATAGTATAATCTAGAACTTATAATATATATTTTACTATTATATAATAAATATAATATATATATATGGATTTTAGTATAATATATATTATAGATATATTTCATGTGTTCTGCTATGCATGTATGTTTGTGTGTTGTCTTTGATTTTATATAGTATAACTATATATATCTTTATATATATATATTTATTATAATGATTTCATGTGTGTTGCATATGCATGTATGTGTGTGTGTGTGGTGTGTGTGTGTGTGTGTGTTTGTGTGTGTGTGTGTGTTTGTACAGCTCGCGCGCGATTCGTGGCGCGTGAATGTGTGACCGTCTGCGCTCTGTGCCACGCGCGTGTGTTGTGTGTGTGTGTGTGTTTGGTGGACGTGCCTTGGCTTGTGTTTGCATGCTTGTAAGCGTGCTTGCGACACACGAATCAAGCATTAACTCTCAAAATGTCGATACATTTGAGGCAATGCGTAACGAATACACAGTTGTTTGCTCTTAGCGCTACCAGAATTAGAAGTGATGAAAATTGGAAGATCAGAGAAAAGAAAAAAATAGGAGAAGAAAAAAAGAGAATACAAAGAGTGACGAAAAGAAACAAAAAAACTTGAATTGTTGAATTGTTGCTGTGTTTTAGTGATGGCTTATAGTGTCGTTTGAAAGTGATTATACACTTAAAAAAAAGCGAATGTTTTGCTACACAATTAGTATACTTATTGCTCAATTTTTTTTTCTTTTGGTTTGTTCTTTTTTTTGTAACTCTTTTTGAAATCCGATCTTCTCATCATTGTCTTTATTCCTTATTGATAATAAATGGTGTTTAAGTTATCACAAAAAACATTATATACGCTTTTTTTATATGATTACTGAACAAATAATTGTTTCCATATTTTATTGATTGTTATGTTGTCTGCGTATATTTGGGACTACATTGCAAATAGATTTGCTAATTTGTTAACCTTGTGCTTAAAGCAATTCATTCATTCACAGATGCCTAGTGTCAGACATTGCGTCGCATCTGACGACCGGTCGATTCCCGTTCAAAGGGATATTTTCCCTGGATTTTTGTTAACTCATGCACTCCCTCTCCCAAAGTCCAAGGATGAGTTATAAACCGAGGCCGTGTGCGAACGCAGGCAAACATCTTTGCGCATACCTTAAATACCTTTCCGCTTTTGCGTATAGAGATGGCCATTGTGTGCGGTGGGACAGATGACAGAATTTGACAAAACCGCATTACACAGGGGACTGGGTAAAACCACATGTGCTATCCATTTCCTCGATATTAAGAATAAAAGAATTATTTTAAAAACATTCAGATGTCAGTCTTCTGGTTTTGTTTTGTTTACTGTTTCATGTTCTATTCTTGTTTTTAATTCTGGCTTCTTCTTCTTCATAATCTTTTCTTTAATGTCGTTTCTTTGCCGCGCTTGTGTGCTTGAGGATATCATCTACCCTCGCTTCTAAACTTCCCGTAACTTGTTTTTTATTCATGCTTCAGATGCTTACATATACTCACAGAAAGCATATACATGTTTGGGATAGCCTTTATCCTATGTCGTTATGTATCCAGTAAGCGGTCAGTGTTTTGTGCAGTTTGTCCTTATCTATAGGCGACGGATAGCTCAGTGGTCGAGCACTCGCTTTCCCCCAGCCAAGTTTAAGCTCGTCGACGTGTTTACCGTTGGATGGTGAACGTTGCGCACCTTGGTTTCAGTAACAGTTGCCCAGTTCCCCCAGCTGTAAATGGTACCTTGCCCTCTTTAGGTCAGGGAATGGTAAAGCACGAGGGAGAGGGGGCGCCGCCCTCAAATGCTGGCCTAAGAATCAGGCCTACTGACGCCTCGCTCCCCACGACCTTATAGTATGGAACCTTACTTTATTACTGTGCAGTTCATCCGTATCTAGGTAATAGCAGGTCATCGTGTTTGGCAGTTTACCTTATCTATGTACCAGACAAGCAGTTTGTCCATTGTATCTATAACCCTGGCTGCTTGTGTATTTTTCTTTTTCTATCTTTTTTAATCTCTCTTTTGCCTCTTCTAACTGTCATTAGCTGATTAATAACAAATGTGTTATAAGCTTTTTTGAAAATAAGTTTTTCTGTAAGAAAGAAAACGCGAAGAAGCAAAAACAACAACAAAAACCCAGGCAACAACAGCAGAATAGCAACATCAACAATCTTTGCAACATCACTCGAAACAGCAAAACAGCACAGCAACAAGATCCAAAAAATTATGTAAAATTTAGGGCAAGAGGTAAAGCATCGTCTAGAAAAGCGAAAACTCCGGTCGATTCCTGTTTAATGCCAAAACTTTCCCATCCACAAAAGTGAGTGGATCGGGGCTAGTCTTGGATAGAACGAAAACCGAGATCACATGCAATCGCATTTCGCTCGCGTAAAACCAACCCATCTGGCAACAAAAGAGTTGTTCTGGCAAAGTTCTGTAGGGGAAAAAAAAAAGCCACAGATAGAAACAAAACATACACATACGCAGACAAAAAAACGAATAGAAAATAATGGTGGCGCTGCTTGTGGCGACGCGCTCTCCCTCCGGGAGAGAGCAAGCCAAATTTCACGAGAAGAAACTTCGCACTAGAAGTGGACATATGAAGAAGAAGAAGAAAAGAAGAAGAAGAGAAAAAAGAAGGAAGAATGAAGAAGAATACAAGTAGAAAAAGAAGAAGAACGATGAGAAGAAAAGATAGAAAGATAGCGAAGAAAAAAGAATAGAGTAGGAATGTATATAGCGCTGATCTTGTATACAGATAACTTTTAAAAAACGCAACCAAAAAAAGCAAACAAACTATTAAAATCAATCGGAAAAAAAACAAATATAAACACAAAAAGAAGATAATAGAAAACAAACAAACCAGAAAACCCACACCCAAAAAAAAAAAAAACCGAAAGAAAAGCAGCGGCACTTTTTCTTGAAATGACCATACAGCAGACAAACAACGCTGAAAACCCACACACTGTTAGCTTAAAGACCTACCCCACAACACACACGCACATAACAGTGCACGTATTCGTTTCTTATACCGCCTAAGGCTTGCACAATATGATTATCGAAAACTGTTTCAGATCCAGTTCGGGACGCAATATTGAAACTCGATCTCAAACGTCTAGTTTTAGACCTAAGAGCTGCGCTTACAGGACTTTGTTTTGATCTAATCCAGATAAAGTTTTAAAACTGGCTGATGTGTTGTTGGCTCAAAATCTCAGGTTTAGGAACAATCTGAATCAATTTTTGGTAGTAGAGTGGCAGAAAGCTTTAACATTGTCAGTTTGTCACTGACTTGGAATGTTGTCATATGATTTGCCCCCCAAAAAGAGGGTTTTTTGTGTATACACAATTAAAGAAATAAGTTATTAGTATGGCTTGAACAAGTTCGTGCGACAGTTGGCAAGTTGATCTTTATTCTGTCCATCGCAGAGTTTTCAAAGTTACGGTTTATCAAAACCGGAAGAATAAAAAAAGGGGTTTGTGTAAGGAAACACTTTGAAATTTGCTCGGGACAAAGTTATACTTGTATGGAATGTTTAGTATATTTATGTAAAGACGACAGCAGATGTCACGTTTTAAATGCTAAAGAATGAGAATAAGGAAGAAGATGACTGTGTTGGGAAACATTCGTAAAACATTCGAACTGCGTTTGGACCGCAGTTTCGTGCGAAAAAAGAGAAATTAGGAACACAGCTGAGTCAACGTTTAAACGCTAAAACATGACTAGAAGAATAAGGAAGAAGATTGTGTTACGAAAAATTCGTAAGACAGATTCAAACAGTATTTTGACTTTCTGTTGCAGTTCAGTAAAAAAAATATTAAAAAAAGACACATTATTATTGAATATTGTTTCGTAAAGATTTGTCATGAGTATCAATCGATAATAAGCGTTCTTGGATGATATTGATTTCTTCCTTTGAGCAGTGTGTGTGAACGAAATTGATTTTTATCGAGAAGCTGTTTTCAAGCCAGCTTAGGTTTACCCCAACACTCACAATGGAAATGCTACAAAGATTCAGTGGGTAGTATTTGCATAAATAGTAACTTCAGCTTTAAGCTACACTTAGCAACGAGTTTATATAATTATATTTTTTTTGAATGGATGGTTTCGAAGATGGAGTCCGGGTTTCTTTTCCTTTGCACTGACTGTATAGAAGAAGTGCTACGCTCATTTGTATTGATTTATATTCATTTGCAATCTCTCTTCTCTCTCTCTCTCTCTCTCTCTCTCCTCTCTCTCTCTCTCTCTCTCTCTCCTCTCTCTCTCTCCATGACTTTCCTCAAAGAATGCAGTTACCATTTTAACTTATACATTATTCGATAGTTTATAAAAATATTTTTATTCAGTCAAGTCCTAAAAGATTCTTTTCATGTTTTTGAGTGGGCCTTTTTTCTTCTGTTCTTAGTTGTAGTGTTTGTGTGGTTTGTTGTTGTTTTTGTTGTGGTTTTTTCGGGGTGGGGAAAGGGTTACTTTGGCAAGTGTCAATATAGTAAATTACTAATGTAGGTGTATCAGTCTAAACATTATATTTGAATATATTTTTTTAAGTACATATTCCTATTCTTTCCTCTTCAAATATATCATATACTTTGGAAAGATGTTTAGATGAACCGGTAGGAGATGGAGGGAGAGAGAGAGAGAGAGAGAGAGAGAGAGAGAGAGAGAGAGAGAGAGAGAGAAGAGAGAGAGAGAGCATGGCTTACATTTCCACAGAGAGAGAGAAGACATCAAAGAGAGAGAGAGACAGAGAGCATGGTTTGCAACAGTGCATGCGGGATGCGTGCGTTGTGCGCGCCCCACACATGCACATATAAAGAACACACACGCACTATAAGAAACACACCACACGACAGCACACACACACACAACACACACACACAACACGACACACACAACACACACACACACACAAACACAGACACAACACCCCCTCCACACACACACACACACCACACCCCCACCCCCACCCACCCACCCGCACACACCCACACACCACACCCACCCACCCACACACACACACACACACACACACACACACACACACACACAACACACACACACACACACGCAACACAACACAACACAACACAACCCAACCCACCCACACACCCACCCACCCAACACAACACACACAAAACACACACAACGCAACACAACACAACACCACACAACACACACACACACAACACACACACACACACACACACACACACACACACACACACACACACAACACAACCAACACACACGCACGCACTCGCGGGTGCAATCAATATAATTTTTTCTATGCCAGGCTTCGATTGTTACCAGTCTCACATTCAAGGTTTCTCAGCTGTGAAAATCCAAAAGCATGTCTGGAATAACCACAGTGGTTTGCTAAAAACCAAAGCATGTCTGGAATAACCCCAGGGTTTGCGCAAATCCAAAAGCATGTCTGAATAACCACAGGGTTTGCAAAAATCCAAAATCATGTCTGGAATAACACACCATTGACAGAACTCCACTCTTACATTCTACTCGGTAACTTGTCATTCCCCAGAAATAATGAATGTCTAAAGCAGCTCCATTCTGGTTCAGCATAGATTGATGCAAAATAAAGTGTTGGGCTAGGAACTAACAAGTAAGAGTGGGTAGGACAGGAGTGAGGTAATAGATAAGCTACATGGTAAGCTTCAATAAACTACATGGTAAGCTTTAGATAAACTGCATGGTAAGTTTCTAAACAGAGACCAGCTAAAGACAGTTTTGTTGCAAATTTTAACTGCTATTTGAAAGGATTGAGCTCTTGGTCAAGCTTCTGTGGTCAGTAGGGAGTGTAGGGAAGGAGAGAGAGGGGATGGAGAGAGAGACGAGAGAGAGAGAGAGAGAGAGAGAGAGAGAGACAGACAGACAGACAGACAGACAGACAGACAGACAGAGAGGAGAGGATGGCATTTACTAACTGACATAAACTTACTACTAAAACAGGTAAACTTAAAGAAAGAAATATTGATTGCAACACTATTTTTTTTAATGTAAAAAAGGAACCAAACAACAAAAATAATTGAAAGGGTATTTGGTAAGAAAAGGGGAAAAAATGTCCTTTATCCACCAGATCAATTACCATGTAATAATAATTATTCTCTTTCTAAGAGGTACAGGAGCAAAATAAAATAGAAAAGCAATCAATGTTCAAAGAAAGAGAGAGAGAGAGTGTTGTGTGTGTGTGTGTGTGTGTGTGTGTGTAGGGGGGGGGGTAGTATTTGATTGTTTTGGATTTGTTCAGCAATCAAAGTTTTGATTCAATGGAAAAAAATTAAACAATTCCAGTTGTTGACAGTGCTATTTATAGGGGAGAGGTGCTGCCAAAAATAGCAAGTTGCAGCAGCAGTGCATACAAAGGGAAGTAAGAATAAGCGTCACCTTGCTCTAACGCTTCTCACAACTACGACAAACTCAGCTCTCAAAGTCCAACCTAAGGTTTGTTTTCCATGACCTTGTGATGAACTAACTGCCCAGTCCCTCCACACTACAATAGGCTTATTAATAGCAAAATAAACGATGCATTCAGAAAACTCCATAACTGGTCAGCAAGGCATCAAAGAAAGTGTGGTGTTTTATTGGCCATTACCTAGCCCATAATGGGGGACAACAGACCTTATTGCCATTTCTAGCAGAGTGGAGTCTTCCTATTTCACACCAGGACTTGAAGGGCTTAGTATGAGGGTTACAATAGCTGGGTGGCTCAGATAATGGGAGTGGTACCCTGTGAATTCAGGGGTGTGGGGGATTCTGAAAGATTGGGACTTCCCAGGTCGTTAATGTATGGGGCAGACTTCCAAGTGCCTTCTCCACTTTCACATCTACTGCATGCATGCATGCATGCACACGCACACACATGCATGTGGCCATGCTCGCATGTAGGCATACATGCAGAGAGAGAGAGAGTAAACAGTAAGATTGATTTGTAATTGTTCAACAACCAAAGTTTTCCAGAAAAAAACTTTAAACAATTCAAGTTGTTAATAACAGTATTTATAAATCATTTATCTATAGTGGGGTAATTCCAAAAATAGCAACCTGCAGCAGCAATTCTTACAAAGGGAAGTAAGAGTAACCCTGTTTTCTCACACCTTCCACAAACTCAGCTCTCAAAGTCCAACCTAACTTTGTTTTCGATGAACTTTTGATGAACTAACTGCCCAGCCCCTCCACACTACAATAAGACTTCTTGATGGTGAAATAAACGATGCATTCAGAAAACTCCATAACCAGTCACCAAGGCATCAAAGAAAGGGTGGTGTTTTATTGGCCATTACCTAGCCCATAATGGGGGCAACAGACCTTATTGCCATTTCTAGCGGAGTGCAGTCTTCCTATTTCACACCAGGACTTCAAGGGGTTAGTATGAGGGTTACAATAGCTGGGTGGCTCAGATAATGGGAGTGGTACCCTGTGAATTCAGGGGTGTGGGGGATTCTTAAAGAGTGGGACTTCCCAGGTCGTTAACGTATGGGGCAGACCTACTAGTGCCTTGTTCACTTTCACATCTACTGCATGCATGCACACACATATGCATGTCCACATGCGTGCACATAGGCATACATGCAGAGAGAGAGAGAGAGAGAGAGAGGAGAGAGAGAGAGAGAGAGAGAGAGAGCAAGCAAGAAGATTTATTTGTAATTGTTCAACAATCGAAGTTTTCAAGAAAATCTTTAAACAATTCAAGTTGTTAATAGCACTATTTATAGATCATTGATCTATAGAGGGGTGCTTCCAGAAATAGCAAGCTACTGCAGCAATCGATACAAATGGAAGTAAGATAAAGGGTAACCCCGTTTTAACACTTCTCACACCTACCATAAATTCAGCTCTCAAAGTCCAACCTAAGGTTTGTTTTCGATGAACTTTCGATGAACTAACTGCCCAGCCACTCCACACTACAATAGGACTTCTTGATAGCAAAATAAACGATGCATTCAGAAAATGCCATAACCAGTCACCAAGGCATCAAAGAAAGAGTTGTGTTTTATTGGCCATTACCTAGCCCATAATGGGGGCAACAGACCTTATTGCCATTTCTAGCGGAGTGGAGTCTTCCTATTTCACACCAGGACTTCAAGGGGTCAGTATGAGGGTTACAATAGCTGGGTGGCTCAGATAATGGGAGTGGTACCCTGTGAATTCAGGGGTGTGGGGGGATTCTGAAAGATTGGGACTTCACAGGTCGTTAACGTATGGGGCAGACCTGCTAGTGCCTTTTCCACTTTCACTTATACTGCATGAAAGTGCAAACGCATGTGCATGTGCACACATGTAGGCATACATGCAGAGAGAGAGAGAGAGAGAGAGAGAGAGAGAGTAAACAAAAAGATTGATTTGTAATTGTTCAACAATCAAAGTTTTCAAGAAAAATCTTTAAACAATTCAGGTTGCTAATAACACTATTTATAGATTATTTATCTATAGTGGGGTAATTCCAAAAATAGCAACCTGCAGCAGCAATTCTTACAAAGGGAAGTAAGGGTAACCCTGTTTTCTCACACCTTCCACAAACTCAGCTCTCAAAGTCCAACCTAACGTTTGTTTTCCATGACCTTGTGATGAACTAACTTCCCAGCCACTCCACACTACAATAAGACTTCTTGATGGTGAAATAAACGATGCATTCAGAAAACTCCATAACCGGTCACCAGGCACCAAAGAAAGGGTGGTGTTTTATTGGCCATTACCTAGCCCATAATGGGGGCAACAGGAGACCTTATTGCCACTTCTAGCGGAGTGGAGTCTTCCTATTTCACACCAGGACTTCAAGGGGTTAGTATGAGGGTTACAATAGCTGGGTAGCTCAGATAATGGGAGTGGTACCATGTGAATTCAGGGGTGTGGGGGATTCTGAAAGAGTGGGACTTCCCAGGTCGTTAACGTATGGGGCAGACCTGCTAGTGCCTTGTTCACTTTCACATCTACTGCATGCATGCACACACATATGCATGTCCATATGCGCGCACATAGGCATACAGAGAGAGAGAGAGAGAGCAAGCAAGAAGATTTATTTGTAATTGTTCAACAATCGAAGTTTTCAAGAAAATCTTAACCAATTCAAGTTGTTAATAACACTATTTATAGATTATTGATCTATAGAGGGGTGCTTCCAGAAATAGCAAGCTGCTGCAGCAATCGATACAAATGAAAGTAAGAGAAAGGGTAACCCCATTTTAACACTTCTCACACCTACAACAAATTCAGCTCTCAAAGTCCAACCTAAGGTTTGTTTTGGATGAACTTGTTATGAGCTAACTGCCTAGCCCCTCCACACTACAATAGGCTTATTAATAGCAAAATAAACGATGCATTCAGAAAACTCCATAACCGGTCAGCAAGGCATCAGTGTGGTGTTTTATTGGCCATTACCTAGCCCATAATGGGGGACAACAGACCTTATTGCCATTTCTAGCGGAGTGGAGTGTTCCTATTTCACACCAGGACTTCAAGGGGTTAGTATGAGGGTTACAATAGCTGGGTGGCTCAGATAATGGGAGTGGTACCCTGGGGATTCAAGGGTGTGGGGGATTCTGAAAGATTGGGACTTCCCAGGTCGTTAACGTATGGGGCAGACCTGCTAGTGCCTTCTTCACTTTCACATCTACTGCATGCACGCATGCTTGCATGCACTCACGCACACACACAAACACGCATGTATGCCTACAGAGAGAGAGAGGAAGATAGTAAACAATAAGATTGATGTGTTTTCATTCAAAAATCAAAGTTTTCAAGAAAATTTTTGTAACATTTCAAGTTGTCAAAAGCTGTATTTATAGATGATTTATTTATCAGGGAGGGTATTTTATTTCCGAAAACAGCAAGCAGCAAAGCAGCAGCAATGCATACAAAGGGAAGTAAGAGTAACCCTGTTCTAACACTTCTCACAACTGCCACAAACTCAGCTCTCAAAGTCCATCCTACTGTTTGTTTTCCATGAACTTTTGATGAACTAACTGCCCAGCCACTCCATACTACAAAAGGACTTCTTGATAGCAAAATAAACGATGCATTCAGAAAATGCCATAACCAGTCACCAGGCATCAAAGAAAGTGTGGTGTTTTATTGGCCATTACCTAGCCCATAATGGGGGACAACAGACCTTATTGCCATTTCTAGCAGAGTGGAGTCTTCCTATTTCACACCAGGACTTCAAGGGGTTAGTATGAGGGTTACATTAGCTGGGTGGCTCAGATAATGGGAGTGGTACCCTGGGGATTCAAGGGTGTGGGGGATTCTGAAAGATTGGGACTTCACAGGTCGTTAACGTATGGGGCAGACCTGCTAGTGCCTTGTTCACTTTCACATCTACTGCATGCATGTGCACACACATGCATGCGTACACGCACGCATGTAGGCATACAAGCAGAGAGAGAGAGAGTAAACAATAAGATGATTTGTAATTGTTCAACAGTAAAAGTTTTCAAGAAAAACTTTAAACAGTTCAAGTTGTTAATAACACTATTTATAGATTATTTATGTATAGAGGGGTGCTTCCCAAAATAGCAACCTGCAGCAGCAATCCATACAAAGGGAAGTAAGAGTAGCCCTGTTCTAACACTTCTCACAACTACCACAAACTCAACTCTCAAAGTACAACCTAAGGTTTGTTTTCGATGAACTAACTGCCCAGCCACTCCACACTACAATAGGACTTCTTGATGGCTTGTTTTCGATGAACTTTCGATGAACTAACTGCCCAGCCACTCCACACTACAATAGGACTTCTTGATAGCAAAATAAACGATGCATTCAGAAAATGCCATAACCGGTCACCAGGCATCAAAGAAAGTGTGTTTTATTGGCCATTACCTAGCCCATAATGGGGGCAACAGACCTTATTGCCATTTCTAGCAGAGTGGAGTCTTCCTATTTCACACCAGGACTTCAAGGGGTTAGTATGAGGGTTACAATAGCTGGGTGGCTCAGATAATGGGAGTGGTACCCTGTGAAATCAGGGGTGTGTGTGGGGTTTCTGAAAGTGTGGGATTTCCCAGGTTGTTAATGTATGGGGAAGACCAGCTAGTGCCTTCCTCACTTTCACATCTACTGCACGCATGCGTGCATGCATATGCATGCACATATTATGGAAGCACACATCCACACAGGTGTGCACACTCATACATCACATACACACTCAGAACAGATGACAAAAATTAACAAAACTGCATATACAGGGGGACAGGATGTAAAAAAAAGCACACACACTCACACATACTCCAGTGCTTATTCCATTATCCTCGAAATAAAAAAAATAAAAAAGATAAAAAAATAAAACAAAACAGACAGCAAGAGAGAGAATAATCAATTTACGTCAGGGCTTGTTAAGTTGTGGTTGATAAAACATAACAACAAATCTCAAAGTGTTTATAGTATGCTAGGGTAGGCGGTAGGTAATTGTAAAGCAACTGCAGGCAGAATGTTTAGCGAAGTATGTGGTTTGTGAAATACTGTGCATTGTCTTAGGCCAAAGGTTGTGTTAGCTATCAATGAAACCAAAAGAAAAGGCTTATAGTGAAGCGTTCTATGCTTTAAAATGTTTATGATGGCATTATCATCATCCATGACAAGCTCTTCCAATATTAATTTGTGTACTCTCTAGCAAAGAAAAACAATCCTTTGAAGACGGAAATGGCTGCCTATAAGACAAGACATTTAAAGAAAAACTAAACCCAAAACACCACCAAACACAACCATTTACTTAAACTTACCAAATAAAAATAACCTAGTACAATTCATTGTCCCCCCCCTTGGGCAACTTGTTTTGCAGTGATAAATACACAATTTAAAAAAAACAGTCAAATTTATACGTAATTATGTTAAAAGCTTACTCAGATAATTCAAATCATTTGTCATTACCACACACACACACACTCACACACACACACACACACACACACACACACACACACACACACACACACACACACACACACAGATTTACAGTAATGACTAGATGTAATGAGTGAGACAGTGTATAATATATGTCTCATGTACTGTGGTACAACACCTGAAAAATTTAAGTCACTGCAAAATTTCGAAAATGATTATCTTCATTGATGTCAAAGATATTTACAATATAGGACAGTATATATATCAAGATTGTCTTATTTAATTCAGTTTACTGATTCCTCAATCTGCAAGATCAGCTGCAAGTTCACTCAACCAAGCATTGATTTAAACATGCTCATAGTACAGAGCAGTATGTATATCCCAAATGACGATTTTTGTAATTTTTAACTTCAAGTTTTCTGCTCCATTAATCTGCAAGATAAACGGAAAGAAGTTAACATGAAACCAAGCAGTGCCTGGCACATTGTCAATGTATATTCTTAAAAGTATCTAGCAGCAAGTTACCATGTATTCTTAAACATAGCTAGCAGCAAGTTACCATATATTCCTAAAAATAGCTAGCTGCAAGTTACTGCTGTGTTTTCCTACAAAGGGAAGCAACCCGAGTTTCTTTGTTGTAGTTGTAAACCTATTTTATTGATTCCTTACTGATCCCTGGTTATTGTCCCCATCGATTTGTGTCTTCTTTGATGATAGGTCCCTTCTGTTTTCCTTTAAGCCAGCTTTTGTTTAAACTGGGTCATCCCACAGGGTGGTTTAGATGTGTGTGTGTGTGTGTGTGTGTGTGTGAAACATGCTCTAGCTCTTCTTATTAATGTCTGGTTCACTATAAATGATATTAGATGTGTGTGTGTGTGTGTGTGTGTGTGTGTTTACTTTGTGTTTGCCACATGCTACAGTCCGCCTCCCCCCCCCCCCCCCCCCCCCCCCCCCCCCTTTGTCCATCCCCCTTAGGTATTTCAATCTACTTCTTACCATCTTTTTACTTTATCCTCAAAAACCTCTTCTGTCAATAAATCCTTTCACATTATGGTATTGATTAAAACGCGTACATAACCACGACTATGAAATACCAGTAACAGTTTTGCCTTGAAAATGATATGTGACCTTCCAGCACATAATGAGTCTCTTCTCACCATCCGGCTTTTTTCATGTTTTATGTGATTCAAAATGTACTTTGAATGCTCTTTCTACTGGTGAAAACTCCGTTCAAATCGGATATTTAGTTTCTGAGATATGGGGTTTAGAATGCGGAATGCCTGTGAGCGGCCATTTTGAGAAAATGAAGGAAAACTGAATCACACTTTCAATGTTAGATTTTCCTTAGCAACCGATGTTCAATCTTCATGAAACTTTGCATACTGATTGCATACATAAAAGAGTACATGTTTACAAATTTTTGTGGTCATATGTGAATTGAGTCAAATACAAAACATATTTTAATGGGGGACTACCGTGGTCTCAGTATTCATTTTGGCTGATTATCATAATCTCGGGTTCTACAAAAGATTTTGTAATGAAATTTTAAACAGAAAGAGAATACATTATTTAATGTTAGAATATTAAGTTTCAACAGCTAATAATTTGAAGAAATATTTCAGTGATTTTTTCTTAAAAGGTGAAAAACAGGTACACCTGCTCCTCATCTACAATTAACTAATGTATGGAGTGTTGAAGCTAAAATAATTGCAAAGCCAAAGGGCATGAATAGAAAGGTACCATGGATACAAATTTGATTGTGTGGATTTGCATAGGTGTAGACAACACCAATATGGATTTTGCTTAAAATCAACAAATTTACACTATCAAATTATTTTAACCTTGCTTAGGACCAAAACCTTCATAGACCAGTCATTTTTAAAGGGTTGCATTGCTCTTAGAAGCCACTTTTGCATCTGCATGCAAGGTTTTAGGGCAAAAGTTATTATAAAATTTGCACAGTAAATGAGGCAATGTTGTAGATATTGAAAAATATTCCAAAGTTGTAACATAATATGAACATGTACAAAACACAATTCTCTTTCCTTAGCCAATTTTAGACTCTGAAAACGCACAATGCTTATACTGTAATTTGTTCAGCTACAGCTTTGTACATGGGCAAAAACACATAAAACATTTGCACACACTGGTACACCACACACAAACACACAGTGAACAAACACATAATCTGAAACACAGAGACACAAATACACACACACTAAAACAAGTGTAAATTATCATTTTTCTAGAATTAAATACTTATCAGCTGCTATGTCATGTATTGCAAAATATTTTCATTATTTGTCATCCTGCTACCTATAATTCATATGTCTGTTTATCTGATGAATGCACATGTATGTGTGTGTGTGGTGTGGTGTGTGTGTGTGTGTGTGTGTGTGTGTGTGTGTGTGTGTTTGTGTGTGTGTGTGTGTGTGTGTTCCATGTATAGTCTGTCCATTCATTTGATGTTTACTTTGTTGTTGTTTTTTTCTTATGTCCAGGTATGTTGTTCATTTTGTCTTCTCACAAGTTAACTGATATTGTTGTTTTTGTTTTCATCTTTTAATGTTTTATTTTTATATGATTTATAACAGTTGATCTTTATGGAGCAGTTTTGCTTACAACAGTTTTTCCTTGTGAGAGCAAGATAAACAAGAATGACATAACTTGATATTTTGGCAGTGAATATTACTTTTGATTTGACTTTCACACACACACACACACACACACACACACACACACACACACACACACACACACACACACACACAAACAAACAAACTTACATACAATCCAATACAATGCAATACAATACAACACTTTCACACACACAAAGTGGTATTCAATACAATGCAATACAACACACACACAAAGTGTTATACAATATAATACAATAAAAACACACACACACACCACACACACACACACACACACACACAACACACACAACACACACACACACAAAGTGTTATAACAATACAATACAATGCAATACAACACACACACACACAACACACACACACACACACACACACACACAGAATTCTGCAAGCATTCATACAGTGTGTCCCACACCCACTAAATTAAAAGAAAACAGCACAGATATACTGGCATGCAAAATTATTTATTAAAGACAACACAAGTCTGTCTTCTGATGTCAGGGCTTTCCCCTCCTCCCTTCTTGACTCTTGAAGTCATTCCATTTTCATAATCATGAGTGGTCAGTACAGTCAACTTGTTGTGGCTGAAGCTGAAATACAACAAAAACTATCTATCATATAAAATCAAAGGCTTGTTATAAAAAAAAAAAGATGAACAAGCACTGTTAAATTAAAACATGAAACAAGAGAAAGATGTGCATTTGTGGTATATTCTTAATATAGTTCACATGTATACATGTGTATAATGAATATATACTCTGTGTGTGTGGATATGAGTGCGCGCGCATGCGCGCATGTGTGTGTGTGTGTGTGTGGACACAGTGAGAGTGAGTGTGACATGTGCTACTTATAATCTAGGTCAATGGAGCAACTGATTTCAACACTTTTTTAAAACTAACTATTTATAAGCACAACAGCAGACCCTTTGCTACTAAGATCAAGTCAGAAGCTCTCACCAATCACTGCCATTACCACATTTTCCAATTAAAATATAAACTTATTTGATTGAAAGATAAATATAAAAAAAAAATCAGCACCAAACAGAGAACAAAAATACAGTCAAACAAAGAATAAAACAAAAACAGTGAACTTGTTTGTTTGCAGATATTTTTTCCCTGTGTGTGCCTAAACTATATTTCACACCCACAGATAAATGTAAGTTTATGCTGCTCTGCATATTTAATATTACATTTGCAATCATGAAGATTTCTCGCTTTGATGGCTTCTGCATGGTTTGACCCCAAGGTTTTCAAAAGGTAAGTTTACTAGTGCTGCTAGGCAATCACACTAATATTGCCAAATGAGATGTTGTCTTTCAGGGCTGGAAAGAAAAGGCATAACACACACACACAGTGAAACACACACACACACACACACACACACACACACAGTGACACACACACACACACACACTCACTCACTCACTCACTCACTCACACACACTACCCCCAACATACCTGAAATTCAACATGTGTGTGTGCACACACACACACATGTGAAATATCCCACAGACACACAATTATAAACAAAATTTCTCATCTTGAGTGCATTTTGTCTTATTCAGTTTCTGCCAGTAGTTCATCTGATGAAAACTATGTCATGCAAGCTCTTTTCAAGTGTGCTTTATTTTACTGAAACTCATTAGCCCAAATCAGTTTTCATTTGTTTTTCAGCCTATTTTTAGCAATTGGCACTTGAAGTCATATCACTGAACGTTTTTTGCTGTCCGAGAACTTCTGTATCAGTTTGATATTCAGTGATGTTCAGATAAGGCACAACGGCAAAATATATTTGACTGTTAATATCTTCATCGCTTGAATCAGAAGCGCTTGAATCAGAAGCGCTGTTAGTTTTCTGTTCACAAGTAACCAGCAATGGTTTCTGTGTTCAAGTGGGCCAGTCAGGGATTGGAGATCATCGGATGAACGCTTTCGCTCATGTTTTCCTAACTAGCACTGCAATCGGTTGTAATATAGTCCTCACTTCATTACTAAAGCTCTTATGAGTTCTATCCATCCAGAATATTTGCAGAACGAGCAGAATTTCGAGGTATTACTATCGATTGTACTTTCGAATCGGACAGCGCCATTTTGGTTACAGGCATCGCCTCGTTGGCCTTCGTAGGTCACATGGTCTCTTCGGCCAATGACAGGAATGAAATCTCCCCCTAGTGATGTTTTGTTTACGACTGCTCCCCTATTTTGAGCGTTTTCATTGGATAAAGTTTTAATTCAAGCCAGATATAGCTGACACAGTGTGAAGGTCGAAACTGTGAGCTTTCAAATGGTGTGTCACTCGACTGGTCTATTGTAAATCTTGAGGGATACAGGTTGCGGAAAAAATAGTCTCTTTTGGGTCTTTTCATCAAATCGCTCGTCTTCAGAGGTGGGTATGTGTATTAAAATCCGATTTTGATAAGGAAAGAAACTAAATATTATTATTTTATTGATGTTTTCCGGTTTGGAAATGTCTATATTATCAGTTTTATCCAAAATCACAAAATCGGAACCTGACACCCCTACTGATTATTTTGGCCTCTAGCGGAAAAAGGCCTGAGGTGACAAGCGACTCATTTCGAAATGGAGCGTCACATATGATTATTATCACATGCCATCTTGGGCACATGCCTAAAAAAAAATACACAACTCGTCTTAAGGTTTGTGATCTAGATGGCATGACAATGACAATGACAAATTCTTTTATTTCGGGGATAATGAGTAAACACTCATGTGCTTTTTTACATCCAGTCCCTGCCTGTAGGAATACATCTGAATAATAACCCAATACTTATATACTCAGACCTAACATGCAAGTACACCTTAGCAAAAACACACAAGGCCCTAGCAGGTTCAAGGGTTTAAGATCAAGCCCCACAGAGTCTAAATTCAGAACCCCAGTGACCCATCAGTGACCCTTCCCTGACTCAAGTTCAAAGTCCAATCACTTCAAACAGAAATAATGATGATGAAGCACCCCCTGATATCTAAAACCACACACTTTGAATACTAACGAATCAAAACACTGTGTCATTTTATTGGTATCAGTTCCTCCTGCTTCCTAAACTCTGAATAAATGAATAAAAACACAGCGTTATGTTAGTGGTATCAGTTCCTCCTACCTCCTAAACTCTTATTATCTGATTTGATGGGTTGAGAAAAAAGATTTGAAACCTAACCCATCTTGTCCGCCATATTTTATTGTCCGATTTGATAACCACACAAGCATTTAGGGTGTGGGTGTTTGAAACCTAACACTGCTATTTACATACAGCCAGAGGTGGGACATTGGAGTTACATGTAATAAAAGCAGCATGCTTGCCTGGGTTAGTGTGAAAATTCGCCCAGTATTGCTGGTTTAAACCACATGGGATTGTGTCTGAGGGTCCGTGTAACGTGTAATCTTGTGACATTGTATCTAACCTGCAAAGGTTCGCATTATAGGCATTGAAATTTGATCCACATCAGGGTTGACCCTGCAGTGACACTGATCATTTGTAGGGGAGAAGTTTTATGGGCTGGTGTCAACAAAAGCCAGTTTTGTTGCCTTTTCCAGCTGAACAAATATCTCGCCTGCACTGAGCTCTAAACAGTATTGCAAGGCTAGTTTTGTCAAAAAGAAAACGTGAGCATGTAACTCCTATTTGGAACAACTTCACTGGCTTTCTGTTGAATGCAGCTGCCAGTACAACATTCCCGCTCATTTGTTCCCTCTTTTTTGATCACTTTCACCGTTTTACTAGATTTATTGTTGGGTTTATACAAACCTGTTTGCACTCTTCGTTCTTGTGTTAAAGAAGTCTTTTCAAGTTCTCTAGCTGTTAAACTGAAGACAGTAGGTGAACGGGCTTTCTGTTTAACAGCTCCAAAAAATTGGAACTCTTTACCATTCAGCCTGTATAACACCCCAACTTTGTTTGCTTTTAAAACTTATCTCAGGACAAGTTTATTTCGACAAGCTTTCTCTCAGATTATTTTTTCTACATGTTTTGTGTCAGAGTCATCTTGTAAAAAAAAGTTTAAAGGCTGCCCTGAATTTAAAAAAAAAAAGCAGTGTCTGTGTACACATACATAGGCCTATGTGTATATTAAATTGTATTAAATTACATTATATTATCATATAGTGTATATGCACGCATGTTCCTGTAAGTGTAGTGCGCAAGTTTTATATAATGGACGCTTATCAAAGCAAGGGATTTATTTTTACCATAATGTCTCATCATTTATTCCCTCGAATGGGCCCGATTCTTTAGAAACCTGGTCCTACCGCTTTCACATAACTGTCAGCATCACACACAATACCTCCATCAGTCTTCAGTTGCTGCCAGTGTAAGACTATTCAGTTTATTGCGTGCACTATTCAACCAGTGAAACCCGCGCGAGCAGCTTATAGGAGAAAACGGACATAGAAAGAATACATTTTCCACTTCCTTTTCTTTCAGTATGTGAATGCCTTCCTTGCCTTTGTGGTGTGTGTGTGTGTGTGTGTGTGTGTGTGTGTGTGAGTGTGTGTGTGAAGTCAAGTCAAGTCAATTTTTTATATATTTCCAGATGGTACATTGAATAAGCAATGCATTTGCTGTGTGTGTGTGTGTGTGTTTGTGTGAAGTCAAGTCATTTTTTATATATATTTCCAGATGGTACATTGAATAAGCAATGCATTTGCTCTGTGTGTGTGTGTGTGTGTGTGTGTGTGTGTGTTAGCTGTATAGCTCATGCCTTAATGTTACTGGTTGCTAGCGCAAGTACTAGTGGGGTTGTTTGTTTGGTGGTTTTTTTGGTTATGATGAAAAGAATAGTATTTGATTAGTGCTTTGGTGATCATAAAAAGGTTTGGTATTAAGAGTAAAAAAAAAAAAAATAATAACTGCAGTATTTTGGTGGTAATAATCAATGTAGTTGAGGACTAGCAGGAAAAATAAAATCAAAAATAAAACTATGTCAAAATAAAGTGCAGATATTTGGTGGTACTTAAGAACACAGGCGGACTTCTTACAAAAATAAATTGCAGTATATTTAGTGGAAGTAAAACAGAGGCAGACTCCTTGCAAAATAAATTGCAGTATATTTTGCCTTCACCTTCATCTTCACCTATTACGTAGTCCCGTAGACCATGAAGACTCCACAGAAGATTTTGCACAATCTTGAGTGGTACAGTATTATTATTTAGTGGAAATAAAGTAGAAGCGAACTTATTGCAAAATTAATAAGGTGCAGTATATTTGGTGGAAGTGAAAACAGAGGCGGATTTGTTGCAAAATAAAGTGCAATATTTTGGGTAAAGTAAATGCATAGGCAGGTTTATTGCAAAAATAAAATGCAGTATTTTGGTAAAAATAAACAGAGACAGATTTGCAGAATAAAATGCAATATTTTGGCGCAAAAAAATAGAGTGGCAGACTTATTGCAAATTGAAGTGCAATATTTTTGGTGTAAGTAAATACAGAGGTAGACTTATTGCAAAATAAAGTGCGATATTTTGGTGAAATTAAGAGACAATTGCAGACATATTGCAAAAACGAAATTCGATTTTGGGGGGTCAAAATGTGAACTTAATGCAAAAAAGGGGCAGTATTCTGGTGGTAATAATAAAGATGGACTGTCGTCAAACTAAGTGTAACAATATTGGCAGAAATGGAATAGCAAAGTTATTTTTTAAGTATATCATATGGTAAATTCTTGAACAGTATTTTATCAGTAATAACTGAAATATTAGTGGCAGATTTATTGGAAAATCAAATGCAGTGGGGTGTTTTTTGTAGAAAGAAACAAAAAAGCAGTTGTAAACCAATGGCGAAGTGAAGTGCAATACTAATTGTGAGTAGTGCCAAAGAGAGTAATGGGCTGATGGCAAAATATGATACAGTATCTTGATAGTAGTAAAGATAGAAATGGACCTATGAGAAAATAGTGTGCAGTATTTCGATAGCAATTAAAAAAGTGGTGGACAAAGATAAAAAAAATAAAGTGTAGTGTTTGGTGGTCATAAAGATAGCTGTGGACTATTATCAAAATGAAGGCAGAATTCTGACGTGACAGCAATAAAGATAGAGGTGGACTAATAGCAAAACGAAGGGTATTATTTTACAGTAAAACAAATCGTAGTGGGCTTATGGCAAAATGAAGTGCTGTATTCTGATGGTAATAAAAATAATGGTGGACTAACGGCAAAATGAAGGACAGGATTTCGACAGTAAATAAAAATAATGGTGGACTAACAACAAAATGATGGACAGGATTTCGACAGTAAATAAAAACAATGGACTAACAGCAAAATGATGGACAGGATTTCGACAGTAAATAAAAATAATGGTGGACTAACGGCAAAATGAAGTACAGTATTCTGATAATAATCAAAGAAGTGAGGGATTAGTAGCAAAATGAAGTGCGGGATTTTAATACTAATTTTTAAAAAAAGGTGGATTAATAAAAAAAAAAAAATGAAGTGCAGGGTTTTGATAGAAATAGAGATAGTGGTAGAGTGGTGGCAAAATTAAGCACAGTATTTTGATAGCAATAAAAGAAATAGTTGTAGACTAAGGACACAATGAAGTGCTGGATTTTGATACTAATAAACATGAATTATCGTGGACTAATGGCAAAATGAAGTGCAGGATTTTTATAGTAATAACAAAAAATAGTGGCAGACTAATGGCAAAATGAAGTGCAGGATTTTGACAGCAATAAAAATAGTGAAGGACTAATGACATTGAGTGTAACATTACTTGTGACGTACAAATTGCAAAATGATGTGCAGTGGTTTAGTTGTAACACACACACACACACACACAGCGGGCGCGCTTA
>CM054164.1:24205152-24252652 GCA_028751875.1 Rapana venosa
ATATATATGGAGATGCATGATGGTAGATATACACCTTAACAAATAGTTATAAAAGTAAGATTTATGATGGTAAACCTACACCTTAACAACTAATTATACATCTATAGACTAGTCCTCAGAGAGAAAAAAAATCTGAGCATATTACTCCTCTCTTGCGATCTCTCCACTGGCTGCCTGTGTCACAGATAGTAAACTATAAGATCAGTACCCTCTGTTACAAATGTCTCCACAAAACAGCACCTTCCTACCTCTGTGAATGTCTTCACCTGTACACTCCTCATTCCCTCCGCTCTGCTGCAGATACCTTGTGCTTACGAATACCTAGATTCAACCAATCCACTGTCAGCCGTCGCTCTTTCTCTACTTCTGGTCCATCAATCTGGAATGACGTCCCTCTCTCCCTTCACCAAAAGCCTACTTATGACACTTTTAAATCTAGCCTCAAAACACACTTATTTCAAATCTAAGACTTTCCCCTCTTGTTTCATTTCTTTTCTGTCCTTGCCCTCAACAGCAAAAACCCCCATCACCCTGCCAAAGTGCTCAACCTGTGTGTGTGTATGTGCGTGTGTATACATTTGAATTCGTAAAAACTATTTACTGTAACTTGTTGCATGTGTTACAGTAGGATGAATGCAAAGCGCTACGATTTGTTTTTTTGCAAGATATAGCGCTATATATAAAAATTCTATTTATTATTATTATTTTCCTATTAGATGTATGCTTGTTGTGCAGTGTTGCCGCACGAGTGAGGATGGGGAGGAAGGTGGAGAAGGTGTTGTCGAAAGACAAGAACCACTCGTCTGCCAGCCATGACCCCACAGACGATGACCCCAACAAGACACCAGGTACTGAAACCGCAACTTTTGCTACTTGATGTGTACAACTGAATAGTCTGTGTGAAAGTAAAGAATGGATTTGTAATAATGATGATAATGATAATAATGATGATGAAGACAACAACAATTATTTTGATAAATAGTCATGTTGTCAACTGAATTATGTGTGTGAAAGTAAAGAATGGATTTGTAATAGTGATGATAATGATGATAAGGGTGATAAAGACTACAATTATTTTGATGAATAGTTATGTTGTCAACTGAATAGTCTGTGTGAAAGTAAAGAATGGATTTGTAGTAATGATGATAATGATAACAATGGTGATGAAGACAACAACAATTATTTTGATAAATAGTCATGTTGTCAACTGAATAGTCTGTGTGAAAGTGAATAATGGATTTGTAGTAGTGATGATCATGGTAATAAGGGTGATAAAAGAGAAGACCAATTATTTTGATAAATAGTCATGTTGTCAACTGAGTAATCTGTGTGAGAGAAAGGAAAGATTTGTACATAATGATGGTGATAATGATGATAATAATGATATTGTTAATATTACTAATAATATTAATAATGATAATGATGATGATGAGGATGATTATAGTAATGATAATAATAATAAAGGTGATGATATCAATGATAAGAAGAAAGGTGGCAGGATGGTTAAGACATTCACCTGCCTAACAAGTAAAACGTGAGCTTCTGGGTTTGATTCTCAGCCTTGCCGTTTATTCCCAGTTTGACGCGAAAAGTGTTCAACTGAATGACAAATTGGTTTGGATGAGACAATAAACTGAATCCCTATGTGAACATACAGAACTTCTTGCACATATTTTTAAAAAAAACCCATTTCACCTTTTTGAAGAGTAGGCCATTGTGTGCTGGTGGGAATGGACACAATTTACAGAATTGCTTGCACACAGGGATTGCATGTAAAAAATTTGTTTTAAAAGCTCATGAGTGCTTATTCCATGATTCTCAGAAGAATGAAAAGGGGACACACACACACACACACACACACACACACACACACACACACACACACACACACACACACACACACACACAAAACACACACACACACACACACACTACACACACACACTACACACACACACATACACACACATACCACACACACGCACACACACTACACAACACTACACTACACTACACTACACTACACTACACTACACTACACTACACTACACTACATTACACTACACTATACTACACCACACATACACACACACAGAGTGGATGACATCAGTCAGTCCACAACCAAGTCAGAACACCTCAACATTAACAACATTAATCACACTAAAACGCATCATCACAACAACAACAACCAAAAAATGACTTCATAGTAAATCTCATCTTTCTTTCTTTCCGTTTCCATTTCTTTATTTCCGTTTCCATTTCTTTCTTTCCGCCATTTCCATTTCTTTCTTTCCATTTCCATTTCTTTCTTTTCCATTTCCATTTCTTTCTTTTCCATTTCCATTTCTTTCTTTTTCCATTTCCATTTCTTTCTTTCCACCATTTCCATTTCTTCCATTTCTTTCTTTCCACCATTTCCATTTCTTTCTTTCCACCATTTCCATTTCTTTTCCATTTCCAGAGCCCCACAAGTGCACGGGCAACTTCAACAACGACTTCACGGAGCTGTGTCGGCGGATCGGGCTGGCAGTTATCCCCCCTGTGGTGCTCCGGCCGCGTGTGCCTGGCGCTTCAGCCTCCCACGATTCCAAGCCTGACAAAGGGGGCGCCAAGGGCAAGCAGGCTGTGCCTGAACCAGAGCCTGAGCCTGAGCTGAACGAAGATGGCGGTGAGGCGGGTTGTTTGTGTGTGTTTGTGTGTGTGTTAAATGTTAGTGTGTGTGTGAGTTAATACTACATTATTGCATCCTTTATCATTGAATTAAACCAGTAAAAAAATGAAAATCGATAACGTAATACATTGAAAATACAAATTACCACACATTACCACATATACATATACACGCACACACATACTCATACACACCTGCACGCATGCGCGCTCACGTCATGTGTGTTGAGGGGAGTGTGTGTGTGTGTGTTGGGAGAGGCAGTGAGTGTGTGTGTGAGCAGAAGAGTGTGTGTATGTGTGTGTGTGTGAGCAGAAGAGTGTGTGTGGAGGAAAGTGTGTGTGTTTGAGAGGGGGAAGGTCGTGAGGGGGGTGGGGGGGTGTGAGCAGAAGAGTGTGTGTGAGCAGAAGAGTGTGTGTGTGTGTGTGAGCAGAAGAGTGTGTGTGTGTGTGTGAGCAGAAGAGTGTGTGTGGAAGAAAGTGTGTGTCTGTTGAGAGGGGGGAAGGTGGTGAGGGGGGGAGTGGGGGTGGCAGGTGAATGTATGTGTGTGTGTGTGAGAAGGTAGGCAGGTGAATGTGTGCATGGGCTTCTGGAAAGGGATGTACACACTTTACTGTTCACTTCAGACTTACATAATAATAATAATAATAATATATGGAAGTTATATAGCGCTGAATCTTGTAAATACAAACAAATCAAAGCGCTTGCACTCAAATCATTTACGCGCATGCACCTTTCCTCAAATATAATGAATAACACATTTCAAATTTATGCACCCGCACACAAACACACACACGCGCAACACACTTAGGAGATGAAGGATGCTGTTGAAAAGTAGGGACGGATATGAGGGGAAAGTGTCAGGTAGGAAATAAGTGCATTTTGAGGCTGGATTTGAAGGTATCAAGTGAAGGCTTTTGGCGAAGTGAAAGAGGGAGGTCATTCTAGGTGGATGGACCAGAAACAGAGAAAGAGCCACATACAATGACTATATTCATTTAAATATGTTTTCTGTGCATGTTGTTCATGCTAAGTCACACACACAACAGTACTGACTATATATGTTTTCTGTACATGGTGCTTGCATCAGTCTTACAGTTTAGCTGTACACACAATGTAGACAGAATAACATGGTTAGAGCGTTGTGCTTGCGATGTACCACCGAGATTCCTTTTCAATGGGGATTTTTTTCTCTGGAGTTAACATTGTTCCTTTTCAACGGGGATTTGTTTTCCTCTGGAGTTAACATTGTTCCTTTTCAACAGGGATATTTTTCCTCTGAAGTTAACATTGTTCCTTTTCAATGGGGATTTTTATCTCTCTGGAGTTAACATTGTTCCTTTTCAATGGAGATTTTTCTCTCTCTGAAGTTAACATTGTTCCTTTTCAACGGGGATTTTTTTTTCTGGGGTTAACATTGTTCCTTCCCAATGGGGATTTTTTTCTTTCTGGAGTTAACATTGTTCCTTTTCAACAGGGATTTTTTTTTTCTGGAGTTAACATTGTCCCTTTTCATGGGATTTTCTCTCTCTGGAGTTAACATTGTTCCAACTTTGCTCCCCTCAAAAGTCCCTTGGATGAGACAATAAACAGGATTCACCATTTCACATTTATGCAGCAGGACATTGTAATTAAATGTAGTTTCAACAGAGAGTATTGTTTGCAGTGACTGTAAACTTCATCGTCAACAGCATCACAGATGAACAGCCGCAATAGGCCTCTAAGAAAGTGGCTGCATAAATATCATTTTACCACAAAGCAATTTGTATGAAACAGTAGTTTCCAATCTTACACCAATGGAAACAGCATTGACACAATTTGGAGGTTTGTCCAAAAATGTAACACCGTCCTCTATGCATGGAGGTAATCTAACAGCACACCATCACATACGTAAAACTCATTTGAGCTTTTAGAACGTTAGGCAATGTGTGTTGCATGGTAGTTAACACAAGAAAAAAAACGGTTAAAGTTGGCATGGTGTAGTGCATGTAAGCATCATCCGGAAGGTCGAATGCGGCTACCTTAACTCTTCTTCCCTTAAATGCCAGGTCTGTTTGCAGACATTCGGCGATCATGGCCTTCCATTCCTCTCTGTTGTCAGTTCTCCTGATGAGTTCATTGTTGGGGGATTCTTTCCTCGTTGCGTAGTTACCTTAATAGTGGGCAAGAAAAGGTCACCTACAGCAAAATCTCAACCGTTGGTGAACCTTGGAGCTCTAGCCGAGGAACACCATAAAAAAAAGTACACACACTGTGATAATTATTGACTATGGGTTTTTTTTTTTTTTTTTTTTCGTGCATGGTGTTTTACCCCAGGCTGGAAAATCGACTCATCCATGATGGGGGTGTTTGAAATGTGCTGGCCCGCCATGGACAAACTTCATACCATCAAGTGAGTGCGAAGAAATGTGGCCCGCCTCCACATTATGAGTCGCATTGGAGGTCGATTTTGTGATTGGTAGTACGTTGTTAGTAAAGGAGTCCCATAACCTATAAGGTTGTAGGGGAGCGAGGCGTCAGAGACCTCACTTCTCTAGGGGCCAGCATATTGAGGGCGGTGGCGCCCATCTCCTCTCCCTCGCTGCTTTACCTTCCCTGACCCTAAAGAGGGCAGGTACCCATTGACAGCTGGGTGAACTGGGGGACTGTACTGAAGCCAAGGCGCGCAAACGGTCACCCATCCAACTGGTAACCACGCTCGACGCTGCTTAACTTGGCTGGGGAAAAGCCAGTGCTCTGACCACTGAGCTATCCCATCCTAAAAAACAAAACAAACCAGATTGAAAAATGGATAAGTCTATGAAAAGTTATTACAACTTGAAACAGTGAAAAATAGGTTAAGTCTATAAAAAGTTTTTATTTGAAATGTTAGTTACTGGGAAAGTGACAAAATGAGAAATTGACGGCTTTTGCATTGTGATAGATAATAATCATAATAATAATAATATATGAAATTTTTATAGCGCTGAATCTTGTAAAGCAACAAATCAAAGCGCTTAGATGGTCAGTATGAGGGGTTAGGTGTTTTTCAAACGCACTTTTTAAGCAAAAATGAACAAAATTATGCCTTAAATAAATGGTATAAGAAAGCTTATAGAATTCATAATCAATTGAAATAAGAAAACTGACAACCGGATCTCCTACCTGCCTAAAATGGCTGCTAGCAGAAAAGAGGGTCAGGTGCAATGCGACTCATTTCATTGTGCCGACACGCTCTCCCTGAGGAGAGCAGCCTTGAATCTCATGCAGAGAAATCTGCCGCGACTTAATTAAAGTGTGTGTACAAATAACTACAAGGTACATGCTTTACTCTTGTAATAAGAAGTTGAAAGGAAAAAAATCACCTAATGCATTGGCCACATCGTTAAACAAGCTGCTCTAGATTGACATACAGTCAGTCACTATGACTTGTCTTATGAGACTGAAATTCTTATTGCATCCTTTTCATTGATTAAACAGTAAAAAAATGAAAATCGATAACGTAATACATTGAAAATACAAATTACCACACATTACCACATATACATATACACGCACACACATACTCATACACACCTGCACGCATGCGCGCTCACGTCATGTGTGTTGAGGGGAGGTGTGTAGCGTGTGTGTGTGTGGAGCAGGAGTGAGTGTGTGTGTGTGAGCAGAAGAGTGTGTGTAGTGTGGTGTGTGAGCGAAGGTGTGTGTGGAGAAGTGTGGTGTGTGTGAGAGGGAGTGTGGGTGGTGGAGGGGTGTGGGAGCAGAAGAGTGTGTGTGAGCAGAGATGATGTGATGTGTGTGTGTGTGAGAGGAAGAGTGTGTGTGTGTGTGTGAGCAGAAGAGTGTGTGTGGAAGAAGGTGTCTTACTGTTGAGTGGGGAAGTGGTAAAGGGATAGTAGGTGTGGCAGGTGATATGTGATGTGTGTGTATGAGAAGGTTGCAGGTGAATAGTGTGCATGGGCTTTCTGAAAGGGATACACAATTTTACTGTCACTTCCAGACTTACATAATAAAATAATAAATTTAAATAGGAAGTATATAGCGCTGAATCGTTGTAATAAACAAATCAAAGCGTTTGCACTCAATCTTAGGCTGGCACCTTTCCTCAAATATAATGAATAACACATTTCAAATTTATGCACCCGCACACAAACACACACCCGCGAACACACTTAGGAGATGAAGGATGCTGTTGAAAAGTAAGGACGGATATGAGGGTAAAGTGTCAGGTAGGAGATGAGTGCGTTTTGAGGCTGGATTTGAAGGTGCTTTTGCGAAGTGAAAGGTCATTCCAGGTGGATGGACCAGAAACAGAGAAAGAGCGACATACAATATTCATGTATATATGTTTTCTGTGCATGTTGATCATATTAAGTCACACACACAACGATACTGACATATAATTTATGTTTTCTGTACAGGTGCACTATTAATTATGTTTTTCTGTACATGGTTGCTTGCTACACGATCTTACAGTACATACAATGTAGACAGAATAGCTTGGTGGTTAGAGCATTGTGCTTGCGATCTACCACCAAGATTCCTTTTGAATGGGGATTTTTTCTCTCTGGAGTTAACATTGTTCCTTTTGAATGGGGATTTGTTTTTCTCTGGAGTTAACATTGTTCTTTTCAACGGGGAATTTTTTCTCTGGAGTTAACATTGTTCCTTTTCAATGGGGATTTTTCCTCTCTGGAGTTAACATTGTTCCTTTTCAATGGGGATTTTTCCTCTCTGGAGTTAACATTGTTCCTTTTCAATGGGGATTTTTTCCCTCTGGAGTATTGTTCCGACTTCACTCCCCCCAAAAGTCCCTTGGATGAGACAATAAACAGGAGTCGCTGTTTGCATGCAGGACATCTTGTACATTGTATGTGTAACAGAGTAGAGATATTTGATCTGCCACGACAGCACAGGATGTGGCCTCTGGGAAAGAGGCTGCATACATATTACATTTTATCACGAAGGCAAGTGATATATATACAGTTTTAACCACCACAAGCTTGTGCAGTGTGTCAATAGTAAAGATCAATGAGTATTATACACCCCCCCCTCACTCAACGTAGCGTGTCAAGTACACAGAGCACTGCACATATTTGATGCTCAGCAGTAGGTCCCAAGTCTTTTACTACCTGCTCACAGCTCCAATTTGTAACGAGGGAGATATATCTGCCACAACCTGTACACCTCTCAGCATTGCAGTACGTATGAAAGGAGCATATTGGCTCAAAGAAAGAGGCTGCATAATACTACTTTACCGCAAGGCAAAGTGATGAATGCATTCAACACACAGGAAACAGAGCGCTGCACAATGTGCAGGTGTGTCCCAAAATAGTAACACTTACTCCGATGGCATGGCAGGTACTATTACCACACATCGCATACCTTAAAACTCATTCTGCTTTTCAGAGTGTAGCCTGGTGTGTAGATGTAAATGCATTGCCTGGGCGTGTGTAGACATCACCCGAAGTCGGAATGTGGCTACCTTAATAGTGGGCAAGAAAAGGTCACCTACAGCAAAATCTCAACCTTGGCGAACCTTGGAGCTCTAGCCAAGAAACACCATAACAAAAATTTACACTGTGATAATTAATGACTGTATGGTTGTTGTTTTTTCTTTTCGTGCATGGTGTTTTACCCCAGGCTGGAAAATCGACTCATCCATGATGGGGGTGTTTGAAATGTGCTGGCCCGCCATGGACAAGCTCCATACCATCAAGTGAGTGCGAAGAAATGTGGCCCGCCTCCACATAATGAGTCGCATTGGAGGTCGATTTTGTGATTGGTAGTACGTTGTTAGTAAAGGAGTCCCATAACCTATAAGGTCGTAGGGGAGCGAGGCGTCAGAGACCTCACTTCTCTAGGGGCCAGCATATTGAGGGCGGCAGCGCCCATCTCCTCTCCCTCGCTGCTTTACCTTCCCTGACCCTAAAGAGGGCAGGTACCCATTTACAGCTGGGTGAACTGGGGGAACTGTACTGAAGCCAAGGCGTGCAAACGGTCACCCATCCAACTGGTAACCACGTTCGACGCTGCTTAACTTGGCTGGGGAAAAGCCAGTGCTCTGACCACTGAGCTATCCCATCCTAAAAATAAAAAAAAACCAGATTGAAAAATGGATAAGTCTATGAAAAGTTATTACAACTTGAAACAGTGAAAAATAGGTTAAGTCTATAAAAAGTTTTTATTTGAAATGTTAGTTACTGGGAAAGTGACAAAATGAGAAATTGACGGCTTTTGCATTGTGATAGATAATAATCATAATAATAATAATATATGAAATTTTTATAGCGCTGAATCTTGTAAAGCAACAAATCAAAGCGCTTAGATGGTCAGTATGAGGGGTTAGGTGTTTTTCAAACGCACTTTTTAAGCAAAAATGAACAAAATTATGCCTTAAATAAATGGTATAAGAAAGCTTATAGAATTCATAATCAATTGAAATAAGAAAACTGACAACCGGATCTCCTACCTGCCTAAAATGGCTGCTAGCAGAAAAGAGGGTCAGGTGCAATGCGACTCATTTCATTGTGCCGACACGCTCTCCCTGAGGAGAGCAGCCTTGAATCTCATGCAGAGAAATCTGCCGCGACTTAATTAAAGTGTGTGTACAAATAACTACAAGGTACATGCTTTACTCTTGTAATAAGAAGTTGAAAGGAAAAAAATCACCTAATGCATTGGCCACATCGTTAAACAAGCTGCTCTAGATTGACATACAGTCAGTCACTTTGATAATTATACTGATGTTGTTGGCTTTTGTTTACCGGTTTTACTGATCCACCATTTCCGATTCCTCCTTCTTCTCTTTTCCCAAAAGGAATGGATAGTTTTTTTGCTTCTTTCTAATACAACTTGGTGAGCGTTTTTAAAAAATAAGAAAAGATTTTTTATGTAAAACTTTTACGAAGATTGATTTGATGGTTTGACTGACTGATTGGCTGATTGGTATTTTCGGATTGATGGATTGACTGATTGGTATTTTTGGAATGATTGATTGACTGATTGATTGGCTGACTGAATGGTACTTTCGGATTGATTGATTGGCTGATTGACTGATTGGTGTTTTTGGATTGATTGATTGGCTGGTTGGTATTTTCGGATTGGCTGATTGGTATTTTCAGATTGGTCCATTGACCGATTAATTGACTGAATGGTATTTTTTGATTGATTGATTGATTGGCTGATTGGTATTTTTGGATTGATTAATTGACTGACGAATTGGCTGATCTGCATTTTTGGACTGACTGGTTGATTGACTGATTGGTATTTTTGGATTGATTGATTGACTAATTGACTGATTGGTATTTATGGATTGACTGATTGATTGGCTGGTATTTTTGGATTGACTGATGGATTGACTGATTGATTGGCTGATTAGTATTTTTCGATTGATTTATTGACTGATCGATTGACTGATTGCTATTTTTGGATTGATGATTGATTGATTGACTGGTATTTTCAGATTGACTGATTGGTATTTTTGGATTGATGGATTGATTGATTGATTGACTGGTATTTTCAGATTGACTGGTTGGTATTTTTGGATTGATTGATTGATTGATTGACTGATTGATTGACTGGTATTTTCAGTTTGACTGATTGGTATTTTTGGATTGATTGACTGATTGATTGACTGGTATTTTTAGATTGACTGATAGGTATTTTTGGATTGATTGATTGATTGACTGACTGATCGATTGATTGATGGATGGATTGGTGTTTTCAGCCTGTGGGAAGTGGGGTTGACAGGAGAAACTCTGCACCAGCTGGCTTCATTCTTACCGCTGTGTGTCAATGTCAAGTCAGTATGCTGTCTGTTCGTGTGTATGTACGTGTGTGTGTGTGTGTGTGTGTATGTGTGTGTGTGTGTGTGTGTCGTGTGTGTGTGCGTGTGTGTGTGCGTGTGTTTGCGTGTGTGTGCATGTGTGTGTGTGTGTTATGTGTGTGTGTGCATGTGTGTGTGTGTGTGTGTGTATATGTGTGTGTGTGCATGTGTGTGTATGTGTGTGTGGGGGGACGGGAAAGCCTAGTGATTAGAATATTGTGCTCGCAATCTGACGACCCGGGTTCAATTCCCGTTCAAGGGGATATTTTCCCCTGGAGTTAACATCGGTGCAGACTCCACTCTCCCCAAAAGTCCTTCAGATGAGACTATAAACTGAGGCCCATGTGCGAATGCATGTTGAACATCTTGTGCACACATTAAATCCTGTTCCGCTTTTCATAAGTGTAGGTGCTGGTGGGAACAGAACAGAATTTACAAAACCGCAAACACGCGGGGACTGGATGTAAAAAAGCACAGAAGTGCTTATTCCACTATCCTTGATATAAAAGAATAAAATAAAATAAAAAACCCCAAAAAGATGAAATAAAATAAAATAAATGCGTGTGTGTGTGTGTGTGTGTGCATGCATGCGAAGTCAAGTCAAGTCAAATTTTTATTTCCAGATGGCACATTGAATAAGCAATGCATTTGCTAATTTTTTCATCAAGCCATTTGGTGTGTGTGTTGTTGTGTTGTGTGTGTATGTGTTTTGTGTGTGTGTGTGGTGAGTGAGAGAGAGAGAGAGAAAGAGAGTGAGTGAGTGAGAGAGAGAGTTTGTGTGTGTGTGTGTTTGTGAGAGGGAGAGAAAGAGAGAGAGAGTTTGTATGTGTGTGTGTGAGAGAGAGAGTGTGTGTGATATGCGTTTGTGGTGTGCACGTATGTGTGCGTGCGTATGTGTGTGCATGCATGCGTGTGTGTGTTTGTGTGCGCACACAGGCGTGAATGTGTGTGTGTGTATGCATGCATGTGTGCGTGTGTGTTTGTGTGTATGTTTTTTTAAAATCTTGTGTATGTGTGTGTGCACGCGTGCATGCATGCATGTGCCCGCGCGTGTGTGTGTGTGTGTTTCACAGGAATCTGATTCTGGATGGAAATGTGGTGAAAGAGGAGAATTTCTCCAGCCTCATTGGAGAGGAGAGCATGTAAGACCTTACCTCATCTTGTGTTTGAGTATTGGATATTGTTGTTGTTGTTGTTGTCGTTGTCATTGTTGTTGTTGATGCTGTGGTGTTCATGGAGGTAGTGTGTCTTTGAACTTTTTGTCAAGATGCTGTCATTGTTTGTTTGTATTTATTTTTTGTTTTTTGACAGTTTTTCAGTCTTTTGTGATTTCACTTTTTTTAGTCATATTTTGTGTGTGTGTGTGTGTGTGTGTGTTAGTGTGTATGTGTGTATAAAGTGCTCTGATTTGTTTTCACTAGATGTAGTGTTGTATGAGTTCCATATTGTGTTGTTGTCATCGTCATCATCATCATCATCATCTTCTTCTTCTTCTTCTTCTTCTTCTTCTTCAATTTCATTCATCATTATATTCTTTTATCTTCTCTCTCTCTTCCCTTGTTCCCTCTTTTTTTGGCTGAAATAACTGCATTTCTATGTTCGTCTCAACAGTCCCATGTGTTTCTGTGCACATGTGATTGTGACAAAACTCTGCAATTCAGAGTTATAATGAAGTAAGCATTCAGACTTGAGAATGAATCATAAAAATTGCTGCAGTTTTCAATCTATTTCTTCGGTGTGTGTATTGCTGGAGAGAGAGAGAGACGCTTTTGATGCTTTGACCAATTTATTGTCATTGCCCAATGTGGAGAGAGACAGAGAGAGAGAGAGACAGAGAGAGATGGACAATTAGACAGACAGTTAGACAGACAGAGACAAACTCAGAGAGAGAGTCAGACAGACGGAGAGAGAGAGAGAGAGAGAGAGAAGAGAGAGAGAGAGAGAGAGAGAGGAGAGAGAGAGATTTTATTTGAATGGAGCCTAGTCGCAGTTATATAATACTCGGTCTTTTATTGTTTTGGTTTTAATCTTGCTAACTTGGCTGTTGTTGTCTGCTCATCAAAGATAAGAGCCCTGTTCTGAATTACAGATTTTGTACGAAATATATTTCTGGTATGAGGGAAAAGTGCATGTTTTGTTTCTCTGCATTCTGTTTTTATGCTGCCTTAAAGGCACATTTTTGTATTTTTGAATTGAAATTATTTAGTTTGGTTTGTGTTTGATTTCTTGCAGACGTCTTTTGTTGATCATTTGTTTTTTTAGATAAGCCATATCAAAAACAGACCAGAAATGTATGAGTATGTTCTTGTGCATGCGTGCGGATGTGCACATGCATACGCCTATGTGTTCATACATGCATGTCTGTGAGTGTCTATGAGTGTGTTTATGCATGTGTGCTGCATGTGCATATGAACAAAACACTCCTCTTGTTGTGATATTTACTTATCAAATTATGCTACATGTTGGAGTTAGTATTGTTTTTCAGGATTTGTTGTTGTTGTTGTTGCTTGTATTTGAAATCCTGATTTGTTTCAAGAATGTTCTTTTTTAGTGTTTAACATCACCATTTTCCTTTTTGTCATTTAGTTATGCTTTTCAAGGATATCATTTTTGATAGTAAGCAGTGTTTCTCTGAGTGTTTTATCTCTTTGTGTCTATCTCACCCTTTTTGTTTCTTCCTTTTCTCTCTCTCTTTCCTTCCTTTCCTCTCTTCCAGTCTCTTCTTTCTCTATGTCCCTTTCACTGTCTTTTAGTTGTTATGTTTAGTACTTTCTTGCATGTTGGTTTGATACCAGTTTGCTGTGCAGACATTAACTGATGACCTTTGTTTTCATTGGAATAATTCATGCTGTGGTCAGGTTTTCTATTTTCTTAGGTTTGGGGGGTGGGGGTGGGGTTAAAAAAAATATCACAACTTTTTGAAGCAGAGGAGCTAACTGCAACTGTCCTAATATTAACCATAATATTATAAATTTGGTGTAAGTTCTTGAGTTAGGTAGCAAGGTGGTTGGTTGATGGTACAGTCCCTAAAGTGGATAGCTCTTCTGGGACTATAATCAAATCAAACCAAACCACTTGAGTTGGTCTTCAGTTTGTGTCCGATTATCAGTTAATCAATTCTGATAATTTCTTTTGCTCTTGTTTGTTTGGGTTTTTATTGTTGTTGCTTGTTTCATTTTCATTTTGTTCTTGTCTATACCTTTCACATGCTTAGTTGTCGAATCAGAATCAAAGATGCATTTTCATTGATTTTTCTGAAGTCGGATGTGTTAGGCCTGACTTGTCAGGCGCTTGACGGCAGGGCAACGCATTTTCGCTCATGAATATAACAGACAATGGCTGCTGTCTGAGTGTTCAGCAACACAGAAGAAGAGGATTGGTTTATACGTGTTGGCAAAGTTTCGGGAACATGTTTATAGACTGACAGATGTTCTCAGAGACCAAAGGGAAGACCTAGCAAAACCTGGGCTGCCTGTATTGCAGATGATCTTAGAGAAAGGGGCATAAATAAGGAGGAGGAAGCTCAAAACGGAGAGAGATGGAGAAGGCTCATCAATGTCAAACCTCCCCTGGGAGAAACATGACCAAAAAAAACAAAGAAGAAGAAGATGTTCTCAGATGTGTCCGTCAGGTTGGAGCCACTGTTGGTTAATTAACCCAGCAGAAACTGTATCTGGGGTATTGTGGTATAATCGCCAACATCTTTGATTCAAGCTCACTTGGGAATGCTCACAGCTGTCAGTTTCCCCCACTTTCAGCTCCTCTCAGCTGCTATCCGTTCCATCCCAGCTGGTGCTGATTACAGCAGGAACTGACCACACTTGGACTTGGTAAAAGGAAGGGGGTTAATTTTAGCACTGGGCCCGTGACTGAGTTATGCTGGATTAGTGCATGGTGTGCTGTCAGTTCCAGTGGATTTACCTTCTTTAATAATAATAATAATAATAATAATGTATGGAATTTATATAGCGCTGAATCTTGTAAAGCAACAAGTCAAAGCGCTTTAGCTTTAGTTGCTTGATAGGACGGGATAGCCTAGTGGTCAGAACATTGTGTTTGCAATCTGATGACCTGGGTTCGATTCCCGTTCAAGGGGATATTTTCCTCTGGAGTTAACATCAGTGCAGACTCCACTCTCCCTAAAAGTCCTTTGGATGAGACTATAAACCGAGGCCCTGTGTGCGAACGCATTCAGAATATCTTGCGCACACATTTAAATCCTGTTCCGCTGTTCGAAAGAGTAGGCCATTGTGTGCCGGTGGGAACAGATTAAAAAATTTACAAAACCGCATACACACAGGGACTGGATGTAAAAAAAAAAGCACATGAGTGTTTATTCCATTTTCCTCCATATATAAAAAAGAAGAAAAGAAAAAAGTCATCTGAGTGCTCACTTTGATTTGTAGCTTTACAAGATTCAGCGCTATATAAATTCCATACACTATTATTATTATTATTATTATTATTATTATTATTATTAATTTCACACTCGATCTTTTTTTTGTTTTTGTTTTTCAACCAATGGCAGCATCCAGAACCTGTCTCTGCGGTACTGTGGCATCACCAGTAAGGGGGCGCGGGGCATTGGCATGGCGCTAGGGACGGCGAAGATGGCCAACACCAAGCTCATGTCGCTCAACCTCTCCGGCAATTCCATCGACGACTTGGGGGCGGAGTACATCGCCACAGTATGGGTGGTTTTAGGAATTGATTGGAGGGAGTTGAGGGGATGGGGATGGGTGCAGGGAGAGGGTGGGGGGTGGGGTGGGTGTAGGAGGGGGTGGGGTGGGTGGGGGTGTGTGTGTGTGTGTGGGGATTTGTGTGTAAGTGTGTGTGTGAGAGTGTGTGTGTGTGCCAACATGTATAAATGCTTTTTGCATGTGTGTGTATGCATATGCAAGTTGCTTATCATTCTTTTGGACAACCTAAGATGAAAATGATTACCAGTTCATATTTGGTCTTTTGGAATGCACGCATGTACGCGGAAACACATTCACACACACACACACACACACACACACACACACACACACACACACACACACACACACACACACACTCACTCACTCTCTCTCTCACTCTCACACATGCACACACGCATGCACACACACACACACACACTTATCTGGATTGGTGGTCTAGAGGTAACACGCCTGTCTAGAAAGCAAAAAGTCCAGGTCGGAAGTGTGCTGTGGTTCAAATCCTGTTTGGGCCCGAAACTTTTCCCCCATCCATTAGACCATGAGTGGTGGTCTGGGCGATAGTCTTTCAGATGAGATGATAAACCGAGGTCCCGTGTGTTACACAAAATTATTCAGCGCACGTAAAAGAACCCATGGCAGCAAGAGAGTTGTCCCTGGCAAAATTCTTAGAAAAAAGCCACTCTGATAGGGAAACAATACAGTTGCAGACAAAAAAACAAAACAAAAACGGGTGGTGCTGCTCTTGTGGCGTTGCGCTCTACCCGGGGAGAGCAGCCCGAATTTCACGCAGAGAAATCTTGTGACTTAAAGTGGTATAAATGAAATAAATAAATGAAATAAACTTTAACACACACATCACACACACACACACACACATCCCACATCCTACACACACACGCATACCACACCTACGGATTTGTTTTCCTCGTGTTAATTCTGAATATAAATCTTTTTTTCATTTTTTTCAAAAACGGTGGCTTATGTGTTTCTTGTCCAGGGTCTGAAGATGAATCGCTCCCTGCTGTCTCTCTCGTTGAACTCCAACAAGATCAGCGACAAAGGAGCAGCCAAGATTGCAGAGGTGCGTGGGTGTGGTGTGCGTGTGTGGATGCTATGAAGTGAGTGCGGATGCTTGTTTCTTAGCCAAGATTTTCATCCCTGCATTACTCAGAAGTCAAGGGGGTTTGCTGCTCTGTACGGCTTTGTGTTGCTTGAAAACGAGTGTTGAATAATATAATGTGTGTGCCAAGTTCTATTCCAGGGTGTACTTAATGATGTGATAGTGATGATGATGATAATGATGATGATGATGATGATGGTAATGATAATAATTTAAAAAATGATGATGATAATGCTGCTGCTGCTGCTGATGACAATAACAATAATAATAATAATAATAATAATAATTATATATCGCTGCTGCTGCTGCTGCTGTTGATGCTGCTGCTGCTGCTGCTACTACTACTACTACTACTACTACTACTACTACTGCTACTACTACTACTACTACTACTACTACTACTTCTACTACTTCTTTTACTACTACTACTACTACTACTACTACTTCTACTACTACTACTACTACTACTACTAGTACCACCACCACCGCCACCACCACCACCACCACCGCCAATCACTGATGGTTTCTTGCAGTCTGTGAAATCATTCTCCTTCTATGTTGCTGATGGTTTCTTTCAGCCTGTGAAAAATGATTCTACTGTGTTGCTGGTGGGTTTTTAAAAAAATTATTATTATTATTATCATTATTATTATTATTATCATTATTATTATTATCATTATTATTATTATTATTTTTATTTTATTTTTTTTATTATTATTTATTTTTTTAATTTAATTTTTTGTTTCCAGTCATTGTCTCGTTTCCCCCTGACTCATGAAGAAGTGGTGGAGAGGCGGCGCGTGTTGTCTGACCATGGCTCACCTGACAGGAACGGAAAGTCTGTAAGTTTCCGGAGAAACCGCGTGCCGCATCTCGTCGGACTTTTCGTTGGGTTGTTGTTGTTGTTGTTGTGATTTTGTATGATTTTTTGGAGTTAAAAATTTTTTTTTTAATCTGTAGTGTTAGGTTTTTGTTGTTGTTGTTGTGATTTTGTATGATTTTTTGGAGGTTTTTTTTTTTTTAAATCTGTAGTGTCAGGTTTTTGTTGTTTTGATTTTGTATGATTTTTTTTTTGGTTTTGCTTTGTAGTGTCAGTTTTGTTGTTGTTGTTGTGTTGCTTTTTTGTTTCTTCTTCTCTCTCCTTTGTGCTCTTGTTCTCAGTCTCAGTGTCTGCCTTTAATTTTTTTTTTGGGGGGGGGGAGTCAGTGGCATAAGTTACATGAAGAAACCATCCAAGTCTGAATCTGAATCTCCTTTTTGTTTTGTCTCTCTGACTCTGTTGCTGTCTCTGTGTCTCTTTCTGTCTGTCTCTTTCTCTCTCTCTCTGTCTCTATCTGTCTCTTTCTCTGTCTCTCTCTCTCTCTCTTTCTCTCTTTATCTCTCTGTGTCTCTTTCTCTCTCTCTCTCTCTTACTCTCTCTCTCTCTGTCTCTCTCTCTGTCTGTGTCTCTTTCTCTTTATCTCTCTGTGTCTCTTTCTCTTACTCTCTGTCTGTCTGTGTGTTTGTTTCTGTCACTGTCTCTCTGTCTCTGTGTGTCTGCCTGTCTTGTCTGTTTGCGCCTCTCTCTCTCTCTCTCTCTCTCTTTCTCTCTTCTCTCTCTCTCTCTCTCTCCTCTTCTCTCTCTCTCTCTCTCTCTCTCTCTCCCCCTCTCTCTCTCTCTTTCTCTCTCTTCCTCTCCTCTCTCTATCTCTCTCTCTCTCTCTATCTCTCTCTCTCCCCCTCTCTCTCTCTCTCTCTTTCTCTCTCTCCTCTCTCTCTCTCTCTCTCTCTCTCTCTCTCTCTCTCTCTCTCTCTCTCTCTCTCTCTCTCTCTCTCTCTCTCTCTCTCTCTCCTCTCTCTCTCTCTCTGTGTGTGTGTGTATGTTAGTCATTCTCCTTGAATTACCAGAGCACATCATTAACATCACAAGCAGGTGGGGAAAAAGCAAGTTCTTCACACTCAAGGCATGGCAGTGTTTGAGGCTGTTTGACTTTCACTTTGTCCTTAGTTCTTAAATCTCTCTATTTTTGGGGGTCTGTAGTTTGTGTGTGTGTGTTGGGTTTTTTGTGGGGGTGGGTGGGGTGGGGGTGCCTTATTTATTTTTAGATATATCGAATGACTAATGTGTTTTGTGAGGCTTTTTGGTGTCTTTTTAGATGTTGGTTGGTTTGCTGTTGTTACTGCTGTATTTATTGTTTATTGTTGTGTTTTCGTGTAACGAACTAAGATGATTTTAGTCTTGGTTGGTGTGATTTTCATCATATTCAGATTTACTACAATAAACACACACACACAAAATTTCTTAATTTGAATTTATATATATCTCTTTTTTTAGTTATTTCATCATCAGTTTATCAATTCATAGAGGTTTGTTTTGTTTATCTATTTAACTATTACGTATTTGGCCATTTCATTTGTTAATTCATCGGCTAGTTTTGTTTAGTATAGTAAGCTTGTTAGTTAGTTAGTCAACTAGTCAGTCAGTTAGACAGTTAGTAAGATGTTTAGGTATTTAGCCAGTCAGGACCACGTGGGTACACGTTAAATCCTGTTCCACTTTTTGTAAGAGTAGACCATTGTGTGCTGGTGGGAACAGATGACAGAAATAACAAAACCGCGTACACACGGGGACTGGATGTAAAAAAAACCACATAAGTGCTTATTCCATTATCCTTGATATGAAAGAATAAAATAAACAAATAAATAAATAAAAACTCATTTTAGTGAACAGCTTCATAAACATATACTGTTTTTTTTAAAAAGACAGACATAAACGCAAAATAGAGATCCACCCATACGACATTTTTATTATTATTTTGACTTTTCTATCAATATTCTATCAATAGTTGCATTTGCCAAACAATAAAACAAACTAGCTTGCAAACGCAGTGCGTGTGAATGTTATCGTGATGTTTCTGTGGTGATAAGAGTTACAGCTTCAGTGACTAATGCGGTAGAGTGGATATGTGTACCAGTTAAGAGAATGAAAGAAAAAAGATAATACAAAACTACTGACCAGTCCACACACACGCACATGCGTATGTACACACGCACGCACACACGCAGACATGTTGGCATTCACTCACTGACTTAGGCGCTCACTCACACTCTCTCTCTCTCACACACACACGCACACATGCACGCACGCACACACACACACACACACACTCTTTCTCTTACACACACACACACACACACACTCTCACTTTTTCTGTTTCTCTCTCTCTCTCTCTCTCTCTCTCTCTCTCTCTCTCTCTTCTCTCTCTCTCTCTCTCTCTCTCTCTCTCTCATCTCTCTCTCTCTCTCTCACAAACACACACACAAACACACACACTCTCTCTCTCTCTCTCTCTCTTACACACACACTAACACACACCCTCACTGTTTCTGTTTCTATCTCTCTCTCTGTGTCTCTGTCTCTCTCACAAGCGCACACACACACATAAAACACACACACACACACACATGCACAGTCCCAGTCCTATACTCACACACACCCACACACACACACACCCTCAACCCCTCCCCACCCCCCACACCCCCCCTCCTCACCCCCCACCCCACACATACACACACATAAAACCCCACCCCGAAATGAAAAAAAAGAGAAAAAAAAAGAGAAAAAATGTTACTGATACTTGACGTAGGAAGACGAGAGCGAAGTTCGACTAGGAAGCAAGGAGACTTCATTGGCCTCTCTGACCCATCTCAGCGAGGTATTTATTTATATATTTATTTCCAACAGTCCAAATCGTGCAGTTTGGGTTTGTTTTGCGGTTGCGGTTACGGTTGCAGCTCTTGTGTCGTGTGTGGCAGACCTCGATTCTGTGTGTGGTCTTTTGGAGTGTCATTCTGGCAGGCAAATGGCAATGGCATTGGCATGGCTTTCTTTTAAAAAAAAAAAAAAAAAAAAAAAAAAATTATGTATCGCTTGCTTTCCTGCACCGCTTCTGGGTTGGTATGGTTTTTGGTTTGGTTTGGAGTTTTTTGTTGGTTGTTGTTGTTGTCATCGGTTGTTGTCGGTGGTTGTTGGTGTTGTTGTTTGAGGTGGTTTATTGTGGAGAGTGGTGTGCTTGACGACATCACGGGTTGGTCTGGAGTTGCAGTTTTCCCCTTTTTTTGTCATTTCACTTTTGGCTAATTTTTGTTTTGTGTGTGTGGCTTTTTTTTGTTGTTGTAAAAAAAAATCTGTTTTTTTGGAAAAAAGTTGAATTTGAAAGAGAAAAAGAGATATGTGTTTATGTTCTTATGGAGTTTAATTGTTGTTGTTGTGTGTTGTTGTTGTTGTTGGAGTGATAGGTTAAGTTTTCAAGTTTTGGCTTTTGTTTTTAAAGGTTTGAGGGTTTCATTTTTTTTGTTTCTTTTTTTGTTTGTTGTGTTTGTTTTGTTTTGATTCTCATTTCTGCATTTTTCCTCTTAAAAAAAACCCAAAACTTTGCTGTTTTTTTTCTCCTTTAAAAAAAAAAAGAAACAGAACAGTTTTACATGGAATGTATTTTCTGCTTAATTCTTGGAAAGAAATATATTGTGTTTTCCAAGTGATTCTATTTCATGCTCAGTTGTGATTCTTTTAGACTAGGGTTTATTTTTTTTTCTTTATAACATTTTTTTCTCTCTTTTGCTTAGAATTTCTGCGACTTCATCATTTCCAGAAAAAAGCAAGGCTTTTTATTACTTCATTTTATTATGTTTCAATTTTGCCTTTTCTTGTTTCATTTTTCGATATTTAGGTTTTATCTGATTGTTTATTTTTTTGTTTGGTCTGTGTTTTTAAAAAATTTGTTTGTTTCTTATGTATATATACATATCAGATATATATATATATATATATAGATTGATACATTCATTCAGCTGGTTTGGTCGAAGTTTTTCCCTCATCTTACTGTTGGAGTGGCAGAAGTTTGAAACAGTGTGTGGATTTTGTTGTTGTTCTTCTTCTTGTTCTTCACAAACTTTGGCAGCTTGGTTTGGAGTGAGTGTGAATTTCGCCACGAGAATTTTCACCGGAATCGAAGCAGGGAGCATGGTATGAGCCACAGTACTGAGATATAGAGAGAGAGCTGAAGTCTTCTTCTTCTTCTTCTTCTTCTTCTCCTTCTCCTTCTTCTTCTTCTTCTTCTTCTTCTTCTTTTCTCCTCCTCCTCCTTCTGCTTCTCTTTCTTCTTTTTCATCGATAGCCCAGTCAGCAACTATTGGTGTCTGTCAAATGAGTGAAAATGCGTCATGCTGCCGTTCAGCACCTGACAAGTTAGGCCCAGCCAGAGCATCTGACTTTGGCGTTAAGAGAGATTTGTTATCTTTTATGTATTTCTGGGAGAAAAGGGCAAGAGAATGAGTCTAGAAGGTGGAAAATAGACAAAGAAGGAGGTGTAGGAAGAAAAGGAAACAAAGAGAAGGACAGAAAAGAGGAAAATTTCTAGCACCGAGTTTCCAGAAGGTGGGGATGCTGTTTATACTGACAGCCCCCCTGGGGAAAGAGCTGAAGTGATGGTAGTGACAATTAAAGGATCACTGAACCACGCAGCACTTAGCAGTTAGGTTCTGTGTCTTAGATGTATTTGTAAGCAAAGAGGTGATTTATATGTGTGTGTGTGTACGTACTTATATAGTGTAAAATAAGCAAGCGCTAGGAATTTGAAAATGCTTTAAATAAAGGATGTATCCTCAAAAAAACCCAACAAAAAACAAACGGCCCACCAAAATTTCAAAGACACAAAATGAGTTAGATTGCTTGTGAAAAGTGTGTGTGTGTGTGTGTGTGTGTGTGTGTGTGTGTGTGTGTGTGTGTGTGTGTAAGAATGTGCTGTATGGGTAAGGAAGCTAGTTTTATAAAGTGTACTTTAATAGATACTCCTCCTCCTCCTCCGCCTCCTCCTCCTCCTTCTTCTTCTTCTTCTTCTTCTTCTTCTTCTTCTTCTTCTTCTTCTTCTTCTTCTTCTTCTTCTTCCTTACTGTCTTGTCATGATGGTATTGATATTATTGTTGCTTGTCATCTTCATCCTTTCTTCACACACACAAACACATGCACACAAACATGCACACATGTGCACGCATGCATACACGCACACACACACACACCCTCACTCACACATGCGCAAGCACACTCACTCTCACACACACACGAACACTAAGCCTAGTTTGATGTTTAAAGTTGGATTATTTCTTACTAAATGTTTAGATATCAGAAGTAAGGATGTTCACCTTACATGAAAGTATATGATTAACTGTTGTTCCTATGGGCCATATGGCCTGCAAAAACTGAATTAAAATTATTGTTATTGTTATTGTTATTTACATACACACACACACACACACACAACACCACACACACACACACACACACACACACACACACACACACACACACACACACACACACACACATTGTCACACACACACTGTCACACACACACACACACAGTGTGTGGGTGCATGTAGGGAGAGAAAGAGAGAGAGAGAGAGATGCGGTGTGTAATAATAGGTACTTTGGTATGAATGCGGTGTGTCTAAATCACCATGTAGTGAATAGACATTAAACAAAAAAACAAAAACAAACAAACACACACACACACACACACACACACACACACACACACCACACACACACACACACACACACACACACACACACACACACTTTTCAAGGTAGTTTTTAATGCAAGCTTATTAAGAAAATGCATTTTGATAGGAAGATGTCTCTGGTATAATGTCAACCAGAAGGAAGCAGATTACTGCGATATAAAACTGTAAAAAAACAACAACCACAAAACCCTAGCTTCTGAACCAGCTAGAAAATATGATTTGTTTGTTTGTTTGTTTTTTACTGCATAATTTTTGCAACTTAAGAGGTAGATACAGTTTGTTAAATGTGTGTGAGAATGTGTGCAGTATTAGTAGTAGTATATATATATATTAACATAATATTATATGTATGAATGCATGCTTATATAGATGATGGACCTACAGAGATTTTTGTTGTTCAGTTTCGTCGCAGGGTCGGATCCAGAAGTGTAAGTGCCAGAATTAGCATGCGATTGAAAAAAAAACCTAAAAAAAAACTTTTAAAAAAAAGAAACAAACAAACAAAAAAATTCCAGAGATGTTACTAACTCTGATTTATAACAATTGTAGTTTGTAGAGCAACTGTTGATCTGGTATTGAAACTATGAAAGTAACGGAGATGTAGCTCGTTAATTATGTAAAACCTGTATGTCTTGTGTATTTGTTACGAATTTTTTGTATCCTTTTTCAGTTTATTTGTTTTTTTACTTCTTTATGTCATGTACACACGTACATTTTCTGTTTTTTAATTCTACATTGTTTGTATGTGTACATTTTCTGTTTTTTTAATTCTACATATTATTTTGTAGATGTAGAGATAGTCTTGATTCATTTGTTTGGGTAGGTGGGAGGTGGGATGTGTGTGTGTGTGTGTAGAGGAGGTAATATATGTGAGGAGGATATTGTTGACAAATAAAGAAGGATAGATTAAATCCTGCTTCTAAAGGGACATAATTTCTCTCTCTGGTGGTTTTTTCTTTTTTTTTCTCTCCAATATATACATTTTTTTAATTGTCATTTTGAAAGTGTTCTTCAGAGGGTTTTTTTTCTCTTTTTTTACAAAAAAATTCTGTAGACATTCATTTAACTGAGTTTTTTTTTTTTCTCCCGAAAAATGACAATGATTGTTATATTCATAGTTTTGCAATAATCATTGTAACCTTGAAAATGTACTTACATATCATTTTTATTTCATCTTCATGAATACGGTGTACATTAGCTGTAATACCGGTGTATCACATTAGCCCTGTATTGTCTTTCAGATAATATGGAGTTTTGTATCATGTTCATGATATGTAACAGACTGGCCCAAGCCAAAAGCTCTGTCGGTTATTGGTGTAAGTAAAGTGCCGCTGCTTCTGTTAAAATGTTCCCCACGGGTCCATGAAGATGTGGGTTCGAATCTCGGCGGCAGAATCTGGTGAATTAAGGGTGGGGGAAATTCTTACGATCTCCCAGGTCAGCTTCACGCGCAGACCTGCCAGTGCCTTAATTCCTTTCATGCATAACGCATTGTAAAATATCAAATATGCATACTGAAGATCCCGTAATTCATGTCGGAGTTGGTGGGTTACGGAAACTTAAACATACCTAGCATACAACGCCGAAGTCAAGATTTTGCGTTTGCAAACAATTTTAATACATTATTATTATTATTATTATTATTATTATTATTATATTATTATTATTTAACCTGTCATGAAGGTAGCTGCATTCCGACTTTGTGCGTGAGTTATGATTGATTCTGTTTGTGTTTGGCATGCTGTCAGCCCTAGTAGTAGTAGTAATAATAATAATAATAAATGGAATTTGTATAGCGCTTTATCTTGCAAAGACAAATCAGAGTGCTTAGTAGCGCTTGTGTAATCAACTTGGTCATGCAAGTTGTATTGGTCATGCAAGTTGTATAATTATGTTCATGATGAGTCAGTGGATGAATTTTGTGATTGTAAAGGTAGACTCATGGGATGGGATAACTCAGTAGTCAGAGCACTCGCTTTCCCCAAAGCCAAGGTTAAGCAGCATCGAGCGTGGTTACCACTTGGATGGATGACAGTTTGCGCGCCTTGGCTTCAGTACAGTTCCCCCAGTTCACCCAGCTGTAAATGGGTACCTGCCCTCTTTAGGGTCAGGGAAGGTAAAGCAGCGAGAGGGAGAGGAGATGGGTGCCGCCCTCAATATGCTGGCCCCCTTGAGAAGTTGAGGTCTTTGATGCCTCACTCCCGTACAACCATATAAGTTATGGGACACCTTTATTTTCACCTTAAAGGTAGACTCAGAGTGGACAGATATTTGCAACATTGAGAAAGGTGTTCTAGAACGATTAGGAAGAAACTTGCAGCTCATGTAAACTTTTTTGTTTTCCCCAAAGTTTACTAGTGGTTGAGGTTTTTGCATATGCGACCATTTTCGCCTACCATTAAGGTAGCTGTATTCCGACTTCGGAGATGATGTCTAGACGTGACACTGGTGTACAGACTTTTTATTTATTTTATTTTATTTTTTCGGTCATCCGTTCTTACCAGCATGCAACGACCTACTCTTCTGAAAAGCAGAACAGGGTTTCACCTGTGTGCAAGAAGTTCTGCCTGTGTTTGTACGCAAGACCTGGGTTTATAGTCTCATCGGAAGGACTTTCTAGGGGAGTGGAGTCTGTACTGATGTTAACTCCAGGGGAGAAAAAATCTCCCTTGAACGAGCATCTTAGTGGTGGCTCGATCCCAGAATCGATCCCAGACTGTCAAACCATCAAGTGCAATGCTCTAACCACTGTGACATCCCGCTACTCATACGGACAGTGCCTGTCACTATCATTTTGGTGACCTGGGTGCCTGCAAACTTGCCAGTGCCCTGCTTCTGTTTGTGTGTGTGTACACACACACACATAGTTACAGGGGATGGGATAAGTTTTGTTTAAAGAGGATCTTCTGGTTTGTGTTTGGCTTTCGGTCATTTTGTGGAAATGTGTAAAGTACGCTGCAGGCTATAAAGCTTTTGGATGCATTTTGTTTATCTGTCTATTTATTGAAGATAATGGAATAAGCACTCATGTGAGTTTTTACATCCAGTCCCTCTGTGTACACAGTTTTGTAAATTTTTGTTATCCGTTCCCACCAGCACACTATGGCCTACTCTTCCGAATAGCAGAACAGGCTTTAATATGTACACAAGATGGTTGTGCATGCATTCGCACACAAGACCTCAGTTTATAGTCTCATCCGAAGGACTTTTGAAGGGAGAGCGGAGTCGGTACTGATGTTAACTCCAGAGGAAAAATATCCCCTTGAAAGGATTCAAACCCGGGTCAGCAGATCACAAGCGCAATGCGGAGCACTCTAACCAACCAGGCTATCCTGTCTCTCTCTCTTCCCCCCCCCCCCCACCCCCGAACCCTTGGGTTTAGCAGGTAGTTAGGCAGACTCTGTGTGGATTTCAAGGCAGAAGTTTTATAGCATACTCATCCGCAGATGTTTTTTGGCATACGTAAAACGTCTGTTCTGTATGTAATGACAGTACCTTGGCAAAACTATAAAAAAATTTTTTTAAAAGCTATGCTTTCTACTGTTGTTGGGATTGAATTTTACATGCCAGCCATGAAGATTTCTGATTTAGGAAGATGCAGCTTTCTATGGAGGGTATTTGTGTTCATAAAAGAAGGAGGGGATAAAACAAAACGCTAGCATGGTTGAGTTTCACAGCTTTTTTTGTTTTGAGTTTCACAGCTTTTTTGTTTTTTTATCATTCACATTATATTATAGGCAGCTGCCAGTTCCCTCCCTCCCTCACCTCCCCTCCCCTCACTCTCAGCTGCTGTCCACTCTGATAGGGAAACAACTACAGTTACAGACAGGAAAAAGGTTAAAAAAAAATTTTTTTGAAAAGGTGGCACTGCCCTTGTGGTGATGCACTCTCTCCCCCCGGGAGAGCAGCCTGAATTTTACGCAGAGAAATCTGCCGTGACTTAAAGTGGTATAAATAAATCAGTAAATAAAAATAAATAAATATAAATAAGTAAATAAATCCTCACCCCAAGCTGGTAACTAATCATTACAGCAGGAACTGACCCCCACACTTAGAGGACTAGGTAAAAAAAAGAAACAGGCGCGCTAAACCTAACCACTCTTGACTCTTTGTTTAGGATTTGCGCATGCGCGCCGTGATTTACATTATTACAGCTCTGATTAGCTCTATGGAGGAAACATTGCCTAGCAATTGACTACCAGGTTCAAATCCCGTTTAAAAGGGAAATTTTCTCTGATTAAGTCAGTGCAGTACTCCACTCTCCCCAAAAGTCCTTGGAGACACTCTAAACGCAAGTCCCGTGTGGAAACGAAACAACATCTATAGAAGAAAAAGTTAAAAAAATCCTGCTTTTCTAAGAAGGCACTGACCCTTGTGGTGACTCGGTGGAAAGAGACAGAATTCACAGAATCCGACTAGAGCGATGGATTTAAAATAAAAAAGCATCATGATGCCTATTTCAAATCCTCGATATTAACTAACAATTAAAATACCAATGGAACTAGTAAAATAAATATAACAAAAAGTCCTAAACTCTAACATTTCACCTCATTTTTCACCATTTGCGCCCCACCTTTTGATTCTTTTTTCAAGCGCCATGTAGCCGTGGTTACAGCACTGCAATCTCACCCGTGCCTGTCAAGGTTTTCTGAGTAACCATAGTGCAGAATCTCCAAAGATTCGGCCGTGGCATACCAGTGTCCGCTTGGGAACCCACGCCGACGTAGAAACATCTTGCGCACAACCTTCCGCTGTTACGAAGGTAGTCACCGCTGTCGTGCAGTGCTGCAACCGCTGACAGAATGCTCCAAATGCATCGGCGGCTGTGAAGCAGTGCTTGGCAATCCTCGCTGACTGATAAGAATGCATGCTGTGCAACGTGTCAGACATGTGCAAGTTCACCTGCTGCTGCAAGTGCTGTTTAAGTGCTTGTGCTGTGCAAAGCGTGCTGTGCAAGTGCAGTGCTGTGCAAGTGCAGTGCTGTGCAAGTGCAGTGCTGTGCAAGTGCGGGAGTGCTGTGCACAGTGCTGTGCAAGTAAGTGCTGCGGACCAACGTGCAAGTGCAAGGTGAGTGCACTGTGCAAGTGCTGTGCTGTGCAAGTGCTGTGCTGTGCAAGTGAGTGCAAGTGCTGTGCAATGCTGAGGAGCACTGTGCAAGTGCAGTGCTGACAAGTGCTGTGCTGGTGCAAGTCTGCTGGCAAGTGCAGTGTGCAAGTGCTGTGCTGAGGAGCACTGTGCAAGTGCAGTGCTGTGCTGTGCTGAGACAAGTGCAGTGCTGTACAAGTGCTGCGCTGTGCAAGTGCTGTGCAATGCTGTACAAGTGCTGCTGCAACTGCAGTGCTGTGCAAGTGCAGTGCTGTACAAGTGCTGTGCAAGTGCAGTGCTGTGCAGGCAAGTGCAGTGCTGGCAAGTGCTGTGCAGTGCAAGTGCAGTGCTGTGCAGTGCAGCGCTGTGCTGTGCTGTGCAAGTGCAGTGCTGTGCAAGTGCAGTGCTGTGCTGTGTAAGTGCAGTGCAAGTGCAGTGCTGTGTAAGTGCAGTGCAAGTGCTGTACAAGTGCAGTGCTGTGCAGTGCAGAAGTGGAGGGAAGTGTCTTGAGTTTGAGTTGAAAACAAGGTCAGGCTGGAGGGATGCCAGGGTGCAATGTTATTCGGTGCAGTATGTTTGCAGTAGTGTAGGATGCGGTGCAATAATGATGATGATACTGATGATATTGATAATAATGATAGTAATAGTAATAATAAATAGTAATGATGATGATGATGATAATAATATTAATAATAGTGATGATGATGATGGTGATGATGAAAATCATGTCTAGAATTTGTATAGCGCTGAATCTTGTTAAGTGATTAAAATCAGTACGCTTACAATACAGTGCGATTCAATGCTGTCCTCCACTGCAGTACGGTATACCACACTACACTACTCTACACCAGACTACTCTCTCTACCCTACAATACACCACGCTACACTACACTACCCTACAATACACTACGCTACACTACACTACCCTACAATACACTATGCTACACTACACTACACTAACTCTACCCTACAATACACTACGCTACACTGCACTACACTACACTACTACACTACAACTACACTACACTACACTACACTACACTAAGCTAACACTACATCACCCCACACCACACTACACCACACCACTCTACTCTACTCTACACTACACTACACTACACTACACTACACTACACTCACACACTATTCTACACACACTACACTACACTAACACTACACCAACACTACACTACACTACACTACACTACACCACACCACAACACCCCCACACCACACCACACCACACCACTCTACTTCACACCACACCACACCACACCACCTACACTACACTACACTACGCTAGCTACCCTACTCTACACTACACTACACTACGCTATGCTACACTACATCACACCACACCACACCACTCTACTACACTACACTACACCACACCACAACCACACCACACCACACCACACACACCCCACCAACTACACTACACTACACTACACCACACCACACCACACCACACCACACCACACCACACACACCACACCACACCACACACACCACACCCACCACACCACACCCCACCACCAACCACTCTACTCTACGTACATGACACTACCCTATGCTACGCTACACTTCACTACTCTACACTACTCTACAATGCTGTGCAATACAGTGCAAAATCAAATCCAATGCAATATAATACAGTACAATACAATACACTGCAATACAAATACAACATAAGACAATACATCGCAACACAGTGCTATACAAGTACAACATAATAACAACACAACACAACACACACAGATGCAAGTTACACAAGTTGATGCAAATCTATCCAAAAGACAAATACAACTCAGTGGACCTTAGTTACCATACCACATGTTATGCTTGCCTCTTGTCAGTATAAATAACACCCCCACCTTCAAATTCTGTGCTAGGAATTCCCTCTTTTCTAGCCCTCTCTTTGTTTCTGCCAAGCTCCTTTTCTTCCTGTCACCTCCTTCTTAAGTATACTGTCTGCCTTCTTGGTACCATTCTCCTGCCCTTTCTTTTTTCCCCCCTAGAAAGACTTTAAAGATAACAATTCTTTCCCCATGCCAAAGTCACATATGTTTGACTTTACTTAAAAGGTCAGAATTCTTTTTCATGCCGAAGTCACATATGCTTGAATTGACTTTTAATAATAATAATAATGATAATAATAATAAATGGAACTTATATAGCGCTATATCTTACAAAGACAAATAAAAGCACATGCATTCAACCTAATCTTACACAGTCATGCAATCAATGATAAATAATAGTTTAAACAGATATTTACAAACATGGTGTGCTGCTGACAAAATCCATGAAATAAGATTGCAATAGTCAAATGTTTTTTCAAAAGCACACACACACACTCACACAGGTCATATACTTTAGCAGGGTGATAGGGCATGGGTTAGTGAAGGTGGGATAGCTCTGATATGAAACAGGAGGGGGGTGGGAATCTTAGGTTTGAAATAAATATGTCTTGAGGCTGGATTTAAAAGTGTCATAACTAGGTTTCTGGGGAAGAGAGAGAGGGAGCTTATTCCAGGTCGATTGACCCGAAATAGAGAAAGAGCGGCGGCCAACAGTGGATTGGTTGAATCTAGGTATTCGTAGGCACAAGGTATCTGCAGTAGAGCAGAGGGAACGAGAAGGAGTGTACAGGTTAAGACATTCACAGAGGTAGGAGGGTGCAGTTTTGTGGAGACATTTGTAACAGAGGGTACTGATCTTATAATTTACTCTCTGTGGCACAGGCAGCCAGTGGAGAGATTGCAAGAGAGGGGTAATGTGCTCTTTTAAGGTCACAATTCTCTCTTACGCCAAAGAAACACATGCTTGACTTTACTTAAAAGGTCACAGTTCTGTTTCATGTCGAAGTCACATATGCTTGACTTTACTTTAAAGATCACACATTTCTTTTCCCACGCCAAAGTCACTCATATGCTTGACTTTACTTAAAAGATCACAATTCTTTTTCATGCTGAAGTCACATATGCTTGACTTTAAAGGTCACAATTCTTTCTCACGCCAAAGTCACATATGCTTGACTTCACTTAAAAGATCACACATTTCTTTTTCACGCCAAACTCACATATGCTCGACTTAACTTTTTAAAGGTCACAATTCTTTCCTATGCCAAAGTCACATATGCTCGGCCCTGACTTGTCAGGTGCTTGACGGCAGCGCAACACATTTTCGCTCATATGACGGATGACAATAGTTGCTGTCAGAGCAGTCAACAAAGGAGAATGCGTTGAACTAAAAAAAAAAAAAAAATTTCTTCCTCTTTGTTGTTGAATGATGTTTTCATCACACAGAATCGAAAAAATAAAAAAGGTCATATAGCCTTCTCAAGCATTGAAGATTGTAGGTAGGGGGGGGGGGGGGGGGGGGGGGCAGGGGGAGAGGGGATAGCCTGGTGGCTAGAGTGATACATTTGTGATCTGCTAACCCGGGTTTGAGTCTCGTTCAAGAGGATTTTTCGTCTGGAGTTAACATCAGTGCCGATTCCACTCTCCCCAAAAATCTTTCGGATGAGACTATAAACCGAGGTCCTGTTTGCGAACACACGCAGGACATCTTGCCCCACACGTTAAAACCCATTCTGCTTTTTGGAAGAGTAGGCCATTGTGTGCTGGCTGGAACGGATGACAAAATTGACAAAATTGCATACATGCAGGGACTGGATGTTTTAAAAAAAAAAGGACAAAAGTGCTTATTCCATTATCCTCGAAATAAAAGAATAAGTCAATGAATAAAAAGAACCTTCTTCCTTTTTTTGGTCATGTTTCTCCCAGGGAAGGAGGTTTGACACTGATGAGCCTTCTCTCCATCTGTCTCTCTCTGTTTTGAGCTTCCTCTTCCTTATTTATGCCCCTTTCTCTAAGATCATCATCTGCAATGAATAAAAAGAATAAATAAATAAATAAAAAGAATAAATAAATAAATGAATAAATAAATGAATGAATAAGATGAACTGGATTTTTCAGGACCCAAAAGGCAAGGACGGGAAGGAGGACACTAAAGGACCGAAGAAAGAGGATACCCGCGGGGCCACCAAAACCAAAGGAGGTAACCACTGAGTTTAGGGGACACTGGGTTCCAGTCTTGGGGGGGTGCATCTGGAATTTTTTTTAATTTTTTTTTTATATATATATATTTTTTTGTTCTTATCTTCTCTGTACTTTTAACAAATCTTTTTTGTCCTTTTTGTTTGTTTGTGTTTGTTCTTATCTCTGATTTTTTTTATGGTGTTATTTGTGTGTTTCAGTCTCTTCTCGATTTTCATCTTGTTTTTTTTGTTGTGTGTTTTGTCTTTGATGCTTTGAATTTATCTTTCTTTTTGTTGTTTGTTTTTTGTTTGTTGATGTTTTTTTAATCACACGGATTCGAATTTGGCAGAAGAGAGAGTTGATGATGAAAGATGCAGTAGTATCGAAGGTGAGAAAAAGAGAGAAAGAAGAAAGGTAACAAAAGGAAATCTTGCCAGATCTCACATGCTTTGTGACAGGTGGATAAAGTAGTCCACGGTTTTTAGTGATCGACTATGACTCTCTGACTAGGAGGCTTGACTTGCTCAGTCCTTATGTGCTGCAGCCCTGGGGGCTAGTTGGCCTTTGGAGAGCATCTCCAACGCTGACTGTCCGTATGCTCACTTGGCCGAGAGAGTGGGGATGTACTGTGGGCAAGGCACCTCCACTATAATCAATTTTTTTTATATATAAATTTTCAAAATATGTGACAGAATGCTGAAAAATAAAAAGTTTTGAAAATTTGGGCTACGTATCTTACATGGCTTGAACTGTTCATCAACTAGTCCCCTTGAAGCAATGTGATGATTTTTCACCAAAGTAAAGTTCCCTGAAGTTGGCTGAATCCATCTGATGTCACTTTTTGTACAACAGATTTTTTTTTTAAAGAATGATAACACTGGAGAGCCTGAAATCCCAAAGATTTCACTTGTTGACATGTCAAACACAAACTAGGCAAGCTTATGGTCAAGGAAAGCAACTGTGTTTAGAAAATTGATTGCCATACAGGCCAGAGTACTTTCCTTTGAATTTTACATCACTTAGTTCATCAACAAGTTAAGGGTTTGGGGAGAAAAAATGGTCCTATATGCAAAATCTGACCATTGGTGCACCTCAGAGCTCTATCTGAGGATAGTTTGGAAATTATTGACTTATAATTTTCTAACATTTGAGAAAACAATATTTTGTGTCTGAGGCATGTATTGGTTATTTTTTTTATTTTTTTAAAAACTTATCATCAGTTTGTAAATTAAAAAAAAAAGATCAAATATGAAAATGATCACAATATTGAACAACTGTGTGGTTTTTTGTGGGGTTTTTTCCCCTAATAATATCAAAGATTTGGAAAACATTTTTCTGTTTATAATATCTGTTTCCTTTTTTTTTTTAAATCACATTTTTTTTCATTTTGTTGTTACTTTTTATAGTGTATTTCTTTATCACGTTATACCTTCTTTGCATTCTTCATTCCAGTTTTTAAAAAATTATGTGTGTTTCTTGGGAGTGTTTTTCCTGTTTTATTGTTGTTGTTTTTCTGTCTCATAATGTTCTGTCTCTGTCTCTGTCTGACAGACATCTGTCTGTCTGCTGTCTGTCTATCTTCTGCTCTGTCTCTGTCTCTCTGTCTCTGTTTACAGATATTTTCTGATTGTGTCCATTGTCAATATCTGTTTTTGTGTGTGATGTGTGTGTGTGTGCATGTGTGTGAGTGTGTGTGTGTGTGCATTTGTTTGTCTGTGTGTGTGTTTCTCTGTATGTGTGTGTGTGTGCATGCGTGCGTGTCTCTGTGTGTGTTTGAGTGTGTGTGCGTGTATGTGTGTGTGTTATTTTATGTATTTATTTATTCTTTTATATCGAGGCCAATGGAGTAAGCATTCATTGCTTTTTTTTTACATCCAGTCCCTGTGTGTATGCGGTTTTGTAAATTGTGTGCGTGTGTGTTTCTGTGTGTCTGTCTATCTGTCTGTTTGTCTGTCTGAGTGTACTTTTGTTCGCATACATGTTGACATATATTTACATATATTCATATTTAAAAGATTTTTTTAGTCTATGCATTCCGACTGTGATACCAATAAATCTGACTTCAGTCAAATTTTTATTTATATATTTTTGCATGTTTAAGGTTTGTTCGTTTTTCTTTCAAAATGTGTTTATATCATAACACGGATTCAAAAATCTTTTTTGCAGCATGCAGTCTCCTCCTCTCCCCTTAAAACAAAAACAAAAACCTCAAATCTAACTGAAATTGTATGATAGTTGATTTATTATTTTAAGAAATTGATCTTTTGGCATGAGTAGTTAGACCATGGGGACAGATAGCTCAGTGGTCGGAGCACTCGCTTTCCCCCAGCCAAGTTAAGCAGCGTCGAGCGTGGTTACCAGTTGGATGGGTGACCGTTTGCACGCCTTGGCTTCAGTACATTTTCCCCAGTTCACCCAGCTGTAAATGGGTACCTGCCCACTTTAGGGTCAGGGAAGGTAAAGCAGCGAGGGAGAGGAGATGGGCGCCGCCCTCAATATGCTGGCCCCTAGAGAAGTGAGGTCTCAGACGCCTCGCTCCCCTACGACCTTATAGGTTATGGGACTCCTTTACCTCCTTTACCTTTTTAGTTAGACCATACCAAGCTCAGATGACATGGGGAAAGTGTATCACTCTTTTTGTGTTACCCCCCTTCCAGTTCCAGGGACTCAGAGTCAAGGTATTACCTCCCTTGCCCACCCTTGTGTGTGTGTGTGCGTGTGCCGTCAAATATGCACGATGTTTCAGATTTTTTATTTTTGTTGGGTTTTTTGTTTGTTTTAATTTTTTTTTTTACTTCACAATCCACCACCCCCCTCCTAAAAAAAAGTTATCTTGCTGATGGATTTGATTTGATTTTTTTGGTCTTTCACCTTTCCTTCCTCCTTCCCTTGCCCTCCCTCCCCCTCCCAAAACAATAAAACAAACAAACCCTGCCCATCTGTTCCCAGCAGTTTTTTGTTTTTGTTTTTTTTGTTTTTAGAAAGCTATGATAACTGCTCTTGGTATTGCAATAGATATTTACTGCTAGTTTTAGGAGGTTTGAAAGAAAAAGAAAAAAAAAGCATAACGATTTGATTACTGCAATTAGTGTTTGGTCAGTTACTGTCCAACGCAAAATATAGTGTTGTTTTTATGGTGTTGTTATTGTTGTTTGTGATAACTATTTTGTCTTGTTTCACCTCTCCATCTCCCACCCCCCTCTGTAGATTGTTGGAGGAATTTTGTTTTTAAAAGAGATATGCGAAAGTGATATTCCAGTGTTAACTTCATTTGAATTGTTACTTTTCAAAACTGGCACTAACTTTCTTTTTTGGGTTTTGCCAGGAAGTGTGAAAGTTTAAACTGAAAATGGGAAAAAAGAAAACTTACAAACTTATGAATAGTACGAATCCTATTTATTCTTTAACCATTCATTTTATTAGCATATATATTTTTTATGACAAATAGGTGAGAGGGAGGAATGAGAAAAATAAACAAATGAACAAAAGGAAAAAAACACCCAAGTATTCTTGAATGACTACAAAAACTGAAGTAAAACATTTTGTTGGGAAAAAAACCTCATTTTTGTCAGTTTCACTTTTTAGCAGTTTACTATTTTCATCTCATCACTGTTGAAGTGAAGAAAGCAGAGGTGTTAAAAAAACAAAAAGACTTGGGGGGGAAAATAAAATAAATAAAATAAAATAAAGCAAACCAGAAAAATCCTCAAAAAACATCAATAAACAAAAATAAAAACTATACCGATTACGAAGTCATAAAAGCCTCACATCAAGTAACTAAATCAATCGACAACTGCTTAATATTTTTGAACTGAACGATTCTAAGACAATCTAATGTAGCATCCCCTCCACCCCCCACCCCCCGGCCTTCCGCCCCCCCCCCCCCCCCCCCCCCCCCCCCCCCACCACACCCCCCACCCCAGTTTCCCCCTTCTCTCTGTTCTTCTTTTCTTTCCCTTTTTCCAAATATCCACCCACAACCCACTCTTTGTCTATCCTAAGGGAGTGTTTTGTGTGTGTGGGGTGTTTTTGTTTGGTGTAGGTTTTGTATGTCCATTGAGTGTTTACTAACCCGGGTTTGCACGTTTGCAGGGTCAAACCACAAGTGTGAGACTCTCCGTGTGCTGCGCGCGGTGCGGTGCGTGGGGCAGTGGGGGTGCGTGCGTGGTGTGGTGCGTGCGGGGGTGGTGGGGTGTGTGGCGGTGCGTGGGGTGTGGTGTGTGGGAGAGTGCGGTGTGTGGGGGCATTGGTGTGTGGTTGTGTGTGGGTGATTTTTTTGGGGGTATTGTGTGTGTGTTTTGTTGTTGTGGGTGGTGGGGGGGGGGGGAGGGGTTTGAGTGTGGAGGTGGTGGGTGATTGTGGTGGCGTGAGTAGGGTGGGGGGTTAGTAAATGGAGGGGGGGGGGGGGGGGGGGGGGGGGGGGGGGGGGGGGGGGGGGGGGGGGGGGGGGGGGGGGGGGGGGGGGGGGGGGGGGGGGCTTTTTTTTTTGCTCTTGTTGCTGATCTGTCTTCAGTCTCAGTGATATGTATTTTATTATTTTTCAAAATTTATTTTGAACTGTCTTTTTTTTTCCAGATTAGAAAATGGTTTTGCTGGCTAAGTCTTTTTGAAAAAAAGAAGGGAGTCTTCAAAATGAAATAATGGCGTGTGGAGTGTGTGTGTGTGTGTGTGTGTTATGTTTGTGTTTATGTATGTGTGTGTGTGTGTGTGTAGGTGTGTGTAGTGTGTGTGTGAGTGTGTGTGTGTGAGTGTGTGTGTGTAGGTATAGGGTGTGTAAGTTTGGTGTGTGTGTGTGTGTGCATGTTGTGTGTGTGTAGGTGTGTGCGTGTGTACATAGGTATGTCTTTGAGTTGTTTTGGAGGTTTGTTGGGGGGTGGGGCTTTTTGTTTTTGTTTTGCTTTACCTTTTTTTTCTTCTTTTGGTTGAAGGGGAGGGGTTTGGAAGAGAGGTGGGGGGGGGGGGGAGGAGATACGGGGTGCAAGAATGAAGATTTGAATTTTTTCCCCCTTTTTTTTCCATATAAAAGTTAAGATTATACATTTTCTTTTCTTTTGTTTGCCCTTTTGAAATTTAAGGGGCTTTTCTAGTTTTTTTCTTTTAAAAGAAAAAAAAGTGAACAGTCAATGTATATAAATGGCAGCGATGTACACAGAAATCCTTCATTTTGATCTGTGGCTGATTTGTTTTCTTCTTTCTCTCTCTCTCTATGTCTCTGTGTCTCTGTCTCTGTGTCGCTGTACTAACACGCAGCCACGTTTCGTCTCGTGTCCGCCTTGGCTGGTAATATTTCTTCCATTCTTCCCTGCGGAGAAAAAAACCTTTTTTGTTTCCTCCCCAAATCTGCCTTCGATATATATATTTATAATTTTTTGTTTTTTTCATTCCTGTCCGGCCCATTTTCTCTAGAGGGGCTTTGCATGACCTTTTGACCTCTCTGGTTCTTTTTTAAAAAAAAGAAAATAGTAACGGCGAATATATGTTATGTTTGTATATATATATTTATCGTAATTATTTTTGCACTTACCCACTCCGATGTTTTGCAGCTTTTTTATATATGTATGTGCATTTGAATGATGTGCGGTTTATGTTTTGTTTTTGTTATTGTTGTTGTTGTTGTTGCTTTTTTTGTGAGCAGTGGTGTCGAATGAGATTTTTTTGTGTGGTTTGTTTTTTTTTTTGTTTGTTTTTTTGAATAGCTGTTTCTTGTAATATCATGATTTTGTTTTGTCAGTGTTTTTGTTTGGTGTGTTATGAATTAGAGGTAATGTGATTTTTTTTAGGGTGGGGTGGGAGGGGGGAAGAGTTATTATGAAATCCTAAAAGATGACACAGACAGAGGGAGAGTGAGAGAGAGAAGAATGCTTGTTTTTTACAGAGAAGTGGGCTATGTCGACCTAGCTATAAGATCTTTTAAAAAATCCTCACTTTTGAAGTAAATCAATCATAATGATTATGCTGCCGAGATTCAACTTGGTTATAACCACACACTTAGTTTTATTTGAACTAAGGGACATATATAACACACACTTAGTTTTATTTGAACTAAGGGACATATGATTTGAGTTCCGTCCATTCAATAAGTTTTTCAATATCTGCCTGCATATCACTCACAAGCTGGTTAGGATCACTGTTGCTACATTGAATTGATGTATCATCAGCAAACATTTTACATGAACAAAGAATATACAGACGTAGGTCATTGAAATAGATAGAAAAAAGAAGTGGTCCTAATATTGATCCCTGTGGTATTCCATATTTCACGGGTAATAAGGTAAGTCTCTTAGGCCCAATTTGAACAAGTTGTTGACGAATACTGAGAAACGAGTCTAAAAATGTTAACGCCTGGTTAGAAATTCTATAGCATTTCAGTTTTTTGATGGGGAGAGAGTGGCTATTAACATCAAAAGCTTTTGCAAAGTCGAGAAAAAGATATTGCTTAGTCAGTTGTTTGTGAGTGTGTGTGTGTGTGCGTGTGTGTGTTTGGTCTCCTGTCTCTGTCTCCCTGTATGTTTTTGTCTGTCTGTCTCTGTCTCTCTACTCTCACACACACACACACACGCACGCACGCACGCACACGCACACCACAACACACACACACACACACACATACACACACACACACAAACACACACACACACACACACACACACACACATACACAACACAAACTCACACACACACATCATCATTATCATCATCATCATCTTCATTATTGTCATCATCATCATCATCATCATCATCATCTCCTCTTACTCCTCCTCTTCCTTCTCCTCCTCCTCCTCCTCCTCCTTACCCATCATTATCGTGTGTTTGGAGAAGAAAAGAAAAATGTTGATCATGAGTTGATGTTATAATTATTTGAAAAGCTGCACTGATTCGGAGGCTGCTTCATGGTAATCCTAGAGAGAGAGAGAGAGTACACTGACTCTAACACGTCTGTTCTGGAACGTTCTGCATGTCTATAGATAATCCATGTCTCTAACAGTAACATGATGACAAATCGTTAACGGTGACGATGATGATGATATGTTTGAGAATGTGAGTTTAGTTGAGGTTGATGACAAATCATTAATGATGATGATGATGATGATGATGTTTTAGAATGTGAGTTTACTTGAGACTGTATGTATGCTGTCTATTTGATTGTTGTGATTGTGATGATGTGTGTGATTCGCATTAGTGTAATGTGTATGTGTGTGTGTATGTGTGTGTGTGTGGTTCAGGGTAAACATGTGTTAGATGGAGAGAGAGAGAGAGATAAAGAGAGAGAGAGAGAGAGAGAGAGTGTGTGTGTGTATATGTGTTTGTGTGTAGTGTGTGTGTGTATGAGAGACGGTGTTTGTATTTTTTGTCTGTTTGTGTGCCTGTATAGAATTCATGAGTTCATTACGTTACGTTATGTATGGTTGCTGGTTTGTTGTTGTTGTATGTTGTTTTTGTATCCAAATTAAGATTGTCATCATTTTCTCAAGGGACAGGTATACATAATAATGTTGCTATCATAATGTTGTTTCACTGGGTTTTTGTTCTATCATTATCATTATTTTTGTTTAAATGTAGAATGTTAAGTGGTAAATATTTCGCTATTGTAGAATATGTGTGTTTAAGTTGATGACAGTATATTCATAAATGTGTAGTTCTTGTTGTTAGGTTTTTTTCTTAGTTGTAGCAGCATAGACAGATCCATAATCATAGTTTGTGATATAGAATTGCTTTCCTTCTTTCTTCTGTCATAAAGCTCAGTGGGCACACACACACACACACGCACACACGCACACACACACACACACACACACACACACAACACTCTCTCCTCTCTCTCTCTCTCACTCTCTCCATTCTCTCTCTCACAACACACACACTCTCTCTCTCATTCTCTCTCTCACACACACACACACACACACACACACACACACACACTCTCTCTCTCTCTCACTCTCCCCATTCTCTCTTCTCACACCACACACTCCTCTCTCTCTCAAATTCTCTCTCTCCTCACACACACACACACACAAAACAACACACACAACACACAACAAAACACACACTCCTCTCTCCTCTCTCTCACTCTCCTCTCATTTCTCCTCATTCTCTCTCACTCACACACACACACACACACACTCTCTCTCTCTCATTCTCTCTCACTCACACACACACACACACATACACACAGGGGGACAGGATAGCCTAGTGGTTAGAACATTGCGCTCGCAATCTGATGACCCAGGTTCGATTCCAGTTCAAGGGGATATTTTCCCCTGGAGTTAACATCAGTGCAGACTCCACTCTGCCTAAAAGTCCTTCGAATGAAACAATAAACCGAGGCCCCGTGTATGAACGCATGCAGAACATCTTGTGCACATGTTAAATCCTGTTCCGCTTTTCATAAGAGTAGGCCATTGTGTGCCAATGGGAACAGATGACAGAATTTACAAAACCGCACACACACACACGGGTAGTGGATGTAAAAAGGCACATAGTACATATTCCATTATCCTTGATATAAAAGAATAAAATAAAAAATAAATAAACACACACTCACTCATTCACACACCCTACCTACCATTCCTTAACAATATCATTAACATTATTTTCTGTCAATATATATATATGCCTTACCACTTGTTTCTTTCCATCCCATTCTCTCTACATTTGGTCCTTGTAATAGTTAGTTGTTTCATTCATCAAACTATTCATCTCAGCTAGAGAAATAGATCAACCATGAAAAGAAACAGCCATCCCCCCCTTTTTTTTTCTATCTTCCTTTTTCAGAGTAGTATAGATATTGATCTCTATCCGTCCTAAAATATATATATATATATGAAAAAAATACCTAAAACAAAATTAACACTTCTGATGTCTGTTGAACATCTATAGAGGTATGAATGTCTAGTATAATGATTATAACCATCAGTTTCCGTATGGATAGACATCTTGACTCAATGCATGTGGATGTTTATTAATTGACTGTCTAATTTGCTGTAATCTATTTTGTCTTGATAGCAAAAACTCCTGTGCATATCCTTAGATTAGAAATCTGGTTTTAACACAAGGGGTTACTGGAGTATTGGAAGATTAGAGGGGAAGAACAGTAACTATGGTATTTATGATTGTAATGATAATGATAAGATGTATGTTGTAGGTGACTGTGTGTTTGTGTGGTGTTTTTGTGTGCACATCGGTGTGTGTGTGTGCGCATGTGTGTTGAATGTGTGTGTGTGCAACGTCCGTGTGTGTGTGTGTGCGCGCGCGCAGCGTGTGTGTTGAATGTGTGGGCGCGCGTGAGCACACGCGCGCATGTGATATGTGTGTTGAATGGTGTGGAAGTTGGGAAGAACAGAACAGTAATTATGGTATTTATGATGACAATGATAAGAATAAGAATGTATGTCTGTGTGTGTATGTGCGAGTGTGTGTACGCGCATGCATGTGTTCACGTGTGTGTCTGTATGCATGCGTGCGTATGTTTGTGTGTGTATGCGCATGCCCGCATGTGTGTGCGTGTGTTTGTGTGTGTGTTTTTCAATTTCTGAATGAACAGTAGTTATAGACAACATTTTTTTTTTCTTTATGAGGGCTCTAGATTGCTTGAGATCAGGATGACAGGAGGGGGTGGGGGTAATTCAGATAAATTTGCATGATCATAATAAATATTATGTTTTTCTTGATGGTTGTTTTGGTTTATACACCCACACACACACACACACACACACGCTCACACACACACACACACACACGCTCACACACACACACACACACACACACACACACACACACACACGCTCACACACACACACAACACACACACACACACACACACACACAACACACCTCACACACCACACAACACCCCACAAACTCAACACCACACACACACACACACGCCACACACACACACACACACACAACCACACACACACACACACACGTCACAACACCTCACACACAAACTGCCACACCAACACACACACACACACACGCAGACACACACCAGCAGTATACACAACACACAACACACACACACATTGTTTAACATTGATAATATCTTACTCAACATGAAACAGCATTGCAGATACGATGAAAACGATTGAACGTATAATAACACTAAAAAATATACTTTTAATATTAATATAATTTATATCAACTGACAGGTGTGTTTGCTGTTCAATAGCAGTACTTGTAAAAAGAATGAACAGAATATCTTCTTCAATCACATATGTTATACACTATATATATATATATATATTGAAATGGTTAATTAATAACAATTCATCTCCTTGAATGCTTTTTATTAGGAAATTCGTTTCAAAGGAACTAATGTTATCTTTGTATTAAAAAGAAAATCGTTTTAAATTATCTCCTTGAATCACAGTTTTTATCAAGCAATAATGCTTTATCATGACTTATTGAATAGGTTATGCATTTCATTTAAGAATCATTCCATGCTTATAATGTTTTGCATATGTAGAAAAAATCTATTTCATAGTTTGCGAATTAATAATTGTTAATTGTGTATTTTAAAAAAATGTTTCTATTAAAAATTTCTCTAGTCAGAGGTTATATAGAAATTTCACATGCTATAACTTATTTATTGCGTTTTTTAATCGTTTATGTTGAAGGAAATCATGTCCTATGCTCTTAATGTGTTAATGATGCTGAGTATGTGTATGAAATGAAATCTATTTCATAGTTTGACGAATTGATTACTCATTGATAACACTGGTGATAACCTTTTCATTATTCATAAAAATGTCATTCGTATCATAATAATGATGTCTTTATTTGTCAGATGTGTATGATTAGAACATTTCATCATTTAACTTTTTTTTGCTGTATTTTTTTAATCCAGTTATTGTGAATGTGAAGTATTGATATTTTTTGTGTAAAGCTTTGAGTAACCTAAGGACCATTTGAGTAACCTAAGGACCATTTGACTTAAACCCCATGAGTCCATGACATTTTCGATTCGAATCTCTGTGGCATCTGGTGAATTGAGGGTGGAGATGTGTTGTTTTTTGGTTTTTTTGTTTTTTTTACAAAACTCCTCTGGTCAAACTTTTAAGTGCAGACCTGCCAGTGCCTTAATTCCCCTTCATATATATATAACTGCCAGCGACCTTTGAAGAGTGCTCAGCCAGGAGCCAAAACTCAAGTCAGGTCAGGCCAAAGGAATGGTCCTTACTCAAATATTCCCCTAATGCTGCCTTCAAAGTTTTATCCTGTAGTAGACTTTTTTTTTCTCTGAATCTTGGACAAAAATGATTTTTATGATGGGAATGAAGTTGTAAACTGGTTACCTGCACTTGTTTTTCCTCACTCTGTTTTTTTCTCAATTATATAAATACCTCCCCCTGACGTGGTACCACAAGTTAATCATGACGAAGTTTAGTCTTGCTTAAGACCTACTGTTCATGGCTGCAATCTCTGAAAGTGTTGCGTAGCATGTAGCGGGAAGGGAAATGTAGTGGTAGGCTAGTGCTCTGTGTGTGTGTGTGTGTGTGTGTGTGTGTGTGATCTGTGGTTGGGCCATTTTTCCAGCTTCCATGGCCGCTGACAGCAACAAGACCATGGGAAAGTCCAAGCCCAGCAAACCCACAATAAAGCCCAAACCCACGCCTGATGAGGTACCGTGTGTCAGTTTTTGAGAAGAGGTTGTTGTTTGTATAAAGTGTGTGGTGTTTGGAGTTTGTAGTGTGTGTGTTGTGTGAGGTAGTAAGTGTTTGTGTGTGGTGTGCTGTAGTTTGTAATGTGTGTGTGTGTGTAGTGTAGTATGTGTGTGTTGTGTAGTGTTTGATATCTTCAGTTAAATGTCTATTCACATTTAGTGATTTTAGATGGGAAAAAGTAACCTAAACAAGAGAATACAAACAATAACAGAAAAGTGTCAGATAACAGTACTGAATAAAACTAACTTTAACATACTACAAAAACTGAATTATCTGACTTCTTATCAATCCCAACACAATGTCCAACAGTTACGATGGTTCAGACAATATCTGATCCAGTGACAAACTTGGTACAGCAGGTAAGAATGCTTTTAAATGTCCACAGTAAAAAATAACATGACTTTTGGTAATCTTCTCCCCACAATTACAGTTGACATCTTTCATGTATTTTGTCCTGAAAGTATTTAGTTTAAATCTGTACATAAGGGATAACATATTTCTACAGTTATACCAACCACAGACTTTGTTATCTATGTGTAGTGTGTGTGGAGTGTGTGTTGAATCTGTGGGTTGTGGAGTAGTGTGTGTGTAGAGTATGTTTGTGTAGTGTGTGTGTGTGTATTGTTTGTGCGGGTAGTGTGGTGTGAAGTGTGTGTGTGATTTTTCTGTTTGTGTATGTGTATTTTATACACCACTCTTAAATCACAGCAGATTTCTCTGCATGAAAACCAGGCTGCTCTCCCCTGGAAGAGTGCGTCGCCACAAGAACAGCGCCACCCTTTTTTTTCCCCCTGTTCCTGTCTGTAGCTGTATTTCTTTCCCTATCAGAGTGGCTTTTTACTACAGAACTGTGCCAGGGACAACTCTCGCTGCCACGTTTTTTTACATGCGCTAAATGTGTGTTACGCACGGGACCTCCGTTTATCATCTCATCCAAAAAGACTAGCACCCAGAACACCACTCACGATCTAATGGATGGGGAAAAAGTTTTTGCCTTAAACGGGTATCAAACCACCACACACTTCGAACCCGAACTTTTCACTTTCTAGGCAGGTGCGTTAGCTCAAGAGCACCGTTTCAAAGTGAAAAAAACAAATTTAACATTTAGGGGGTGGTTGTAGACTTTCCATGTCAAGCACTATTGGCAAGATGTTGTGGAGAGAGGAGATCACTTTACCATTTCCCTAAGCTCCTCCAGATTTGTCGCATTCTTTCAGTTCACGCCTTTGGTTTGAAAAAGTTAACAAGTGATGTTATGACCTCCATGTATCATTCGTGCAATCCTGTCACCTCTGTAAAGTAAGTGTATCAACAATAAATGTTGTAAAGATGCATACGGGATAGCCTGGTGGTTAGAACGATGCGCTCGTGATCTGTTGACCCGGGTTCAAATCTCAGTCACAGGATTTTTTTCTCTGGAGTTAACATCATTGCAGACTCCACTCCCTCCCCAAAAGTCTTTCGGATGAGACTATAAACTGTGTGCTAACACACGCAGAACATCTTGTGCACACGTTAAAACCCGTTCCGTTTTTCAGAGGAGTAGGCCATTGTGTGCCGGTGGGAACAAATGATAAAGTTTACAAAAGTGCATACACACAGGGACTGGATGTAAAAAAGCACATGAGTGCATATTCCATTATCCTTGAAATAAAAGAATTTTTAGGAAAACAAAAAACTTTAAAGCTCTGAGCTTTGCTTCTGTGCTTTCTTTTTAAATGCTTTCATTGTTGACAGCTGTGCTGTTCTGAAATGTTTTGTAAAATAATTGTGTATGAACGTTGAAGGAACATGGAAGCTTCAGGGTTTGAGTTTTTTGTGGGGTTTTTGTTGTTGTTTGGGAGTGGGGGGGGGGGGGGGTTGTTTGTTTGTTTGGTTTGTTTTTGGTTGTTTTTTATAGATTTTTGTGTATTGGTTTGTCTGCATATGTTGTGTGCCTTTATCCTGTATGTGTTTTGGTTGGGCTTTTTTGTTTGTTTGTTTTCTAGAGGGACATAAGTGCTTATTCCATTATCCTCGATATAAAAGAATTTTAAAAGATATATACAATAAAATGGATAAAAGTCAATAGATGTGTATTTATTGATATATTTATTCATTCATTCATTTACTAATTTATTTATTTTGCTAATTTATATATTTATTTATTTTCATTTATCGATTCATTTATTTATTCATTCCTTTATCTACTTATTCATTTCTTTTATTTCAAGGACAATGGACTAAGCTTCCAACATGCTATTTTTTTCTTTTTAACGCATCCAGTCCCCGTGCGTATAAGGTAAAAGGTAAAGGAGTCCCATAACCTATAAGGTCGTAGGGGAGCGAGGCGTCAGAGACCTCACTTCTCTAGGGCCAGCATATTGAGGGCGGCCGCCCATCTCCTCTCCCTCGCTGCTTTACCTTCCCTGACCCTAAAGAGGGCAGGTACCCATTTACAGCTGGGGGAACTGTACTGAAGCCAAGGCGGCAAACGGTCACCCATCCAACTGGTAACCACGCTCGACGCTGCTTAACTTGGCTGGGGGGAAAGCGAGTGCTCCGACCACTGAGCTATCCCGTCCCCTGTGTATACAGTCTTGTTAGATATTGTTTTGTCATCCATTCCCCCCAAAACAAGCAGCAGACGTCGTGTGTTGTGGGCAGGTGGACAGCCAGGACCATATCAACCCGCTGACAGAGGTGGCCGATCTGATCGACGGTCAACTGTGGGTGGCTGGCAACCGTGTCCTCATCAACCTCAACCTGGCTCGTGAGTATCGTGCGCCCTTTTTCTTTCACCTATACCCTGCGTGCAAGTCCTGAAGCGTTTGCCACCAGCTTCCTCCACTCCTCTTCTTGCTTTCCTGTCGCAAAGATCGGTTGCGCTTAAGGGGGCCCAGTCCGCTCCTGTGGTGTTGGCTTTCTATCACCATTGAAGAGTTTGCAACCAGCTTCCTCCACCCCCTGCAAACAGTCTTCTTTCTTTCCATTGCTAAATCATTCACACATAAGGCCCAGTCCATTCTCTGATGTTGTCTTTCTATCATCACTGAAGATATTGTAACCAGCTTCCTCCACACCCTGCAAGCAGTCTTCTTGCTTTCCGTTGCTAAATCGTTCACACTTAAGGGGGCCCAGTCTGCTCCTGTGGTGTTGTCTTCATATCCTGCAGTCCTGAAGAGTTTTCCACCAGCTTCCTCCACTCCTCTTCTTGCTTTCCGTAGTAAAATCGTTCACATTTAAGGCCCAGTCCATTCTCTGATGTTGTCTTCCTATTGTTTTTTGTTGTTGTTGTTCTGCACTATGGCAGTTGGTTATTATAGCGCTACAACTTGCAGAAACAAATCAGAGCTCTTGCATTCGCCCTTCTCTTGTCATTTATAACCAGTTACAATCAATTTAAAAGCACGCACACACATGCATGCACACAGCGACACACGCATGCACTCAATCACTTACTCACACACTTACTCACTCACCCCTCACCCCCCACTCAACCACCCATCCCCCTTCAAACACACATACACACTCAACACACACACACACACACACACACACACATATTCACACACAAACTGAATGTGTTATGGGGACGGGATAGCCTTGTGGTCAGAACATTGAGCTCGCAATCTGACGACCCGGGTTCGATTCCCGTTCAAGGGGATATTTTCCTCTGGAATTAACATCAGTGCAGACTCCACTTTCCCCCAAAAGTCCTTCGGATGAGACTGTAAACAGAAGCCCTGTGTGCGAACGCACGCAGAACATCTTACACACACGTTAAATCCTGTTCCGCTTTTTGTAAGAGTAGGCCATTATGTGCCGGTGGGAACGGATGACAGAATTCACAAATCTGCATACACACGGGGAC
>CM054164.1:24255152-24264137 GCA_028751875.1 Rapana venosa
TTGGTTGTTTTTTTGGGGGGGTTGGGTTGGGTTTGGTTTTGTTGTTGTTTTTTTTTTTTTGGTGGGGGAGGGGGTGGGTGGTTGGAGAGTGTGTGTGCTGTTGTTAGGCAAGAAATATAAACAAAGCAGCTTCAGAAATAGCATGACAAAAGTATGTGAATCAGTATTTGTCAAGAAATGTATTCATTACAATTTTTGAAAAGAAAGGGAGAGAGAAAGAGAGAGAGAGCAATACCCAACAGTATTTTTTGTAGTTATTATATCATCAGCAGCAGCAGCAGCAGCATTGTCATCTACATTGTCATTGTTATGATTGCCATCATCATGATCATCATCATCACTGTTATTAATGTTGCTGCCATTTCTACTACTAATATACTACAATAACAACAGCTACTACTACTACTACTACTCATGTGGTCTTTTGCATCCAGTCTCCATGTGTGTGCAGTTTTGTAAATCCTGTCATCCGTTCCCACCAGCACACAATAGCCTACTCTTCTGAAAAGCGGAACAGGTTTTAACATGTGCGCAAGATGTTCTGCATGCTTTCACACAGAAGACCTCAGTTTATAGTCTCATCCGAAGGAAGTTTGTTTATAGTCTCATCCAAAGGACTTTAGAGGGAGTGGAGTTGGCACTGATGTTAACTCCAGAGAAAAAAATACTCTTGAACGAAATTCAAACCCAGGTCAGCAGATCACGAGCGCATCACTGTAACCACCAGGCTGTCCCATGTGTGTGTGTGTGCGTGTGCGTGTGCATGCACGTGTGCCTGAGCCCAAAATCTTATGTGAAGACGTCTCAACCAGTACTGTCAGTGCTCCAGGGTTAATATTAATTGGGATGTTGTTGTTGCAGAGGAACTCTGTGACCCGGGAGAACATGACCCTGAAGAAGATCAACGAGCACATGCTGCCCAAAGATCCCTTCTACAAGCCCCCCATCTCCCCCGAGGGAGAAACGGCCTAAAGCTGGGTGGGGAAGGGAGAGACTGGGAGGAGAGTCCGCGCTATGTGTGTGTGTGTGTGTGTCGTCTATGCGATGCTCCAGAGATATACAGCAACAACAACAGATTTTTTGTGTTGTTGGGGGTTTTTTTGATTTTTTTTTTTGGGGGGTGGGTGGGGGTGGGGATAAAAACAAAGTATTTGAAACAAAATGACAGTTGGATTTTTCATGTGATAATTTTGGGTTTAAAAAAAAAAGTTTCCTGACATAGGGGTGGGGGGATACACATGGAACACAAAATATGTATGCGCATGCACAGGTTTGTGCAAATACTCACAACTATGCTCGTATGCATGCGCACACACACACATACAACTATGCACGTATTTATGTAAGCATGTAGCCAGCTGTCAAAAGTATTCATACCTTTGTATGTACACAAACACACGCATGCACGCACACACACAGCGAGGGAGGGAGGGAGGGCAGTGTTGATTTGTTTTGTGTTCTCTAAACAAAAGTATACTTTTGTTAAACTGTCATTCCAGTGCTCACTATTCCGTCCAAAATAATAATAATTAAAAAAACCACTCATTCTGTTGTCTTGTATATCATTACACTGACATCAGTATTTGTAAGTATTATCATTCCTTTGAAGGAAAAGGCTGTAAAGAAGGAAGGACTACCTGACCTTTTTTTTTCTTGCATTTACAAATAAAACCATGACTCTTCGAGAGAGGATTTTTTTTCTTCTAATATTTTCTGTGTTGTTGATTTTTTTTTTTTTGGGGTGGGGGGGTCATTTTTCGTTTGGTTTTGTTTTGCTGGTCTTTTAGAAAATCTGTGATACGATATTTTTTAAGAATTTTATAATACATATTTTGATTTTCTGATTGGAGTGATGGGTTGATTTGAAATGGTATCGTTCTGAATGTGTTTTGACAATTGGGTGAATATATCAGAACTGCATTTTCGTTTGAGAGTGTATGTGTGTGTTGGGGGGAGAGAGATGTGTGTGTGTGGGGGGGGAGTCTGTGTGTGTTTTTTTGGGTGGTGTTTTTTTTCGGGGGGGGGTAGTCTCTGTGGGGGGGGGTGGGGGATCTCTGTATGTGTGTGTTCTTCACTTTAACACCCATCCACTTTAAGTGATAGACGATGAAAAAGGGAGAGAAGTATGTGTAAGTGAGCATGTGTAAGTTTGAATGCATACAGAGGAAAAGAGTCAGGGAGGGAGGGAGGGAGAGAGAATGTGTGTGCGTGCGTGCATGTGTGTACGTGTGTGTTGCCTTCAATTTAACATCTCTTCACTCTCAGTGATATCAGATATGTTTGTGTGTGAGTGTGTGTGTGTGTGTCTGCACGCCAAAAGCCAGGTCTTTTTTATTCTTCTTTTTTTGTTTCTAGCATTCACCTCTACTAATTGTTTTGGTTCGATGAAATTTAATTTAAGCCAACATTATTTTTGTAGCCGTTTTATAATTCAAAATGTTCTGTCACACACACATATACTAATTGTTTTGGTTCGATGAAATTTAAGCCAACATTATTTTTGTACCTTTTTTTAAAATTTTCAAAATGCTCTGTCACCACACATTACTAATTTTTTGGTTCATCAAATTTAAGCCAACTTTTTTTGGGTACCGTATAAATTTAAAAAGTTTGTCACACACACACATAACACACCCCGCGCGCGCCAAAACAAAATGGACATAAAGATTTTTCTGCAATGACATCTATTCAAATACAAAATTCAAGTAATTGTGAAAATGAAAAAAACACACACACACACCACACACACAACACACCTCAATATACAAGCATTCTTTCCCCAAAGGGGATAAAAAACAAACAAAATCTCAAAAACAATGTTCACACACAGTAGACTTTATTTAATGACATTTTCAAACACAAAAATTTATACAAAAAATACACTTCTTAAAAACAATATACTCCCAAAATAAAAATATCCTTCAGAAAAAAAAAGAAAAACCCAAAAAAAATTAAACTGAAAAATTTTTTCAAAAAAACGACACGAAATTTTCAAGATTTTTGAAGTTATTGTAGTACAAAAAAAAACCTTTCCCCCCCAACACTTTCCTTTTTCTTGTTATTTACTTTGATCTTTTCTTTAAAAATTTTTTTTCTTAAAAAAATAGAAACACCCAAAAACCAAAAACACCCACATACAAACAACCAAACCACACACACAAATAGATGGGTTAAGAAAAAAGCAAATACATGCTTATTCAATGTACCATCTGGGAAATAAAAATTGGACTTGACTTCACACACACACACACACACACACACACACACACACACACACCACACACACACACAACACACACACACACACACACACTCACAAACACACACACACACACAAACACACAACACACACAAACACAACACACACAAACACACACAAACACACACACACAACACACACACACAAACAAACACACACACAAACACCACACACAAACACACACACAACAAACACACACACAAACACACACACAAACACACACACACACACACACACTTACGCACTACCAGTGCTAATCAAAGGATCAGATTTCACTTTACATGAATTTTATTTTTCGGTTTAAAAAAAAAACCTCCTCTCTCCTCACCTACTGTCTACACCTTTATACAACCAGAAAAAAAAATATCTTGTCAATTTACTTATATCTTAGTCATTTTAATAAAGTAACAAAAGAAAACATACAGACACATTACTCACTTCCACATACATATGTGTTGGTGTAAAAGCTGCATCAATCTTCTAGAAGAAGATCAACATATATTAGCCACCATGTGTTATATTTCACACAACCGCAAGACTGGCAAGTAAGTGTGTTTTGACAATTTGAAAACAGACCTTTTCTCCCTGCATGCTTTCCATAATTATAGTTCCATAGGAACTGCGACTTTGACCACTGTAAATTTGATCTGATTATGTTTGTTTTGTTTTTTTTTAACTAGAAAAACACAGGCACACGTTATCCACTACTATCCTTAAAATCATAAACCATTAACATTTCAGAAACTTTTGTGGGTAAGGTGTTGGTGTAAAATCTGCATCTATCTTCCAGCGGAAGATCAGTACACAGATCTGCCACCAGCATCATTAAAAGTCATTTCACATGATAGTAAAAGCAATCATAAAAGCTGTATATTCTAATTTTCACATTTGATGTTATTTGATTTTTTTAAAAAACCTCCCCCCACATACTTGCTACACTTATTAAAAAAAAAAAGCATTTGTAGTTTTCTGAGTAATTCACATTTTGATCCAATCATTTGAAAAAAGTAAAACAAAAGGAAGGAAAACATACAGGTACACATAATCCACTATTATACTTAAAACCACAAGCATGAACATTTCACAATTTACAATAATTAAAACATAAAAAGAAACCATACAGGTACACATAATCCACTATTATACTTAAAACCACAAGCATGAACATTTCACAATTTACAATAATTAAAACATAAAAAGAAACCATACAGGTACACATAATCCACTATTATACTTAAAACCACAAGCATGAACATTTCACAATTTACAATAATTAAAACATAAAAAGAAACCATACAGGTACATTTTATCCACTATTATACTTAAAACCACAAGCATGAACATTTCACAATTTACAATAATTAAAACATAAAAAGAAAACATACAGGTACATTTTATCCACTGCTGTACTTAAAAATCATAACACATTAACATTTCCCAATTTTTAAAAAAAAGCATAAAAGGAACACATACAGGTACGCATTATCCACAACTATCCTTAAAATCATAATGCATTTAACATTTTACAAACATTTTGTGTAAGAGATGTTGGTGTAAAATATGTATCCAACTTCCTGTGGAAGATCAGTACACATCTGCCACCAACATCACCTAAAGACATTTCACACCAAAGTAACCAAATTCTTGTATATTCATTTTACACATTTGACGTAATTTGATTTTAAAAAAATAATAACAACCCTCTCCCCAAACACTTGCTACACCAATAAAAAAGGATTTAAGTTTTCTAAGTCTAAATAATTCGCATTTTGATCCAATCATTTGAAGAAAAGGAAGGAAAACAAAAAGAAAAAACATACAGGTATACTTAATGCACTACTACACTTACAATCATAAAGCATCTAACATTTTATAAACCTTTTTTTGGGTAAGAGATGATGATGTAAAATCTGCATCTATCTTCGGGTGGAATATCAGTACACAGACCTGCCACCAACATCAGCTAAATTCCTTTCACAGGATAGTAACCACGATCATAAAACTCGGGTATATTTGATTTTTCATATGTTGATGTAATTTGATTTTTTTTAAACCCTCTCTCCACACACTTGCCACACCATTATAAAAATTAAAAAATCCTAAACCTACCCCCCCCTCCTCTCTCTCTCTCTCTCCTCTCTCTCTCTCTCTCTCTCTCTCTCTCTCTCTCTCTCTCTCTCTCTCTCTCCACAATATGTGAGCTTGTCCTTCCATGTTTAGACTTTGTATACTTATGTCATCTACTAATGAAGCAATTAATAAGCGAACTAGCGATTTATTTGTATAAAGCTTTTTTAAAATTAGAAAATACTATATCTGTACTTGATGGTATTATTCTTCTGTTCATATATGTTTCTTAATGCAACATGTTTTGGAATGTTGATTATATACACACACCCCCTTCATGAGGGGCCAAGGCCTATAATGAATAAAACTTTCGCATTCGCATTTCGCATTCGCATTTCTCAGCACAACTCTCCTCCCCAATCTCTCTCTTCCCCTCTTTTCTCCCTCCCCCTCTCTCTCTTCCCCCACCCTCTTCTCTCCCCCCTCTCTCTCTTCCCCCACCTCTCTCTCTCCTCTCCTCTCTCCCCCCTCTCTCTCCCTTCTCCTCCATCTCCTCCCTCCCCCTCTCCCTCCCCCTCCCTCCTCTTCTCCTCTTCCCCTCCTCTCTCCTCCCCCTCCTCTCTCTCTTCTCTCTCTCTCTCCCCCCCCTCTCTCTCCTCTCTCCCTACCCTTACCCCCTCCCCCCCCCCCCTCCTCTCTCTCTCTCTCTCTCTCTCTCTCTCTCTCTCTTCTCTCTCTCTCTCTCTCTCTCTTTTCTCTCTCTCTCTCTCTCTCTCTCTCTCTCTCTCTCTTATGGAGGTTTTGCTTTGTTTGGTTCTTTTTTGGGTTTTGGGGGGTTGTTGTTGTTGTTGTTGAAGGGGAACTACTCGGTGTCACCTCCCCCCTTGTTGTTGTTCCCACTTTAGTTTTGCTCTTGGTTCTTGCTATTTTTTCCCCAGTTGTTTCTGTGTTTTCTGTTTTGCTTTCTTCCTTACTTGTTACTACATTTTTTTTCCTTTTCTTTTTTCTCTTCGGGGATTTTTGTGGGGATTTTTGTGTAGATTTTTTTTCCATATACTGTGTAAGTGTATTGTATAGGTTTTATTTTATTTTATTATCATATATATCCTTAAGGGCGGGGACTGGATGTAAAAAAGCACATGGGTGCTTATTCATTATCCTTGACATAAAAGAATTTGTCTCTCTCTCTCTTACTCTCTCTCTTTCATCTCTTGGAGGAAAAAGCTTCGTCACTGTTTCATTAGGATCAGACGTGCCTGGACTGTTTCCTAGGCAAGTGAGAGAGGGAGAGATGGGAGAGGGAGGGAGGGAGAGAGGGGGAACTACTTCAACATGAACTCTCTGCAGTGCCAGAAACGTGAGAAGGATACTGAGTGGTGAGAGAGATAGAGAGGGAGGGAGGGAGAGGGAAAGGAGGGAGAGAGAGGGGTTGGGAGAGGGGGGAAGAGGGAGATAGAGAGGGAGACAGAGAGATTTATTTATTGATTTATTTATTCTTTTATATCGAGGATAATGGAATAAGCACTTATGTGCTTTTTTACATCCATTCTCCGTGTTATAATTAATTTTCAGATTTTCGCACTTGCCACTATCAAAATTCACTGAAGTAACAGCTGAAGAAGAATTACAATCTAAGGGAAACAACCTCTAAAATTGATAGCACGTGCGTTAGTTAACTCCCTTGTTTTGACTCTGCGGAATATCATCGTTATTAATTTTTTTATCTTTCGTTTGTCGGCTCTCCGAGGTTCAACAATGTTAAGATCTTGTATAATCATGCGACCGTTTGTACTGACAATACAGGTAGGCGAATAATAATAATAATGATAATAATAATAATAATGATGATGATAATGATAATGACGATGATGATGATAATAATAATAATAATGACAACATTTTAAAAAAATCTTTTATATCGAGGATAATGGAATAAGCACTCATGTGCTTTTTTTTTACCTTTTTTTTTTTTTACATCCAGTCCTTGTGTGTATAGTTTTGTAAATTCTGTCATCTGTTCCCACGGCACGCAATGGCCTACTCTTACGACAAGCGGAACAGGATTTAACGTGTGCGCAAGATGTTCCGCGTGCGTTCGCCACACGGGGCCTCAGTTTATAGTCTCATCCGAAGGACTTTTCGGGAGAGTGGAGTCTGCACTGATGTTAACTCCATGGGAAAATATCCCCTTGAACGGGAATCGAACCCGGGTCATCATCATCAGATGATGATGATGATGATGATCTTTCTGGGGAAAAGTACAAGTAGCAGTAGAAAAACTTGAATGACATAGACAGTGTATATTAGATAGTGCAGACAATTTAAGGAACAAAGTCAGAAGTAGTAGTAGTAGAAAGTGAATGACAGAGACATTGTATAGGAAGTAAGGCAGAGAGGAATTATTCATGCCACTCCTTCTCAGGTCATGTCACTTGTTGTTGTTGTGGTTGCCACTATGTCTTTTATGGGTATACCTGTATTTTTTTCTGCATTTATGAAGGCTGTTATATAGCAACAAGTGAGAAGATATTATTTTTTGCTGAATATCACATCAAGCCATTATCAAAATACAGTATTGTATTATGTGTGGGGTTTGGGGTTTTGTTGTTTTTTTAACGTTGTCCAAGGTTTTGGTGGCATAAAGCCTCTTACAGCTTTGTTTTGACCACAAAAGCAAAACAAAATCAAATACAAAATTTTTAAGCAACCCGCATGCATGCACACCCACACATACACACACAAATATATACACACATACACAAACACGCGTGCGGTCACACACACACACACACACACACTACACACTCACACTCAATATACAAAAATTATATCTGAGAGAAGTATGTCAATTGAGCAAAATATTTTATTTTTCAAGAGTGGTAATCAAGTGTTCCATAAACATAAAAATCCATGCAAGTTAAAAGCCATACTTTTTTTTTTTTAAGTGAATAGGAAAAAAACATTTCTTCACAGAAGAATACCACAGCTAGCACAATTCACATCTATCACCTCACACACATCACAAGATATTCATCTCAAAAAGAGGAATTCAAGTGATCACTAGCCACATCACTTCTGCATAACACACACACACACACACAACACACACACACACACACACTACACACACATTAACTCATACACACACTCACACATTCACACACTCACTCACACACAGACACACATTAACTCATACACACACACACACAACACTCACACACACTCACCACACACACACTCACTCACACACACTCACACACACACACACACACACACACACACACACACACACACACACACTCAAAATTACTCATACACCCTCCAGGGATATAGACATCAATTGAGTATCTAGCCTTTGTCTCACACACACATACACACACACTCACTCACTGACACACACACATGCAGAGATAGGGAAAAAGGGGGGTCAAGGTCAACTACTTACTGTTTATCCAAAACCAGGCAACTTTGGTCCGATTCGGCTTCGCCTCATCGGACCAAAACTGGCATAGTTTTATATAAAAACTAAGCAGTTTACCTTGAACCCCCCTTTTTCCCTATCTCTCTACTAAAACTGAAAGTAATACTAATTTATTTTTGATGGTAAAACTATAAAATTATGGAACTTATGCTTAAAAAATTTTTATCAAGAACTTTTC
>CM054164.1:24264637-24272137 GCA_028751875.1 Rapana venosa
TGGGGGGAAAAGGGGGTTTGCTGTTGGGCTTTTCCCGATTTTTAGTTTTTAAAGGGTAAAAAATTTTTCTTTTTCCGATTTTTAGATTCCAGTAACTAAAATTTTCAGTGTATTGCTGCCCAGGCTTTTTTCCCTGTTGAGGTGTTTTAAATCCCCATACCCCCCAAAAAGGGGCGAAGGCATTGACATCTTGACCTTGACTCCTGTCGTACGGGTCCAGACCATGGCACAGCCTGCGGGAAGGTCAGATGCCTCCTCCCCTCGCCGTGACCCCAGAACCCGAGAACGAAGGCGACCAAGCCAGTTCTGCTGCTGCTGCTTCTGCTGCTGCTGCTGCTGCTGCTGCCCTGCTGCTGATAAGCATGGTGACGATCTGAGAAGTGGACATGATCGACACAACCCAGACCGTCCAATGAGGATGAAGTGGACCGGTGTTGACTTTTACAGAGTAAGTGACCAAAGAGCGTTGATGTTGGCTGTGGGGTGGATTTCAGTGCATTGTCCTTTTTTTGAGATGGGATGGTTCAGTGGTCGGAGCACTCGGCTGTACCCCCTCTCGCCCCTCCCCCCTTTCCCCCAGCCAAGTTAAGCAGCATCGAGCGTGGTTACCACTTGGGTGGGTGACGTGTTTTACCGGCCTTGGCTTCAGTACAGTTCTCCCCAGTTCACCCAGCTGTGTATATGGGTATCTGGCTTCTTTAGGGTCAGGGAAGGTAAAGCAGCGAGGGAGAGGAGATGGGCGCCACCGCCTTCAATGGTATGCTGGCCCCTAAAGAAGCTTGAGATCTGTCTGATGCCTCGCTCCCCTATGACCACATAGGTTATGGGAACGAACACCTTCACCTTTATTCCAATACTCTTGCTGCCCTCATGCTTGCAGAGACACTAAAGAATGGCAATGAACGAATGGAAAAGACATGAAGTCTCTTCCCACGCCCAAACCCTTGCAATGCCTGACTCTGTCGCTGCTTTGTCTGTTGGCTGTGTTTTCTTAAGCCTTGACTTGCTGTTTTGTCTCCTTTGAAATATGAGAAATTATTTTTGGTGGTGGTTGGAGGGGGGGTGAGGAGTGGGGGGAATGGGATGACGGGTGTTGAAAGTGTTTCAGTGTGGGAGGGAACTCTGTAGTCAATCCTGTCTGCCCTCTCAAGTCTTATTTTAAATGTTTTGGGTTTTTCTTTGGTCTATAGCCCGTTTATTTCAGGTTTTTTTGGTTTTCCTTAAAACTGTATTTCTGCTGGCTGGCTGGCTGTCTCTGTCTGTCGTCTGTCTCGCTCTGTCTCTCTGTCTGCTCCCTCTTCCTCTGTCTCCACACTCGGGTCACTCTTTCTGTCTCTCTTTCTGTCCGTCTGTCCTCTCTCTCTGTCTTCGTGTCCTCTCTCTCTCTCTCTCTCTCTCATCTCTCTCTCTCCTCCTCTCTCTCTCTGTGTCTCTCTGTCTCTCTCTGTCTCTCTCTGTCTCTGTGTCTCTTCTCTCTCTCTCTCTCTTTCTCTCCTCTCGCTCTCTTGGGGTGCATGCATGCACGTGTGTGTGTGCATGTGTTTTGTGTGTGTGTGTGTGTGTGGTGGTGTGTGTGTGTGTGTGTGTGTGTGTGTGTGTGTGTGTGATGCGTATGTAGAATTAACATTTACGCTCCATCATACTGTATCTATGCTCATTGTTTTATCCTGGAGAGATGTCATTTTGAATTTTTTTTGTCTGACCTTGATCTTGGTGTTTGCAGAATTTCAACTTGAGCTTCCTCCACAATCCCCAGAGCTCTGCTGGTTGACTTGCTCACTGGTCTTCCATCTTCCACGGCCGCCATTCCCATGGTCTTCCATCTTCCACAGTCGCCATTCTCATGGTCTTCCATCTTCCACGGTCTCGATTCCCATGGTCTTCCATCTTCCATGGTCGCTATTCCCATGGTCTTCCATCTTCCACGGTCACCATTCCCATGGTCTTCCGTCCTCTATGGTCGCCATTCCCATGGTCCCAGCGCACAGTGTATATCCAGCAACATGATTTGAACAGTCTTGTAAATGCTTTATCATGTGAAATATTGTTAAAGTGTTACGGTGGGTAACATGCCAGGATGACCCTGGAGGATGTTAGGAGTAGTGTGTGTGTGTGTGTGGTGTGATGGTGTGTGTGTGATGGTGTGTGTGTGATGGTGTGTGTGATGGTGTTTGTGATGTTGTGTGATGGTGTGTGACCTTGTGTGTGACATTGTGTGTGTGTGTGTGTGTGTGATGGTGTGTGTGTGTGACGTGAGAGAACAATGAACATCAATGAACAATATTTATTGCTATTTAGCAATCAAGCCATATAGCGCTGCGGCGCGGTAACAAACGATATCGAACGCGATGCGATTACAGTGACATGGAAACCATGTCAGTAATGGTATGTACATCTAGATTTGATACATTATTGTCCCTGTCTCACTTTTCAAAACAGCCTTTCCTTTTCCAGTCTGCAGCCAGCCAAGTCAGCCCATGTAAAACAGGATCAGGTCCCGAAGAAGATGTAATTCCCGTTCAGCACCTGCCATGGTCTCTGCGTGTTGTGTGTTAGGACGCTGCTTCCCTTTACGAAGTCTGGCAAGCCTGACATGTTCTTCTGGCAACATGTTTCTGTCTTCTTGCTTGATGTACCAGAACACACACTTAGATTCCTCGCCAGTGTCTCCATTACAAGAATATTCTAGGGCAATGTCATCCGATTCACACATCAAAATAGTTTGATTGCCTGAATCTTGAACTACAACTTTTCGAAACTGTGTGTTTCTTTTGCTGTCTTGTAATCGACGCTGCACACATTTTTCTGTCAGAGTGGACACATACTCTTTCACAATACCAGTATGAAAACCCTCAACTGTGCAGTCAACTGTCTGTTCTTCGTCCACATCAGACAACTCAGGAGACACACGGATCTTGCTGTTGCTGGTTCACATCAAGTGATTCTAGTGTGGCTGGGACATTCACTGCACTGTCGACACACAGCTCTGTGTACACGCTGGCTTGTTTTGATTGGCATCCACTCTGTCACGATGCAGGGAGTCACTGTCAGACAACACTGGCTCGTCCAAAACACTGTCCTTGTCACACTGACGACTTGCCTGTCTTTATTGATGTTGTCTGCTTCTTTGGAGGTCGCGACCGATTTGGCAAAGGGGCTTTTTGCAGAAATACTGAACTCGCGAGTTCTGTTCAGCACTGGGTCCGCCATTTCTGTTGACACTGACTTATCAGCTGGCTTCAGTCGCAAAACGAAGACAACGCTGCCGCTCTCCCCCGCGACTTTCCAACTCGATACGACGTTGTCGATCAGCAGGGCATTTAAAGTTGTTACTACAGTTGCTGGAAGGCCAGTAACTGACATTTTGAAGCTTAAATACAAAAATTTGTAGCAGCTTACTAACAGCACGCCCTTTTAGTTCTCGTCCCCTCACGCCAACCATGACGTGAGAGAGAGAGAGAGAGAGAGAGAGAGAGAGAGAGAGAGAGAGAGAAGAGAGAGAGAGAGAGAGAGAGAGAGTGTGTGTTTGTTTGTTTGTTGTTTTTTCTTTCGATTTTACGTCTGTTCACTCTCAGTGATATTAGACGAGAAAAAAAAATACAAGGGGTGTATGAGAATTGAGGTGGTGGTGGAGGCCTTACTGAAAAATGCGAGGGGGGGGGGGAGTAGTCTAATCATAAAAAGAAACCGCGCAAAGCAAAAGATACAATAAAAAAACAAACCCAAACCGAAACAAAAACATAAAATGTTATTAACGTTAATGAAACTAACTATAACAAATGTCCTATAGGACTATGCCAGAGACCTTTTGCAATATCAAATGCCAATTCAAATTATTGAATATGCTTCCTAAGGAGTTTTCAGAAAACTGGGGTAAAATAAGCTTTTGTAATCTTACATTCAAAAATTATATGAGTATTAGAGATATTCTCATCACATAGACATTTACTGTTTCTATTGAATTTGGTTACGAATGCATAAGTTTTATTCTATAAAATAAACTATTCACTCTTCTTGCTGTGGAGATATTTGAGCAAGCCTAGAATGGCTCACGACTCTTGCTTTATCAGTTTTTGATGACAGATCTGTTTAGAAAGCCTCTTTTAGGTGATACGTTTCTGTGACCTTTTTCCATGATGTTTGTTCTAATAAGTGGTAGCCCTCTTTGTAATGATAAAGCACGAGCAATGTTGCTGATTTCCCTTCATGCTTTGCACCTCTTTTAGCAGCTCATCACCCACTCATTTGAAAGAATCCACTGTGTGAAGGCACCCAACAGAAAGTGACATTTGTGCCCTTTAAGGTTAAAAGGTGTATGACATGATTAATCTCTAATGCAATGTTTGAAGTTTTCTTGTACCACAAGGATGTGTGTGTGTGTGTGTGTGTGTGTGTGTGTGTGTGTGTGTGTGTGTGTGTGTGTGTGTGTGTGTTGTTGTGTGTGTGTGTGTGTGAGACATTGTGTGAGTGTGTGTGTGTGTGTGTGTGATGTTCATGATAACCCTGGAGGGCGTAATGAGTAATTTTGAGTGTGTGTGTGTGTGTGTGTGTGTTATGCAGAAGTGATGTGGCTAGTGATCACTTGAATTCCTCTTTTTGAGATGAATATCTTGTGATGTGTGTGAGGTGATAGATGTGAATTGTACTAGCTGTGTTATTCTTCTGTGAAGAAATGCTTTTTCCTATTCACTTTTTAAAATTTTAAGTATGGCTTTTAACTTGCATGATATTTTCTGTTTATGAATTAAGAAAGTGATTACATTGAATTAATTAACTATGGATTTTTTTGTGTGTGTGTGTGTGTGTTGTGTGTGTGTGTGTGTGTGTGTGTGTGTATGTGTTGTGAGTGAGTGTATGTGAGTGAGTGAATGAATATGTGTTGTTGTGTGTGTGTGTGTGTGTGTGTTGTGTGTGTGTGTGTGTGTGTGTGTGTGTGTGTGTGTGTGTGAGACAAAGGCTAGATGAACTTACATTTGTATGGAACATTTGATTACCACTCTTGAAAAATAAAATATTTTATTCAGTTGATGACCATGATAACTCTGGAGGGCGTATGAGTAATTGTGTGTGTGTGTGTGTGTGTGTGTGTGTGTGTGTGTGTGTGTGTGTGTGTGTGTGTGTGTTATGCAGAAGTGATGTGGCTTGTGATCTCTTGAATTCCTCTTTTTGAGATGAATATCTTGTGATGTTTGTGAGGTGATAGATATGAATTGTGCTAGCTGTGTTATTCTTCTTTGAAGAAATGGTTTTTCCTATTCACTTGTTTTTGTTTTAAAGTATGGCTTTTAACTTGCATGAATATTTCTTTATATGGAACACTTGATTACCACTCTTGGAACATAAAATATTTTACTCAATTGACATTCTTCTCTCAGATATAATTTTTGTATGCTGAGTGTGAGTGTGTGAGTGTGTGCGTGTGTGTGTGTGTGTGTGTGTGTGTGTGTGTGAGTGCGCGCGTGTTTGTGTACGTGTATGTGTGTGTATGTGTGTATACGTTGTGTATGTGTGGGTGTACGTGTGGGTGTGTGTGGTGTGTGTGTGTGTGTGTGTACGAGTGTGTGTGTTCGTGTGTGTGTATGCGTGCGGGTTGCACACAAATTTTGTATTTGATTTTGTTTCACTTTAATGTGGTCAAAACAAAGCTATAAGAGGCTTTATGTCACCAAATCCTTGGACATCTTTAACCCCCCCCCCCAAAAAAAAAAAAAACCCACCAAAAAACAACAACAACACCCCAAAACCCACACATAATACCATACTGTATTTTGATAATGGCTCGATGTGATATCTCAATTCAGCAAAAGTATCTTCTCACTTGTTGCTATGTAATAGCCTTCATAAATGCAAATAAATGCACGCCTTGGTTTCAATACAGTCCCTCAGTTCACCCAGCTGTAAATGGGTACCTGCCCTCTTTAGGGTCAGGAAAGGTAAAGCAGCGAGGGAGAGGAGATGGGCGCTGCCCTCAATATGCTGGCCCTAGAAAAGTTGAGGTCTCTGACATCTCGCTCCCCTACGACCTTAAAGGTTATGGGACACCTTTACCTTTTGTTTTTTCATACAGAAACTCCTAGCACAACAGCATTAGTAGGGCAAGCAGAACTCAACTAGACTTTGGTTTGAATTTGACTCTTGGCACAAACATATGATTACATTAAATCATGTGTGTGGCATTATTATCATGCAAGTGAGCTTTATACATGGTATCACCTTTAATTATCATGTGCATTCGCACTAGCTGAATCAATTCCTCAGCATTTATGTAGGTGCTGTATTTCAAAACGGGTTTACATTATGAGGTAAAACCACATTCTACTACAACTTAAATCAGCTTTTTACTACAGCTAAATCCTTCTGTCACTTTTTTTTATTTTTTAAAATTTTATTCTTTTATATCGAGGATAATGGAATAAGTACTTCATTCTTTATTACATCCAGTCCCTTGTGTATCGTTTTGTAAAGCATTGTTCCCCCGGGCACGCAATGGCCTACTTTTATAAAAAAGGGGAAACGGGATTTTAACGGTGCGAAAATGTTCTGCGTGCGTTCGCAACGGGGCCCGGGCTAAGTCCACCCAAAGGACTTTTGGGCAGGGGAAAGGGGAGTCTGCAGTGAAATTAACAAAGAGAAAAATCCTTTTTGAAGGGGAAAATCAACCGGGGGTTTGCAATCACGAGTGCATCATCAACCCACCACTATCCCGTCCCCTAGGATAAGGCTGGGTAGGCAGAAAAAAAAAGCCTGAAAGGGGAAATGGAGGGATAGGGGGGTAAGTGGGGAAAAAAGTGAAAAACAAAGGAAAAAGAAGCAGGCATCCGTCAGTCTCTCTTAAGAATGGGTGGTTTTGTCCTTTTTTAAATCTTTCCACACTTTTGGTTATATAAAGGCTAGAAAAAAATAAACATAATATATTTTGGAGTTGCGCGTTCTATTTTGTTTATACTCCAACCCAAGCCGGGGTAGTCAGTAAGGAGGGCAAGTGTTACCCATGCAGCGGGGGCGGGGCTGGGAACGAACCGAGAACCTCACAGTTTCTTGTTGGCAGGCAAACTTTAACCATCCTGCCACGCTTCGATTTGTTTGGTTTTTTTTACAAGATTCGCGCTGTAAATTCCAAAAATTTTTATATTTTATTATTATTATTTTATTATTATTTTTTATTATTATTATTATTATATTTTTAATTTTAAAAAAGCACTACTCGAAAGTATGAGCGCTTTGAATCACGTTTGCTGGGGGGAGAAAAAGGGGAGGATGTCATTGCAGGCAATATTGTCATCTAACAACAAGAATCCTAGTTTTCTAACGTTTTTCCTAAAAACCCTTTTTTTCTCTCAAAATTAAACTGAAAGAATGAAATATTAGCGATCAATTTTTTGTTTTACATTTTATGATTTTTTTTTAAAAATTTAAAAACAAAATTTTTACCCAAAGGGGCGCGTGCCGCGCGCGCGCGCGCGCGCGTGTGGTTGTGTGTTGTGTGTTGTGTGTGGTGTG
>CM054164.1:24277137-24287914 GCA_028751875.1 Rapana venosa
TCCTTGTTTTTATTGTATGAGTATACGGGTATGGAGTTTATTTCATTATCATGACATATAATATGCATGAATATAATCAAAATAAGTGTTGACGGTGATCGTGCACTGTTTTGAGAATTATATATTTAGTTTTCATTGAAACACACACACACACACACACACACACACACACACACACACACACACACACATCCTCTCTCTCCCTCTCTCCCTCTCTCTCTCTCTCTCTCTCTCTCTCTCTCTCTCTCTCTCTCTCTCTCTCTCTCTCTCTCTCTATGACCTTATAGATTTGGCTGGTTGTTGTTTTGTTTTTTCTTTCTTTCTTTCCTTCCTTGTTTTTATAGTGTGAGAGTATGGGTATTGAGTTTTTTATTTATTATTATTTTTTTTTTTTTATTATCATAAAATTTTTTGTTTGTTTTTTGTATGAGTAATCAAAATAAGTGTTGAAGGTGATCGTGTACTGTTTTGAGAATTATATATTTAGTACCATCTCTGAAACACACACGCACGCACACGCGCACACTCACTCTTCTCTCTCTCTCTCTCTCTCTCTCTCTCTCTCTCTCTCTCTCTCTCTCTCTCTCTCTCTCTCCTCTCTCTCTCTCCTTGTATTGTGGCCTAAGGCCGATGTGCAATTAATTCATTCTCTCTCTCTCTCTTCTCTCTCTCTCTCTCTCTCTCTCTCTCTCTCTCCTCTCTCTCTCTCTCTCTCTCTCCTTCTATTGTTGTTGTGTATTCTAATAAAGACCATATTCATACTTTCGATTTTCAATATTATTTTGGACTTGTTGACTGTACTTGAGCTCCAGTGAATCTTCTATTTTAATATCTTATTATCACGTGTAACAACTATGTACTATTCTACAATATGAAGGTGTTCAATTTTATGATCTATAAGTTTGGCTCTTCTCTCCTCTCTCTCTCTCTCTCTCTCTCTCTCTCTCTCTCTCTCTCTCTCTTGTTGTTATTGCTGTAGTTGTTACTTTGTTTTTTGTTGTTGATTTGTTTGGGTTTTTTGTTTGTTTTTTGTTTTGGTGTATGTATGTGTGTGTGTGTGTGTGGAGGGGGGAACGGTGTTGGGTTTTTTTTTGGGGGGGGGTTGTTTGTTTGTTGTTGTTTTTTTTTAAAAAATTCTCATTTGTTTTATTTGTTGTTGTTTTTTCTTGTTTTTTTATTTGTTTGTTTTGGGAGGTGCTTTTGTCTGTTTTGTTGTTGTTGTTTTTTATTTATTTGTTGTTGTTGGTTTTTTGTTGTTGTTTTTTTGGGGGGGGGTTCTGGGGTTTATTTTGTCTTTTGCTCGTCCGGGGTTGTTTGTTTGTTTGTTTGTTTGTTTGTTTTTTCTTTTTCTCTCTTTTTCTTTTTAAACAAAAAAAAGTTTTTTCCCTTTGCTTCTACTGTTTGAAAATATGAGTACTGAGTGCATTTTCAAATGTGACTCCAATGGCGGGGACTGGATGTAAAAAAGCACATGAGTACTTATTCATTATCCTGAAAAAAAAATTTGTTTCTATTACTTACAATGTGTAGATGTTCTTTTTATGACTTTATTGGCTTTTCCCCCCCTCTTTATTATGTGACTGTATGGGTATTGCACTTATTTTATTATCATGACATTCAATTTGTATGAGTATAATTAAAAAGTGTTTGTGTTGATCGTGTGCTATGTGAGTATTACATATTTAGTATTATCCTGAAACCCCCCCCCCCCCCCACCCCCCCACCCCCACCCACACACACCACTCCCCCCCCCCCCCCCCACACACACACACACACAACACACACACTCTCACTCACTCACTCACTCACTCACTCACTCACTCATATTCTCTCCCTCAATGACTGTATAGGTTTAGATTTCTTTGTTTTATTTCTTGTTTTTATTGTGTGGATGTATAGGTATTAAATTTATTTCATTATCATGACATAATTTGAAACGAATATAATCTAAAATGAGTGTTGATGGGATCGCATACTGTTTTGGGAATTATATATTGGATATTATCTCTGAAATACACACACACACACACTCTGTCTCTGTCTCTGTCTCTCACCTTAGAGAATAGTAAAACCTTCCTTCAAGCTCAAGGGTCAAAGTCCAATTTAAGTTGCCTGATTTACTAATTATTGACCTAAGTAGAGAATAGTAAAATGTTCCTTCAAGCTGTTAAAAACCTGAATGACTTAAAGATCTGTGATACTACAGGTAGCCTTAGGGGCTTCCTTACCAAGGGGGTCTTTTGTGGACACTTTAGCACCCAACACACAGCTCTCTCAGGGAAAAACCTGTTAAAAACCTGAATGACTTAAAGATCTGTGATACTACAGGTAGCCTTAAGGGCTTCCTTACCAAGAGGGTCTTTTGTGGACACTTTAGCACCAGAACACCAACACACAGGGAAAAACCTGTTAAAAACCTGAATCACTTACTTAAAGATCTGTCATAAAACATGTAGCCTAGGGTCACCCTTACCACTGGCCTTTGTGGACTCTTCCCACCACAAGACCAACACATGGCCTCTTCTCCTGGAAACCCTGAGAGAAACAATAAGCACTTAACGAGCAGGAAACCCTTGAGCACTTGAAGAGATTTCAGATGATAGCCAGGTAGCCTCTGGCCTGAATTGTTTGGTGTGTTGTTGACTGAAGATTGACCAAGGATTGTTTAGCATGTTGTTTGACTGAAGATTGAACAAGAATTGTTTGATGTGTTGTTTGACTGAAGATTGACTGAAGATTGACTTAAGATTAAACAATGATTGTTTCGTGTGTTGTTTGAAGATTGAAGATTGACTGAAGATTAAACAAGGATTGTTTCGTGTGTTGTTTGACTGAAGATTGACTGAAGATTGACCAAAGATTGTTGCATGTGTTGTTTGAAGATTGACCAAGGAATGTTTGATGTGGTGTTTGACTGAAGATTGACCAAGGATTGACTGAAGATTAAACAAGGATTGTTTCGTGTGTTGTTGACAATGTTGACCAAGGATTGTTTGGTGTGATGTTTGATTGAAGATTGACCCAAGGATTGTTTTGTGTATCGTTGACTGAAGATTGACTAAAGATTGTTTGGTGTGTTGTGTTGACTGAAGATTGAACAAGGATTGACTGAAGATTGACAAAGGATTGTTTGATGTTTTGTTTGACGATTGACCCAAGGATTGTTTCGTGTGTCATTGATTGAAGATTGACCAAGGGTTGTTTGGTGTGTTGTTTGATTGAGGATTGACCAAGGATTGTTTTGAGTGTTGTTGACTGAAGATTGAACAAGGAATGTTTTAAGTGTTGTTGACTGATGATTGTTTGGTGTGTTGTTTGAACTGAAGATTGAACAAGGATTGTTTGATTTGTTTGACTGAAGCTTGAACAAGGATTGACTGAAGATTGACCAAGGGTTATTTCGTGTGTTTGAACAAAAATTGTTTTGTGTGTTGTTTGACTAAAGATTGACTGAAGATTAAACAAGGATTGTTTTGTGTCATTGACTGAAGATTGACCAAGCATTGTTTGATGTGTTGTTTGAACTGAAGATTGAACGAGGATTGACTGGAGATTGACCAAGGATTGTTTAGCATGTTGTTTGACTGAACATTGACCAAGGATTGTTTTATGTGTTTTTTTAGATTGAACAAGGATTGACTGAAGAATGAACAAGGATTGCTTCGTGTGTTGTTGACTGAAGATTGAGTGAAGAGTGACCAAAGATTGTTGCATTTGTTGTTTGACTGAACATTGACCAAGGATTGTTTTATGTGTTTTTTGAGATTGAACAAGGATTGACTGAAGATTGAACAAGGGTTATTTTGTGCTGCTGACTGAAGATTGAACAAGGATCGTTTTGTGTGTTGTTGACTTTAGATTGACCAAAGATTGTTTGGTGTTTCGTTGACTGAAGATGGACCCAAGGGTTGTTTGACTGAAGATTGACCCAAGGACTGTTTGGTGTGGTGCTGATTGACCCAAGGATTGTGTCGTGTGTTTCAGATGGTGGATTGGTGGGCCCTGAGTGTGACTCTTCTAAATGTAGTGGCCACATATAACCCTATTGCTGTGGGGAAGGTATACTGCGATGTGGAGGACTACATCGACGACATGGAAGACTAAGTATTAGCGCTGTTCATTCATTTGTAATGATGCTGAGACGCTAGCACAAAGATAGTCAGGGACTGAGTGGAACACACAATTCTAAACAAATGCAATTCATAGCAATCAGACAACTAAAGACACAGGGTGGATAGTCGTCTTTTATTCCATCTTCAGCATGACAGTCTTGGCACCATTATTCCTTTAGCAAGGCTGATAAAAGATCCCAAAAGTAGCTAACTATCACTACTTAAAAGTACACAATATCTCACAATTCAAAGGTATGTCCCGATTTAGAAACATAACGCTATAATATAGCATAGGAGATGATATAATGACCTTTCTGTTACACTAAATCTTCCGTACAAACAATAGTAAGAAAAATAATTCAAATCGCATCTCTCTAAGCTGATAAAGAACCCTGAAACTAGCTAACTATCACTATCTAAAAATACACCATGTCTCACAATTCACAAATGTGTCCCGATTTAGAAAGATAACGCTATGATATAGCATGGGAGATAATATAATTACCTCCCTGTCACACTAGATCTAACTTACAAAAAATAATAAGGGAAATAATTCAAATCTTATCTCTCTTAAGCCAGTGCACATACACAGTGCACCTGGCTACACATTGTTCTTCTCCCTAAAGGCGTCATGTGGCTACCTTTTTGGTGGGCAACATTAGATTTAGAGTTTGACGCTGATGCTACTTATTTTATTTGTTTATTTTATACTTTTATTTCGAGGATAGTGGATTAAAGCACTCATGTGCTTTTTTTTTTTAACACCCAGTCCCCCGGTGTGTACGCAGTTTTTTCAAATTTGTCATCCGTTCTTACCGGCACACAATGGCCTGCTCTTCGTAAAAGTGGAACGGGTTTTAATGTATGCGCAAGAAGTTCTGCGTGTATTAGCAAACACGGGACCTCAGTGTATATAGTCTCATCCGGAGGACTGGGGAGAGTGGAGTCGGCACTGATGTTAACTCCAGAGGAAAAAAAATCCTCTTGAATGAGATTCGAACCCGAGTCAGCAGTTCACGAGCGCATGACTCTAACCACCAGTCTGTCCCGTCCCCCTGCGGGCTGAATTGTTTCATCGTCATGAGATTGTGGGGAATATAGAGCATCCTGGTGTATGCTCTGGTAGTTGTTGGGGGAACATAGAGCATCCTGGTGTATGCTCTGGTAGTTGTTGGGGGAACATAGAGCATCCTGGTGTATGCTCTGGTAGTTGTGGGAAACATAGAGCATCCTGGTGTATGCTCTGGTAGTTGTTGGGGGAACATAGAGCATCCTGGTGTATGCTCTGGTAGTTGTTGGGGGAAACATAGAGCATCCTGGTGTATGCTCTGGTAGTTGTTGGGAAACATAGAGCATCCTGGTGTATGCTCTGGTAGTTGTTGGGAAACATAGAGCGTCCTGGTGTATGCCCCCCTGGTAGTTGTTGGGAAACTTTAGAGCGCCCCTGGTGTATGTCTGGTAGTTGTTGGGAAACATAGAGCACCCTGGGGGTATGCTTGGTAGTTTTGGGAAACATTAGAGCGTCCTGGTGTATGCTCTGGTAGTTGGGGGGGGGGGGGGACAAAAGAGCTCCTGGTGTTGCTCGGTAGTTGTGTGGGGAACATAGAGCTCCTGGGGTATGCTCTGGTAGTTGTGTGGGGAACATAGAGCATCCTGGTGTATGCTCTGGTAGTTGTGTGGGGAACATAGAGCATCCTGGTGTATGCTCTGGTAGTTGTGTGGGGAACATAGAGCATCCTGGTGTATGCTTTGGTAGTTAACACCATCAACATACTGACTGGTTGCTGGTTTGGATGGAGTGCTGATGACTGTAGAAATATGAATGTGTCACGAGATGGATAGATGTGAAGAATGTGAATAGTTTATCGGAAGGTTGTCTTAGGGGGAATCCATTTAATTTTTGAGTAAAAGCCCTACTTGACCTACATGAGTGACAGCAGCAGCAGTGGTAGTAGTAGTAGGTGTGGTAGTAGTAGTAGGTGTGGTAGTAGTGGTAGTAGTAGTAGTTGTAGTAGTAGTAGTAGTAGTAGTAGTGTATAGTAGTAGTAGTATAGTACTATTTGGTGGTGGTAGGTGCAGTAGTAGTAGTAGTAGTAGTGGTAGTTGTAGTAGTAGGTGTGGTAGCAGTGGTGGTGGTAGTAGTAGTAGTAGTAGTAGTAGTAGTAGTAGTAGTAGTAGTAGTAGTAGTAGTAGTAGTAGTTAGTAGTAGTAGTAGTAGTAGTAACAATATCAATAATAATAGTAAACCAGTCTTCTTCCATGCATGTACATGTGTTTTAATTCTTCCCCCCCAAAAAAAACCACACCACCAACAACAACTGTAAACAACTGTAAATCATAAAGTGATTAATAATTAGTAAGCTCGATTTTGATTTAGGGGGGATGGTGGGGAGGGGGTGATGGTTATGATCTCATATCATAAAAGTATGCTAATATTTCTGATGAATTACTGTGTGATTATACATGTATTATAAATTTAAATACGAATTACTGTGTGAATTATACGTGTATGGTAATATTTCACGATGAATTACTGTGTGCAATGGGGAATTGAATGATTTTTTTCCTTGCATGTCCTTTAATTTTTGGAGCTGACAAGCTTTGATCTGCAAAAGACTGCATTCCGTTTCGGTACGGGAGGTATTCTATACCCTTTTCGAGGATTTGTTTGGGGTCTGTTGCAAAAGGACCCCCAAAAGCAGACTTGGAACCACAGGCAAAAATTCGAACCACACTTGTTCCAGACGAGGGGAATTTTGATGGTAAGGCTACATCATCATCATTCTTTCTTGTTTGATCGCTGTCTTGTAGATCATTGTCATCATCATCATTATCATAATTGTCATTCTGATCGCTGCCCTTGTCAGAAACGTCATTGTCATCATCAATCACATCCATACATCATTCTTTCTTGTTTGATTCCTGCCATTGTCAGATCATTATCATCATCATTATCATCATTGTCATTCTGATCGGGTGCCATTGTTTAATATTATATCATCATTATCATCATTGTATTCTGTCGCTGCCATTGTCAGATCGTCTTGTCATCATTTATATCATCATCATCATCATTGATCGTTTATCATCAGTATTAAATTCATTATCACCATCACCATCGTTATTGTCATCATCAATACAATATCATCGTATCATTGATCGTCATCATCATCGTATTAAATTCATCATCCCATCACCATCGTCATTGTCATCATCAATACCATCGCCATCATCATCATTGATCGTCATCATCAGTATTAAATTCATCATCACCATCGTCATTGTCATCATCAATATCATCATCATCATCATCATTATCATCATTGATCATCATCATCAGTATTAAATTCATCATCGTCATTGTCATCATCAATATCATCATCATTATCATTGATCATCATCATCAGTATTAAATTCATCATCACCATCGTCATTGTCATCATCAATATCATCATCATCATTATCATTGATCGTCATCATCAGTATTAAATTCATTATCACCATCACCATGTTATTGCCAGCATCGTCCTTAGCTGCAGTCTGTCTTTACCATTTCATTTTATCACGGAATTAATTTGTGACAAGATTTCATCCCCCGACATTTTCTTCAACCCATACCCGGTTATAATTTTTTGCAGGCTAAATGAAATTGAAATCTCGAAAAGTTCTCCTGGCACTCTCAAAATTCATAAGATTCGTAGGTATTTCTTGAAATTTCACTCGTGTATCACAAGCGTAGGTTGTGTCATTTATTTGTTTTAAATGTGTATACTTTAAAAATAGTCTTGAGTCTTTGATACTGTTTGCCGTATCATTTTTGCAATGAACTCTTGCTGTTCAGTTCCTGTTAGTATTGATAACTAAAATTTGGGGGTGTATTGCTGTTAGGCTTATTCTCCTGTTGAGTGTGTTAGTATTGATAACTAAAATTTTGGGGTGTATTGCTGTTAGGCTTATTCTCCTGTTGAGTTTGTAAGTATTGATAACTAAATTTTGGGGTGTATTGCTGTTACGCTTATTCTCCTGTTGAGTTTGTTAGTATTGATAACTAAAATTTTGGGGATGTATTGCTGTTAGGTTTATTCTCCTGTTGAGTTTGTTAGTATTGATAACTAAATTTTGAGGGTGTATTGCTGTTAGGCTTATTCTCCTGTTGAGTTTGTTAGTATGATACTAAATTTTGAGGGTGTATTGCTGTTAGGCTTATTCTTCTGTTGAGTTTGTTAGTATTGATAACTAAAATTTTGGGGGGGTTTGCTGTTAGGCTTATTCTCCTGTTGAGTGTGTTAGTATTGATAACTAAAATTTTGGGGGCGTATTGCTGTTAGGTTTATTTTCCTGTTGAGTTTGTTAGTATTGATAACTAAAATTTTGGGGTGTATTGCTGTTAGGCTTATTCTCCTGTTGAGTGTGTTAGTATTGATAACTAAAATTTTGGGGGCGTATTGCTGTTAGGCTTATTTTCCTGTTGAGTTTGTTAGTATTGATAACTAAATTTTGGGGTGTATTGCTGTTAGGCTCATTCTCCTGTTGACTTTGTTAGTATTCATAACTAAAATTTTGGGTGTGTATTGCTGTTAGGCTTATTCTCCTGTTAAGTTTGTTAGTATTCATAACTAAAATTTTGGGTGTGTATTGCTGTTAGGCTTATTCACCTGTTTGTTAGTATTGATAACTAAAATTTTGGGGGCGTATTGCTGTTAGGCTTATTCTCCTGTTAAGTTTGTTAGTATTCATAACTAAAATTTTGGGTGTGTATTGCTGTTAGGCTTATTCTCCTGTTAAGTTTGTTAGTATTGATACCAAAATGTGGATTGTATTGCTGTTAGGCTTATTCTCCTGTTGAGTTTGTTAGTATTCATTAACTAAAATTTTGCAGTGTATTGCTGTCAGGCTTATTCTCCTGTTGAGGTTGTTTGTAATCCTCCATACCCCCAAAAATGGGCGAAAGGCATTGAAGTCTTGACCCTTGACTCCTGTCGTACAGGGTCCAGACCAGTGGCACAGCCTGCGGGAAGGTCAGATGCCTCCTCCCCTCGCCGTGACCCCAGAACCCGAGAACGAAGGCGACCAAGCCAGTTCTGCTGCTGCTGCTGCTGCTGCTGCTGCTGCTGCTGCTGCTGCTGCTGCTGCTGCTGCTGCTGCTGCTGCTGCTGATAAGCATGGTGACGATCAGAGGAGTGGACATGATCGCCACAACCCAGACCGCCCAATGAAGATGAAGTGGACCGGCGTCGACTTTTACAGAGTAAGTGAGCAAAGAGCGTTGATGTTGGCTGTTGGGTGGATTTCAGTGTATTGTTGTTTTTGAGACGGGATGGCTCAGTGGTCGGAGCACTGGGCTGTCCCTCCCAGTCAAGTTAAGCAGCATCGAGCGTGGTTACCACTTGGATGGGTGACCGTTTGCGCCGCACCTTGGCTTCAGTACAGTTCTCCCAAGTTCACCCTGCTGTGTAAATGGGTACCTGGCCTCTTTAGGGTCAGGGAAGGTAAAGCAGCCAGGGAGAGGAGATGGGCGCTGTGTGTTGAAAGTGTTTCGGTGTTGGAGGGAACTCTGTAGCCAAGCCTATCTGTCCTCTCAAGTCTTCTTTTTAAATGTTTTGGGTTTTCCTTTGGTCTATATGCCCGTTTATTTCAGGGTTGTTGGGGTTTTTTTCAAACTGTATTTCTGGCTGGCTGGCTGTCTCTGTCTGTCTGTCTCCCTCTCTCTCTGTCTCTCACACTCTGTCACTCTCTCTGTCTCTCTTTCTGTACGTTGTCTCTCTCTCTGTTTTCTGTGGCTCTTTCTTTCTCTCCTCTCTCTATCTCTCTCTCTCTCTCTCTCTTCTCTCTCTCTCTCTTGTCTCTTTCTTTTTCTCTCTTTCTCTTTCTCCTCTCTTTCTTTTCCCCTCTTTCTCTTTCTTTTCTCTCTCTCTCCTCTCTCTCTCTCTCTTCTCTCTCTCTCTCTCTCTCTCTCTCTCTCTCTCTCTCTCTCTTCTCTCTCTCTTGTGGGGCATGCATGTATGTGTGTGTGTGTGTGTGTGTGTGTGGTGTGTGTGTGTGTGTGGTGTGTGTGTGTGTGTGTGATGCGTATGTAGAATTAACATTTATGCTCCATCGTATCGTATCTTATAGTCATTGTTTTATCCTGGAGAGATGTCATTTTGATTTTTTTTGGTCTGACCTTGATCTTGGTGTTTGCAGAATTTCAACTTGAGCTTCCTCCACAATCCCCAGAGTTCTGCTGGTTGACTCGCTCACTGGTCTTCCATCTTCCACGGTCGCTATACCCATGGTCTTCAATCTTCCATGGTCACCATTCCCATGGTCTTCCATCTTCCACGGTCGCCATTCCCATGGACTTCCATCTTCCACGGTCGCCATTCCCATGGACTTCCATCTTCCACGGTCGCTATACCCATGGTCTTCCATCTTCCACGGTCGCTATTCCCATGGTCTTCCATCTTCCACGGTCGCCATTCCCATGGTCTTCCATCTTCCACGGTCGCCATTCCCATGGTCCTCTTCCACGGTCGCCATTCCCATGGTCTTCCCCCTTCCATGGTCGCCATTTCCCCCGGTCTTCCGTCTTTCCCCGATCGCCATTCCCATGGTCTTCCCTTTTCCCCCGGTGCCATTTGTGTTTCCACGGTCGCCCCAAAATGTCTTCCCTTTTACGGTCGCCA
>CM054164.1:24288414-24295914 GCA_028751875.1 Rapana venosa
ATGCTTTGGTAAAACACCACCCCAAATACTACGGGTTGCTGGTTTGGATGGAGTGCGATACTGTAGAAATATAAATTTGTGTCACGAGATGGATAGATGTGAAGAATGTGAATAGTTTATCGGAAGGTTGTCTTAGGGGGAATCCATTTAATTTTTGAGTAAAAGCCCTACTTGACCTACATGAGTGACAGCAGCAGCAGTGGTAGTAGTAGTAGGTGTGGTAGTAGTAGTAGGTGTGGTAGTAGTGGTAGTAGTAGTAGTTGTAGTAGTAGTAGTAGTAGTAGTAGTAGTAGTAGTAGTAGTAGTAGTAGTAGTAGTAGTAGTTTAATTGTGTAGTAGTAGTATAGTAGTATGTACTAGTGGTGGTGGTAGGGTGCATAGTAGAAAGTAGTAGTAGTAGTATAGTGGTAGTTGAAGTAGTAGGTGTGGTAGCAGGGGTGGTGGTAGTATTGTAGAGTAGTAGTAAGTAGTAGTAGTAGTTAGTAGTAGTAGTAGTAGTAGTAGTAGTAGTAGTAGTAGTAGTAGTAGTAGTAGTAGTAACAATATCAATAATAATAGTAAACCAGTCTTCTTCCATGCATGTACATGTGTTTTAATTCTTCCCCCCAAAAAAAAACCCACACCACCAACAACAACTGTGAACAACTGTAAATCATAAAGTGATTAATAATTAGTAAGCTCGATTTTGATTTAGGGGGGATGGTGGGGAGGGGGTGATGGTTATGATCTCATATCATACATGTATGCTAATATTTCATGATGAATTACTGTGTGAATTATACATGTATTATAATATTTCATGACGAATTACTGTGTGAATTATACGTGTATGGTAATATTTCACGATGAATTACTGTGTGCACATGTGAATTGAATGATTTTTTTCCTGGCATGTCCTTTATTTAGGAGCGTGACAAGCTTTGATCTGCAAAAGACTGCATTCCAGTTTCGGTACGGGAGGTATTCTATACCCTTGCGAGGATTTGTTGGGGGTCTGTTGCAAAAGGACCCCAAGAGCAGACTTGGAACCACAGAGCAACAAATTCGAACCCACACTCTGTTCCAGACGGAGGGAATTTTGATGGTAAGGCATACATCATCATCATTCTTTCTTGTTCTGATCGCTGTCATTGTCAGATCATTGTCATCATCATCATTATCATAATTGTCATTCTGATCGCTGCCATTGTCAGATCGTCATTGTCATCATCAATACCATCATCATCATCATCATCATTCTTTCTTGTTCTGATTCCTGCCATTGTCAGATCATTATCATCATCATTATCATCATTGTCATTCTGATCGCTGCCATTGTCAGATAATTGTCATCATCATCATTATCATCATTGTCATTCTGATCGCTGCCATTGTCAGATCGTCATTGTCATCATCAATACCATCATCATCATCATCATTGATCATCGTCATCATCAGTATTAAATTCATTATCACCATCACCATCGTTATTGTCATCATCAATACAATCATCATCGTCATCATTGATCGTCATCATCATCAGTATTAAATTCATCATCACCATCACCATCGTCATTGTCATCATCAATACCATCGCCATAATCATCATTGATCGTCATCATCAGTATTAAATTCATCATCACCATCGTCATTGTCATCATCAATATCATCATCATCATCATTATCATCATTGATCATCATCATCAGTATTAAATTCATCATCGTCATTGTCATCATCAATATCATCATCATCATCATCATCATTATCATTGATCATCATCATCAGTATTAAATTCATCATCACCATCGTCATTGTCATCATCAATATCATCATCATCATTATCATTGATCGTCATCATCAGTATTAAATTCATTATCACCATCACCATCGTTATTGCCAGCATCGTCCTTAGCTGCAGTCTGTCTTTACCATTTCATTTTATCACGGAATTAATTTGTGACAAGATTTCATCCCCCGACATTTTCTTCAACCCATACCCGGTTATAATTTTTTGCAGGCTAAATGAAATTGAAATCTCGAAAAGTTCTCCTGGCACTCTCAAAATTCATAAGATTCGTAGGTATTTCTTGAAATTTCACTCGTGTATCACAAGCGTAGGTTGTGTCATTTATTTGTTTTAAATGTGTATACTTTAAAAATAGTCTTGAGTCTTTGATACTGTTTACCGTGTCATGTTTGCGATGAACTCTTGCTGTTCAGTTCCTGTAAGTATTGATAACTAAAATTTTTGGGGGTTTTTTGCGTTAGGTTATTCCCTGTTGAGTTTTTTAGTTTTTGAAAACTAAAATTTTGGGGTTATTGGTTAGGGTTTTTTCCCCTGTTATTTGTAATATTGATAACAAAATTTTGGGGGGTGTATGATTTCGCTATTTCCTGTTAGTTTTTTTTAAATTGATAACAAAAATTTTGGGGATGTATGCGTTTATTTTTATTCTCCTGTTTGAGTTTTTAGAGATATAAATTTTGGGGGTTTTTTGCTTTTGGGGGTTTATTCCCCTTTTAGTATGTTAGTATGATATACAACAGACTACTACCTTCCAAATTCTCGGCCATCCATAAAATCTTTTTTTTTCCCACCTCAAATCCCCTTTGGATCTGCAAAAACAACTCCCTGCCTAACACCCCAAACCTTCTGAATTTCCCATCCTTTTTCTGCCTTCTTTCAGATAAAGTTCGAAACTCGCTCCAGATTTTGACAAACCAATTCCAGCCTGGCCTCCTCCCCCCAGTTCACGGGAAATCCTCTCTTTTCCTTCCACCCAAAAGGAAAAAGAAATCATGACTTTTCTGAAGGAAATTATAAAACACGACCTTGACCCCTAACCTGCCCTGTTTTCTCACAATCCCTTCCACAACTTGTGCCTATTATCACAAAAAAGTAAACCTTTCTCTTCATCAGGAAATTTTCCTTCGCTTTTTAAAACAGAATAGTCAACCTCTCTAAAAAAAGCCGCCCTCGACCCAAAATTCTGAAGAATTTAGCCTGTCTCAAACTTACCTTTATCTCTAAAGTACTGAAAAAGTTGTTCCAAACCTCAACGTCCCTTCATTCCAATGACTTCTTCCCATTTTTCAGTCTCCTATCGCCCAACCAACACCAAAACCACCCTAGTCCATACTTTGATACCTTCATTTGCTTCTGAGCGGAAAAAAACTCCCTCCTCATCTTCTTGACTTTTTGCAGCCTTTGAACCATAGATCACTAAATTTTTTTCTCGCCTCCAAAATACTTTTGGTTTTAATGCACCCCCCTCACCGGGTTTTTACTTCTACCTCACGACCGGTTCCAGAAAGTTTTGAAACAAAATTCAATCAAAACCCTGTAAAAGGGAATGTGGAGTCCCGCAGGGATCGTCTGGGCCCTTTCTCTTTATCTTACACTGCCCACTTCACATTAATAACAACCACCCTATTGACATCTTTCTATCCATGATAAAACTTCAGTGCACCGTACTGTTAAAAAACTTGCCTTCCCTTGACAATATGTCCTACTCCCTTCAAGCATTCAAAACTGGATGTCAGAACAAGTTACAATTTTAATGCCGAAAAAAACCGAAGCCATGTAAAGGGCCCCCAAACAAAATTTTCCCTCTACACAAAAACTTCAATAAAATTGGGCAATACGTCATTTCCCTTTGTCCAAACTCTGTGATTTTGGGAGTAGTTTTTGAAAACACACCCAAAGAAAAAATTCATCACCCAGACCTGCCAGTCTTGCTATATCAATTACGGCGCGTATGCGCGTTTCGCAATACTTTCCACGATGCAATTTCCCAAAGTGTCACTTCTTTTTTTTTTTCAGTTAGATACTGTAATTTCTTTTGGCTGGCCTACCGCATCATCTATCCACCCTTCAACGCATACAAAACTCGAGCTGACTGGGCCCCAAGAAAGAAAAAAAAAAACACCACTCCTCTTCTGCGATCCTTCCCCCTGGGTTCCTTTTCACAAAGGCATTAAAATCAAACCCTTGTTTCAAATGTCTCCACAAATCGCACCCCCTTAAACTCTGTAACTGTCTTTACCTGTACATCCATCCCGTTTCCCCTTGTTTAGCCGCGTTTCCCTTTTTGGGTTTCGAAAACCCAATTAAAAAAAAACCCCTGTTTGGGCCCTCGTCCTTCTCTTTTCTTTCCTCCACCTGGAAGACCTCCCTCTTTCACTTCGTCAAAACCTTCACTTGATTCCTTCAAATCCGCCTCAAAACACATTTTTTCCAAACCTGAAATTTCCCCCACATTGTCCCTAATTTTCAAACACTTTTCCCCTCTAAGTGTTGTTTCCCCTGTGTGTGTGTGTGTGGTGTGGTGTGTGTGTGTGTGTGTGTGTGTGGTGGTGTGTGTATGTGTGTGCGTGCGTTGCGTGCGTGGCGCGCGATGGATTTTCCCCCTTATTTTAAAAGGTTGCATCTGTAAATGATTTTAGTGCAAGCGCTTCGATTTTTTGTTTTTTAAAAGATTCAGCGCTAATAAAAATTCATATATTATTATTATTATTATACTAAATTTGAGGGTGTATTGCTGTTAGGGTTATTCTTTTTGATTTGTTAGTATTTTAATAAAATTTTGGGGGTGTATTGCTGTTAGGCTTATTCCCTGTTTAGGTGTTAGTTTGTAACTAAAATTTTGGGGGGTATTGCTGTTTTGGTTATTTTTTTGTTAGTTTGTTGTATGATAACAAAAAAATTTTGGGGGGTTTTTGCTGTTAGGCTTATTTTCCCCCTTTTTGGTTGTTAGTATTTATAACTAAAATTTTGGGGGCGATTGCTGTTGGGTTTTTTTCCTGTTGAGTTTGTTGTTGATAACAAACTTTTGGGGGGGGTATTGCGTTAGCTATTCTCCTGTTGACTTTTTTAGTATTTAAACCAAAATTTTGGGGTGTATTTCTGTTTTTGGGTTATTTCTGTTGAGTTTGTTTGATTGATAACAAAAAATTTTGGGGGGGTTTTTCTTTAGGTTATCCCTTTGAAATTGTTAGTATTGATAACTAAAAAATTTTGGGGGGGTATTGCCCCTTTGATTATTTTTCCGTTTGTTAGTATTGATACTAAATGTTGGTGTCTATTGCTGTTAGGCTTATTCTCCTGTTGAGTTTGTTAGTATTGATAACTTAAATGTTGGGGGTGTTTTACTGTTAGGCTTATTCTCCTGTCGAGTTTGTTTGTAATCCTCCATACCCCCCAAAAAAGGGGCGAAAGGCATTGAAGTCTTGGCCCTTGACTCCTGTCGTACAGGGTCCAGACCAGTGGCACAGCCTGCGGGCAGGTCAGATGCCTCCTCCCCTCGCCGTGACCCCAGAACCCGAGAACGAAGGCGACCAAGCCAGTTCTGCTGCTGCTGCTGCTGCTGCTGCTGCTGCTGCTGCTGCTGCTGCTGCTGCTGCTGCTGCTGCTGCTGCTGCTGCTGCTGCTGCTGCTGCTGCTGAAAAGCATGGTGACCATCTGAGGAGTGGACATGATCGCCACAACCCAGACCGCCCAATGAGGATGAAGTGGACCGGCGTCGACTTTTACAGAGTAAGTGACCAAAGAGCGTTGATGTTGGCTGCTGGGTGGATTTCAGTGCATTGTCCTTTTCGAGACGGGATGGTTCAGTGGTCGGAGCACTCGGCTGTACCCCCCCTCCTTTCCCCCAGCCAAGTTAAGCAGCTACAAGCTGTGGTTACCACTTGGATGGGTGACCGTTTTGCGCAGCCGCTTGGCTTCAGTACAGTCCCTTCCCGTTCACCCAGCTCTTTTAGGGCAAGGAAAGGTAAAGCAGCGATGAGAGAGGAGAGATGGGCCGCACCTCCTCTCAATGGTCTGCTCGGCACTAGAGAAGTTCGAGCTCTGTCTGATGCCTCGCTCCTCTTATGACACATAGGTTATGGGAACGAACACCTTCACCTCATATTCCGATTTCTCTTGTGACCTCTTGCTTGCTGAGGACACTAAAGAAAGTCAATGAACGAATGGAAAAGACATGAAGTCTCTTCCCACGCCCAAACCCTTGTAATGCCTGACACTGTCGCTGCTTTGTCTGTTGGCCGTGTTTTCTTAAGCCCTGACTTGCTGTTTTGGCTTGGTGTCTCCTTTAAGTGAGAAGTTATTTTGGGGTGTGGGGGGTGGGGGTGTTGTGGAGGGGTTGTGGAACGAGTTTCTGTGTGGGATGGGGAAACTTGTAGTCAAACCTGTCAGTCCTCTCAAGTCTTCTTTTTTTAATGTTTCGGGTCCTTCCTTTTGGTCTATAGCCTGTTATTTCAGGGTTGTTGTTGTTTTTTAAATTAAAACTGTATTTTCTGGCTGTCTGACTGTTCTGGACTGTCTATTTATGTCTCTCTCTGTGTTTATGTCCTGTCCCTCTCTCCACTCTATGTCACTCCTCTCTGTCTCTCTTTCTTTCTGTCTTTCTCTGTGATTCTTTTCTCTCTCTCTGTCACTCCTCTCGTTTCTCTCTCTTGTTGTGCTTTACCTTGTGTGTGTGTGTTGTTGAGGAACTTGTGTGTGTTGTGTGTGTGTGTGGTGTGTGTGTGTGTTCGTGGTTGTGTGTGTGTGAGTTGTGGGTGTCGGTTGTGTTGTGTGTGTGTGTGTGTGTGTGTGTGTGTGTGTGTTTGTGTGTGTGTGTGCGTTGTCTGTTGCTGCGTTGTGTGTGTGCAATGCGTAGTAGAATTACATTTATGCTCCATCGTATCGTATCTATGTGTCATTGTTTATCCTGGAGAGATTGTCATTTTGGATTGTTTTTTTGGTCATCCTTGATCTTGGTGTTTGAAGAATTTAACGGGAGCTTCCTCCACAAATCCCCAGAGTTCTGCTGGTTGTCTTGTCTCACTGGTTCTTCAATTATTCACGGTCGCCATTTCCCATGGTCTTCCATCTTCCTCGGTTCGCCCATAGTCCATGACCTTCCATCTATGAACGCCATTCTCATGCGTCTTCCATCTTTCCATGGTCCGCCGATCCCATGGTCTTCCTCTTCGGTCGCCATTCCCATGGTCCCAGGCGCACAGGTGCATAATCCAACACAAATGATTTGAACATTTTGCAAATGCTTTATCATGTAAATATTGTTAAAGTGTTACGTGGGTACATGTCAGGATGACCCTGGAGGGTTGTTTTTTTGTATGTTGTTTGGAGTAGGTCGTGAGTGTGTGTGTGTGTGTGTGTGTGTGTGTCGTGGTTTTTTTTTTACTTGTGTGTGTGGGTGTGGGTGTGTGTGTTCTTGTGTGTGTGTCGTGTGTGGTGGGTGTGTGTGTGTGGTGTGTGATGGTTTTGTGTGTGAGGTTGTGTTTGTGTGTGATGGTGTGTTGACGTTGTGTGTGTGTGTGATGGCAGTGTGTGATTGGGTTGTGTGTGTGTGGTGTGTGTGTGGTGTGTGTGTGTGTTGTGTGGGTGTGTGTGTGTGTGTGTGTGTTTGTGTGTGTGTGTCGTGTGTGTTTTTGTGTGTGGACGTGAGAGGATGAGAGCATAAAATAAACAACAATGAACATTTTATTGCTTATTTTGCTATTCAAGCCATTAT
>CM054164.1:24300914-24319021 GCA_028751875.1 Rapana venosa
TGCGCCCTTTGGGGCGTCAGTACAGTTCCCCCAGTTTACCCAGCTGTAAATGGGTACCTGCCCCTCGTTAGGGTTCTGGGAAAGGTAAAGCAGCGAGGGGAGGAGATGGGCGCGCTTATCCCTCAATATGGCTGGCCCTATAGAAGTTGAAGGGGTTCTTCTCTGACGCCTCGTCCACGACGACCTTTAAGGTTATGGGACTCCTTTACCTTTTGTTTGTCATACAGAAACTGCGATACCCTAGCACAACAGCTGTAGTTAGGGCATGCAGAAATCAAAATCGATATTTGGTTTGAATTTGACTCTTGGCACAAATATTTGATGATTACTTGACGTCATGGTAGGGGCTATTTTTTATCATGCAAGTGAGCTTTATACATGGTGTTACCTTTTATTATTATGGTGTATTCGCCGCTAGCTGAAAATCAGTTTTCCTCAGAATTTCTGAGTTGCTGTATTTCCAAAACGTGTTTTTACATTGTGACTGGTTAAACCAATTTATCTACAACTTAAATCAGCTTTTATTACTACAGGCTAAATCCTTCTGGTCACTTTATTTCTTTTTTTTTATATTTTTTTGTTCTTTTTCTTTTATATCGAAGATAATGGAATAAGTACTTATGCTGTTTTTTTTACATCTAGTCCTGTGTGTATGCGGTTTTGTAAATTGTCATCTTGTTTCCCACGGCACACATAGCCTACTCATTCTGAAAAGCCGAACGGGTTTTGGACCTTTTTTCTTTATTTTCGTGTGGCGCACGATGTTCTGGCGTCGTTCGACAGGGCTGGTTAAATAGTCTCTTCGAAGGATTTTGGGGAGGGAGTGGAGTCTGCACTGATGTTAATCAAGAGGAAAAAAAAAAAGTCCCCGTGAACGGAATCGAAACACCCTGTGTCAGCAGATCACGAGTACTTACTCTAACCACCAGGCCTATCCCGGTTTCGCTAGGGGGGGGTGGGAAAAATGAGCTTGGTAGGCAGAAAAGAGAAACAGAAAATAAGATGTAAAGGGAAAATGGCTGGATAGAGAGGAGTAATTGGGAGAAAGGTGATTTGAGGAGGTAAGTGGGAAAAAATAGTGAAGAATGAAGAAACTAAAGGAAGAGATAAGACTAGAAAGGCATCCGTCTAGTCTCTCCCTAATATATGGAGTTTGCTCTCTGATCTAGGTGTTTTATACTACAGGCGCATAAGCCTCTGGCAGATAAGTTTAAGTATAGGATGGCAGCAGGGCGACGGTTGGGAATCGAACCGAGAACCTCACAGTTTACTTGTTGGCAGGCAAACGGGTCTCCTTCTCTTACTTAACCATCCTGCACCCTTTATTTGTTTGTTTTTTTACAAGATTCGGCGCTATATGAATTCCTATTTTGAATCGGGCACCTGACGCCTTATGACCAATGGCCAGGGGAAATTAGGTCGTTTTGGCGTGGGACGAAACCAAGTTAGAGGGTCTCAGACTTGTGGTATTTGCAAGCAGCACAATCTTACTGTCGCCAACACCTTATACCCCCTCCAATGACATCAAGAAGAAACGACGTGGCAACTCACCAATGAAAATGACACAATACAGATTGACTACATCTTGGCCCCCAAACGATTTTTTAGTAGCTCAACAAAGCCCCAGACAAGAACGTTCCTGGCGCTGATATCGGCTATGTGCCCGACATAGGGTTATCATGACCATACTGATAAGTGAAGACCTGAAACCAGAAAGAGAAAGAGAAAGCCCAGAATGCGGTTTCATACATGGAAAAGCGGAAGGACCGAAGTCGCTGAAATCTTTGAAGCTAATAGATAGGGGGCAGATTTTACAGGCATTGAACTCTCCTTCCAAGATGACATCAACAACCTCACTGAGGACCTTCCAGCAAGGACCATCAGGAGAAGAGGCAGCGATAGGGATCCTCGGGAAAGAAGGAAAAAGAATTCATTCCGTGGGTTACCAACGATATCGTGGACCTGTGCGATCTAACGTAGGAGCCTAATAAAGCAGAGACGAACTAAAACACAGATAAGAAAATGAAGAAGGCTGAAGTGGAGAGATCAGTCAAAAGGTCAATCAAGTAAGAAGATGACTTGGAGGCCATGGGGACTGGATCTCTGTCAGAACATTGCTCCAAGGTTGAGAAGGCCTTGGCGAAACGAAAGGAAGACAGCAAGGTGGCTACCAGGACCATCAAAGGTACTATCCAAGTCCCCAGGCAGGGGGGAGAAGGGAAATGGGGAGAAAAAAGGGAAGAGTTTTTTGAAAGTTTAAAACAATAGTCTCGCTCTGTGACTAAGGCCATATTTATAGAAACTGACAATTGTAATCCTGGTGAGTACTGGTTGAAGAGGAAAGAGGGGTGGAGGTTGGTGGGGGGGAAGGGGGAGAGATGAGGACAGGGGAGGAGAGGGTAAGGGGAGAGAAGAATTGTAAATTAAGCCTTGCAAAACTTTGGTCTACTTCACTGGGACTTGGTATGTAGGTGGTGTGTGGGGGGATGGGCGGTGAGGGGAGTGAGGGGTTGGAGGGCCAGGGGGGGCGGATAGGTTTTGGTGTCTGAGGGAGGGTTTGGGAGCGTGGTGGGGGGAGGGAGGGATGGAAAAGGTAGATTAATTAGTCTACCAAATATAAATTATATCGGAACTTGTTTGAAATGAGCACAAGTCTATACTTCAAGGCTTGTCTTGAAATGTGGCTTTCCTCGAATTAACATTTTGTGCTCAAGCAGTGGATGGGAGGGAGGAGGGTTATATCAGGAGGTTCTGTGGATCCATCTTGAACCAATTGTGATCTATCTATCAACAGACTTCAAGAAATACCACTTAAAGATCTTTCAGGAATTAACAGCTCGGAGTGTGTGGAGGAGGGCTAGGTAAGCCAGGTACCCTAGGGACTAACTGTTAAGGCTTTTGTGTGTTTTTCTTCCACCCAGTAAACACCAACCCACAGCTCTATCAGAGAGAAAGGATTGGGGTTTAAAGCACCTTGCGCACTGTGAAAGAGCTTTTCAAGCTCTGGATATAGTTAGCTTAGGGGGCTTCCTTAGCAAGGGAGCCTTTTGTGGACACTTTAGCCCCCAGCACACCAACACACAGGGGGAATAATAGGAAATGAAAATACCTGTTTTAAAAACCTGATATCCAATTAATGATCTGTAATAAACCAGATTGCCTAGAGTCATCAGGGCGTTGTTGACTTCTTCACACACACAAGCACAACACACAGCTCTTCATGGGAATAAACTGTTTAAAAATCGAATCACTTAAAGATCTGTATAAACCGTAGCCTGTGTAGAGTCATCATTACCACTTGCCTTTGTGTGGACTCTTATTCACACACAAGACCAACAAAAGCTCCTCTTTCTCCTGGAAACCATGAGTGAAACAATGAGCAATTAACAAGCAGGAAAAAAACCTTGAGCTCTGAAGATATTTCAGCTGATAGCAGGGTAGCCTCTGGCCTTACCATTAATAAGGGTATGAGTGTGGGAGTCCTTACACCAGTGGCACCAACATACCACCCCCCTCTCTCTGGATTCTTTTGTGGACCAAAGACAAAACAAGTTATTCAACGCCTCAAGGGAAGGAAGACTGTGGACTAGAAGAGCTCACCCTAGCTGCAATACAGGCCATGTCACCTAGTTACTATACAGGCCATGTCACCTAGTTACTATACAGGCCATGTCACCTAGTTACTATACAGGCCATGTCACCTAGTTACTATACAGGCCATGTCACCTAGTTTCAATTCAGGGCATGTCTCCTAGTGGCTTACAGGCCATGTCACCTAGTTACTATACAGGCCATGTCACCTAGTTACTATACAGGCCATGTCACCTAGTTACTATACAGGCCATGTCACCTAGTTACTATACAGGCCATGTCACCTAGTTACTATACAGGCCATGTCACCTAGTTACTATACAGGCCATGTCACCTAGTTACTATACAGGCCATGTCACCTAGTTACTATACAGGCATGTAACCGAGTTACCTATTACAGGCCATGTAACTAAGTTACTATACAGGCCATTTGTCACCTGTTACTATTACAGGCCTTGTCACATTGTTACTATTCAGGCCATTCAGGTCAACTAGTTACTATAAAGGCCATGTTCAATAGTTACTATACAGGCCATGTCTCCTAGTTACTATACTGCCATGTCCTAGTTAATAACAGGCGTGTACCTAGTGATATACAGGCCAGTTCACCTAGTTAATATAATGGGCCATGTCACCTGTTACTATAAGGCCTTGTCACCTAGTTACTATACAGGCCATTGTCACTTAAGTTACTATAACAGGGCCATGTCACTAGTTACTATACAAGGCCATGTCACCAGGACACTGAGAGCTTGCCCCCGTGTGGAGTCACTCCTGATCTGCCCATAGGGTTCTGTGTCGGTTAGTTGTCATTGTTGTGGATCTGTAGTGTATGGATTGTGTTTGTAGTGTACTGTACTCTGTGCTACGTGTTGGTCTCGCTTTTTCTCTGTTTCTCTGGTTTGTGGTCCATCCTCCTGGAAGATAACTCCTCATCCATTTGGCCTAAAGTCTTCTCCTTGTACCTTCAAATTCAGCCTCAAATCGCACTTTATTTCTCTACCTGGACACTTTCCCCTCTATTATTCTGGTTCCTACTTTTCAACAGCATCCTTCACTCCTTACATCACCATCTAAGTGGTGTGTGTGTGTGTGTGTGTGTGGTAGTGTAGTGTGGTGTGTGTGTGTGTGAGTTGGTCGGGTGTGTGTGGTGGGTGTTTTGTGTGTGTGTGTGTGTGTGTGGTGTGTGTGTTGTGTTTTTGTTTTGTGTGTGTGTGTTTGAGTGTGTGTGAGTGTTGTGTGAGATGATTTTTATTTTTGTGGTGTGTGTGTATGTGTGGGTTTTATTGTGGGTGTGTGTGTGTAAGTGTGGTGTGTGTGTAAGTTAGTTGTTGGGTGTATGTGTGTTATGTGTGTGCCTCATATGAAATTGAAATTTTTATGTTATTTGACGGAAAGTCTTGCATTCATGTAATGTTTGAGTACAAGATTCAGCGTATATAAATTAATTCCATATATTTTTATTTTATTACTCACAAACACAAACACTATCTTGAGCACTCATGTTTTAAAAACCTTTCTGTTCCTCTCTGGGAAAGAGTAGCCCATTGTGTGCCTGTGGTGGACACCACTGATGACACAATTTTACAAATTTTACAAAACTTGGTAAAACATAGAGAGGCTGGATGTATGTAACAAAAAAAAGCATATGAGCGATTGTTTCCATTATCTTCCAAATAAAAGAGTAAGATAGAGAAAAAAGAACAGACATTTGAGGTCTGATCTTTTCTTTTTTTTAAACTGAATGTGGTTTGAATAACATTTTGAAGGAAGTTGCATCTTCTTATGAATATTATGTCAACTGAAAACAAAATAAGTATTCTTTTTAAAGAAATCACCAATCAAAGCAACAACAACAACAACAACAACAGTCTCCTTTTGCTGTGCTGCCATCCATTTTCCAGATAACTATTATTTTACTGTTGCATGTTAAAGAACTTAGTTCCCTGTACACACAAAACTGTGCTCAGTAGTGACAAAATGCCGCTAAGCTAGACAGACAGACAGATGGCGATTTACTTTTTAAAAAATCCCCCAAAACCCAACAAAACCTGTAAGATTTTGATTCAACAGTTCTTTAGCGAGCAGGAGATAGGAGATGTGGGTTTTTTTCATGGAAATAGGACTACATTTTTTCATAAAGCTCGAGATCTATGTTTTTGTTTGTTTAGATCAGTTTTAATCCGCTTTGGATGTTCGGGCATTCGCAGGGTGTGTGTGTGTGTACACTTGTGTGCATGATGGGTTTTGTTTTTGTTTTGCTTTATCATCCGCTCCTACCGGCACACAATGGCCTACTCTTCTGTAAGGCGGAACAGTGCGCAAGATGTTCTGCATGCATTGGCACTCGGGCCTCGGCTTAAGTGTGTGTGTGTGTGTGTGTGTGTGTGTGTGTTGTGTGTGTGTTGTGTGTGTGTGTTGTGTGGGGTGTGTGGTGTGTGTGTGTGTGTGTGTGTGTGTGCGTGCGCGCGCGTGTGTGTGTGTTTTTGTGTGTGTGTGTGTGTGTGTGTGTGTGTGTGTTTTTGTGTGTGTGTGTGTGTGTGTGGGGTGTGTGTGTGTGTGTGTGTATTGTGTTGTTGGTTGTTGTTGCTGCTCCTCTTTTCTTCTGTGGGTTTAATGTCTTTCCAATTTAAGTGAAATAGAGGATAGGGAAAAGGCCACTAGAAAATTTTTTCCCCCCAAAAGTAGGGAGGTCAGGGAAGTATGGGTATGAATGAGATGTTATAAGTTTGGTGCGGGGCACACCCCACACAAAACACACACCACGCACACACACACACACCACACACACACACGAGATTAACTGATTCTCAGGCAACATTGAAATAGCTGTGATTTCTTATCTAGAAAAATTCTGGCTTGGACAAGATCTCAATCCTAACTCTCCTGAATTGTGTTTGAACTGTTTTTTGTAAATTTGATGGCTAAGTTGTTGGAAAAAACAAACCCTGTACTTGATTTATTTTATCAATCAGTTTACTAAATTTGTGCTGTCATGCAAACATCCCCTGTGTTTTTAAAGAGTATGCTAATCACGTAGCTATAAATTCAGATATTTTCAATACAATTGAAACGACTGTTTGCTTTTCCTTTGCATTAAACAGTATCATTTCAATACAAAAATCATGAGCTCATTCCTAGTACTGGTTGGGCCACCACGAAAACCCCATCCATTTATCAGTGGTAATCATCAGTTGATTAACCCTTTGATCCTATCTCTTCACTGTGTGTCATGTTTGTTTGTTCGCTTTGTTAATCAGTTAATGTTTGTGGAAACTATCGCGGAAGGGTTAGGCAATTCGATCATCCCAATGAGTCAATTTAAATTATTGGGGTTGGAATTCGGGCAGATCTCGTATGAAGAATTAAGGTGGGGATTGTTACTACTATCTCCCACCACGTCAACTCTTCCAATGCAGACCTGCCCCGTGCCTTAATTCTTTGTGTTGTCTCTGTTTTGTCTGTCTGTCTTGTCCCGTCTTCTGTCTTCTCTCTCTCTCTTCTTTGCTCCTCCCTCTCTCCCTTCCCCTCTTCTCTCTCTCTCTCTATATATATATATATATATATAAATATATATTTTTATATATATATATATTATATATTATATATATATATAAAATAATTATATATGTGCACATGCAAAAAGATCAAAATGCACCTTAAAAAATCCTGTAGAGGTGGGGGGGACGGGGGAAAACAGGAAAAAAATAACAAACCCCCGGGAAGGGAAAGTGGCACCCAAAAAGTAGGAAAAAAAAACGGCCCAACAAAAAAAATAAATTCTTAATATTGGAAAGAAAAAATAAGAAAGAAGTAAAAAGAGGGGGGAAAGAAAGAGGGGGGGGGAAGAAAGAAAGACAGACAGAAAGAAAGAAAGGGGGAAAAAGACAGTTAAAAAAAGAAAAGAAAAAAATAGCAAAAAAAGAAGGAAGAAAAAGAAACAGTAAGAAAGAATAAGAAAGAAAAAAAATAGAAAGGAACAGAAGAAAAAAAAAGAAAGAAAGACAAGAAAGAAAGACAGAAAGAAAGAAAGGAAAGAAAGAAAAGAAGACAGAAAGAAAGAAGGAAGAAGGAAAGAACAGAAGGAAAGACAGAAGAAAGAAAGAAAGACGGGACAGAAAGAAAGAAAGAAAGAAAGAAAAAAAAAAGAAAGAAACAGAAAGAAAGAAAGATAGAAAGACAGAAAGAAAGAAAAACAGAAAAAGAAAAGAAAGAAAGAAAGAAAGACAGGACAGAAAGAAAGAAAGACGACAGACGAAAAGAAAAGAAAGAAAGAAGAAAGAAAGGAAAGAAAAAAAAAGAAAGAAGGAAAGAAAAATAAAGAAAGAAAGATAGAAAAGAAAGGAAAAAAAGAAAGAAAAGAAAAAGAAAGAAATAAAAAGAAAGAAAGAAAAAGAAAGAAAGAGAAGAAAGACAGACAGCAGAAAGAAAGAAAGACAGAACGACAGAAAGAAAGAAAGACAGACAGAAGGAAAGAAAGAGGAAAGACAGAAAGACAGAAAGGAAAAGAAAGAAAGACAGACAGACAAGACAGAAGGAAAAGAAAGACGAAGGAAGAAAGAAAGAAAGACGGGAAAGACAAAAGAAAAAAGAATTCAAAACGCTGACTCCTCTTAATAACCCCTTCCCACCCCCACCACCCACCCCCACCTCCCACTCCCCACTCCCCACCCCCTCCCCCACTCCATTGTTTCTTCCATCACCACCTCCTCTCCCATCCACCCCTCCCCCCTCAAATCAAACTTAAAACTAGTAGTTCTTGCTTTGGGGGGCCTGGGCTTATCATTCCTAGTGGCCTAACAAGTGTATGAGACTTTCCTCACCAGGTGGTTGGGGGAGATGGTGGTGGTGGTGGTGGTGGTGGTGGGGGGGTGGTGTGAAGAGGTTAGAGACTTCAGGGGTGGATGACTCATTTCTTTCCTTTCTTTTCGTTCTACTTTCTGACCTCACCTACTCACCTATCCCCCTTGGACTGTGTGGTCATATCCTGAAGATTTTGTTTTTGTTGATTTTTCTAGGTTTAGTTTGTGTGACAGGTTTGTTTTGTTATTAGTGTTGGTTGCCAGAAGCCCAGTCTTCTCTCTGTCTTTGTCTGTCTGTCTGTTGTGTTTTCGTTTGTCTGTTCTGTGTCTGTTTGTCCGCTGTTTATTTCTGTTTGTCCTGTCTGTGTCTGTTTGTCTGTCTTTTTAGTCTGTCTGTGTGTCCCGTCCCGTCTGTCTTCTCTCTCCCCTTTTCTCTCTCTCTCTCTCTCTCTCTCTCTTCTCTCTTCTCTACTCTCTCTCTCTCTCTCTCTCTCTCTGGCGGATGGAAAAAATATATGAATACTTAATCTGTTTACCTTGGAAAATTAAAATTTTTCTCTTATCTCTGTCTCTCTCTCATGTTTCTCTGTCTCTCTCTCTCTATCTCTCTGTCTTGTCTGGCTGTATGTCTGTCTCTCTCTCTCGCTTGAGCTTTTTTAAACAAAAAAGTACCTGAAATCTGTTACAGTGGAATTTAGAAGTTCCTTCATTCTCTCTCTCTCTCTCTCTCTCTCTCTCTCCTTCTTCTCTCTCTCTCTCTCTCTCTCTTTCAGTCTTTCTTTCTTTCTTTCGTTTTCTTTCTTTCTTCTTATTCGCCTCTTAGGCTTTATTTTTCAGTCCGACTAAAGCAAATTAAGTTGCAGCATCTGATTGTGCTATTAATCAATTAATTAATTGATCAATCAATTTTTACTTGAGCGTCCTTCAGTCTCGGAAGACCGAGGAGTTGCGGGTCTAGGTGTTTAGTTCTGGTACAGTACAGCGTGGGTTGTGGCTGGCCAGTTCCACAGGGAATGGCCGTCAGTCTCTATGGCAGAGGTAGGCACAAGGATGAAGTCTGACAATGCTGGTCTATCTGTCTGCTTGTCTGCCTGGGCTGCAGACATTGTAGACAACTTCTGGAACATGCGATGATATGTGCACACACACACACACACACATACACACTACCGCACACACATGTCTCTCTTCTTCTTGGTTTAAAATAGTTTTTTTGTTTTTAAATTTCAGAAATGAGAATAAACGTTGAACACCAAACAGTGGTTTGGAGTCATGGCAAACAACAAAAGTTGTAGTTTATAGAATGACTCAATCAAAACAGTGAAAATTAACATGAACATGACTGCTGAGTGGTAAAATCGTAAAACCGTATGCATCTCACATAGTCATGAATTAAATAGAAATCTACCAGGGATGTGGAAAGAAAAACGATAAGGAGAAGGAGGAAATAAGCTGACGGGGCACAATCATGTGGGTGTCCACAGTGGTGAGCTAAGTCAGCTAAAAATTGCCAACAAAGAAATGTGTGGGCTATCTCATGGTGACAGGAGTTGTAGAACTTGCTGACTTTGTCCATTCACAGTTGGACTTCCCCAATTTTCTGCTGTACTCAGTGTGTGGTTGTGGCGGGGTGGAGCAAGGGTGTGGTGAGGTTTCGATCATGTGTATTTGTTTGTTGTGGTATCCCACAGTTCCATTCTAGGGGCTATCACATGACGTGTTCGAGCACATGTAAGATATATCTATAAAAGGAAGTGCTTGCAAGCTGTCTGTCTCTTTTTCGCCAAGGGTTATACCTAGTTGATAGCAACACTGGCTTTTTCTCCTCTCCAGCTTTCTTTCTCTTGGGGCAAAAAACTTTTTTGGACTTGCAGTCTTTGTGCTTCCCAAGGGAAAGTTGATTAGTTTTACTGATGTTAGCATTGTGTGTTCAGAAATATTTCAGATGGCAAACCAATGTGACAGGTAAGGGCTGTTTCATTTATTTGTCTGATTTGTGTTGAAGATTATATATATATATATATATATATATATATATATATATTTATATAGTATTTGCTCTCTCTCTTTCTACATATATATTATATATTATATGTATATATATAGATATATATATATATTAGATATTATATTTTGAACTGGGATATCCTATCGTTTAAGCACTGAATGTATAAAAATAACATAAAAATGTTATGTAAAAGACCAGTTCTTCATGGTTTGTCTCAAAAACACCACTCGCGTTGTTGCTCCTGTATAAATATTATAGATGAAAATGTCTGCTACATTTTGCAAGAGAATGTAACTTGAAAATCTCTCTATATGTGTGGAGTTTTTATTGTTGTTTTTAGATAAATGTTTAATTTTTTGTGGATAATGGAATAAGCACTTGTGGATTTTTTTTTTACATCCAGTCCAAGATGTTCTGCATGAGTTTGCACACAGGACCTCAGTTTATAGTCTCATTGGAAGGTGTTCAAGATTATATATATATATATATATATTATATAATATATATATTTAATATTATTAATAATGTATGATTTATATAGCGTATGAATTCTTGTAAAGCAACAACAAAGCGCTCAAGGTTACACACACTCACACACACATTATTTATTTATATATATATTTAATATAATATATATATATATAGTATATATATATATATATATAGTTATTCTGCTATATTTTGCAAGAGAATGTATACTGAATACCTTGTGCGCGCATCATTTTTGTCTTTAGATTTCCGTTCAATTTTTTATTTTTTATACATAATGAATAAGTTCTCCTGTGCTTTTTTAACGACCCAGTCCTTCTGTCAATTTTTGTCATCGGTTTCGGTCCAGCACATAGTTATAGTGAATGTGTGTCTGTGTGTGTGGTGTTTGTTGTGTGTGTAGTGTGTGTTTAGCACTAAATGTTTAAAAAAAAAATGTTTAATTTAAAGACCAGTCCTTCATGTAATGCCTCCAAAAATACCAACTCACGTTTTGTGTAGTGGTGTTGTGTTTATACTATTATAGATTTCTGCTTAGCTTTTGCAAGGGATTGTATATGAATACCTCTCTGTGTGTGCGTGTGTGTTGTTGGGGGGGGGGTATTTCGTTTTTAGATTTACGTTTTAAAAATTATTATGATGATAATGGAATAAGCACAGTTTGCTTTTTTTTTTCTTAAACACCCAGTCCCTGTGTGTACGTGGTTTTGTATAATTATATTTTGTCAGAGCCCTTTCCCACCATCTCAAAATGGCCCGATTTCTCGGAACAGATTTTAAAGTGTGCATGATACGTTTTGCCAACGTTTGCACTCGAGACCTGGGTTTATATTACAGTCTCATCAGAAGGACTTTCGTGAGGAGTGGAATCAGCACTGATGTTAACTCCAGGGGGAGAAAACAAAATGAATCCCCTTGACCAGGATTCGAACCTGGGTCAGCAGATCATGAGAGCAATGCGCAACGCTCTAACCAACAAGGCTAGCAGCCCCCCCGGCCCCTGTGTGCTGTCGTGTTGTGTGTGTGTGTGTGTGGTGTGTGTGTGTGTGTGTGTGCGCGCGCTCGCGTGTGTGCGCTCGCGTTTTACTTCGATTTATTTATGATTTTCGGGGAGGGTTTTGAGTAAAACTGTCTTTTAGTGTTTCATGTTATAAAATCCCTAAAAAGCGAACGAGTTCTGAATCCTCGATATAAAAGAATAAATAATAGGTATCGAAAAAAAAATAAGAAGAAAATAAAATCCCTAAAACATTCGCATAGAACACGTGTACTTACTTTTGGCTACGCATTCTAGAATGTTCTGGAGTTACACTTGTGGTGAAGAACTTGACAGAAATCTTAGAATGGGATCCCCATAACTTGGACATCAGTAATCAGAAATGATCCTGGCATTTTCAAAGGTCTGATATCCTTCTAGCTTATCACAGAATACCTACCCCCAGCTTCTTGGGCACAATGTATCACTAATTTCAGGCGAGGGGTGGGGTGAGGAGGAGGGGGGAAACAAACATTAACTAGAGAAGGAGAGAAGTTCAGATTAAACTGTGATAACTAATGGGGGAATATCTTTCCTGTTGCTGATAATCTGTAACCTTTGTCATCCCTACCCCACCCACCCCCACACAAAGGCTTACTCTTTAAAAACAAAAAAAAGGTGGAACAGGTTTTAACTTTTTTTAAAACGTGTGCGCAAGACGTTCTGCGTGTGTTCTGCACAGGGTACCTCAATTTGAAGGACACTTCTCGTCCTGAAAGTTACACACTATCTGTGTGTAATGATTTATTTATTCTTTTATTTCGAGAATAATGGAATAAGCACTCATGCGCGCTTTTTTTTACATCCAGTTCCCGTATGTATGCAGTTTTGTCAATTTTGTCATTCGTTCCCACCGGCACAGAATGGCCTACTCTTCCGAAAAGCGGAACGGGTTTTAACTGTGCGCAAGATATTCTTCGTGCGTTCGCACACGGGACCTCGGTTTATAGCCTTATCCGAAGGACTTTTAGGGGGAGTGTGGAATCGGCACTGATGTTAACTCCGGAGAAAAAATCCTCTTCAACGAGATTCGAACCCGGGTCAGCAGATCATGAGCGCATCACTCTAACGACTAGGCTACACTTAAGAAAAGCGGAACAGGATTTAGCATATGCGCAAGACGTTCTGCGTGCGTTCGCACACTGGGCTTCGGTTAATGATTTTTGGGGAAGGTGGAGTCTGCACTGATGTTGAAAAATCCCTTTGAACAGGGATTGCAACCCGGGTCGTCAGATTGCGAACACAATGTTCTAACCACTAGGCTATCCTGTCTCCACTCCCGTCCCGTATGAGCCAGAATAAAGATGGTACTGGGTGTTGTTAGTACCCATTTACAGCTGGGTGAACAGGGGGACTGTACTGAAGCCAAGGTGCGCAAACGGTCACCCATCCAAGTGGTAACCACACTCGATGCTGCTCAAGTCTCTCCCCAAAGTCTTTGGGATGTGACTATATAAACCGAGGCCCCGTGTGCGAACGCACGCAGAACATCTTCCGCACACGTTAAATCATGTTCCGCTTTTCTTAAGAGTAGGAGGCCATTGTGTGCCAGTAGGAACAAATGACAGAATGTACAAAAACGGCATACACACGGGGACTGGGTGTAAAATGTTTTTTAAAAAACACATAAGTACTTTATTCCATTATCCTCGATAAAAAAAAAATTAAAAAAATAAAAATAAATGAATAACCTTTTTGCTGGCAGGGGTGGGAGGGAGGGCGAACGAGTACTCGCTCTTGACCACTGAGCTATGGCGTCCACCCCACCCTCCCCTCCCCTCCCCTCCCTTGTGTTAAAACTAGATGATTGAGGAATGCAATGAATCGTGTTTGTGTGTTGAAGTCATTCCAGACGTGTCTTGTTTTGTTTTGTTGCAGGCAGGAGAGTGACTTGCGAAGATTTTTCTTTTATCCGAAAACTGGGAGAAGGATGTGAGTATGCCTTAGTGCTTTTTTTTCTTTCTTATTCCTCTCTCCTTCATAAGAAGATACATTCGAAAAGAATTATGTCTACGTTATGCTCACCTCAGGCTGCTATGCCCAATATGTAAGCAAACAGTGGAAGATGAAGTGCCTTTTTACTTTATGCTGTGCTGTCTAGTATTACAATAGGTAAGACAAAATTACCTTCAACCACCACCCAAGAACACAGAGCGCTGCACAATTTGCAGGTGTGTCCCAAAATAGTAACACATCGCTCTGATCGCATGGGAGGTAATCTACTTACCACACCATCACAGATAGTATATATATATATTTTTTAAAGGGTTTTGGTGAGGATGCTTAAACAGTGATGTTGATGTAACCTGGAAATGCTCACTCTCTCTCCTCTCCCTTTTCTCTTCCTCTCCTCTCTCTCTCTCTCCCCTCTCTCTCTCTCTCTCTTTCTTTCTCTCTTGCTTCTTGCTGTCTCCCCTCTATTTTACTTTTTCCATATCACCTTATTATAATTAGTGTATCGGTTTTCATGTTAATGTTTGATTTATTTGAGAATTATATGTTTATCAACATATCTCTTTTCTAAAAAATATTTAAAATCTATGTATCTCTTGAAATTAATGCTCAAGTCAGTTAGGGATTATGTAATCTTAAATATATAATTTTAAAAAAAAATCATGTTGTCGTTGTTGTAGTAAGATTTTTACCTGTTTTGTTGATAGTCCCTAATCAGGGCAAGGGCCGGATGGAAAAAAAAGTATGTGCATGCTTATTCTGTTACCATTGGGAGAAAAAAAGATTCATTCATTCATTCATTTCTCTCCTCTCTCTCTCTCTTCTCTTTCTCTCTCTCTCCTCTCTCTTCTCTCTCCTCTCTCCCCCTTTTGTCTGTCTGTCTATCTGTCTATCTGTCTGTCTTCCCTCTCTCTCTCTCTTAAAAAGTTTAAACAAAAAAAAATTTGTCTTTGTCTCCTCTCTACTGTTGTCTCTCCTCTGTCTGTCTGTCCTCATCTCTCACATCATCATTTTCTTACTATTTTCCTATCATTTAAAATATTAAGAGGGGTTTGGTGTTTGGGAAAAATTTTTTAAAAATTATCAAACTACCCCCTTTTCTCTCTCTTTTCTCTCTTCCCCTCCTCCTCTCTCTCCTCTCTCTTTTTTCTTTTTCTCCGGGAGGGGTTGGTGGGGTCGTATACTTTTTTATTGTTCAAAAATCCAAACCTTTTCAACCCCCCCCCCACCCATTTGTTGTGTGTGTGTGTGTGTGTGGTTGTGTTGTGTTTTTGTTAGTTATTGTGTGTTTTTGTGGTTGTGTGGGGTTTTGTGTGTGTGTAGCTTGTGTAAAAGAACATGCCAAACAATCCGTCTTTTCTAAAAACCATGCTGTTTAGGGGAAAATTTGAGTAGTAGGAGGAGCAGGGGAAAGTAGAATAGTAGTAGCTACAGTTTTTAGTATTTGTATATATAGTTTGTTGTTGTTGTTTTTGCAGCAGCAGCTGTTGAGAAGCAGACAATGACAATGACGAGATTATTTTTTTCGAAATAATAATAAGCCCCCACTGACAGAAGCAGGGGAAAGTATTTTCTAAAATAGTAGTATAGTAGTAGTAATTTGTAGTACAGACAGCGCAGCGTAATATATAAGTAGTATAGCAGTGGTGTAGTTTTTGCAGTATATTGTAGTACAGTAGCAGTGGTAGTAGTAAATTATAGTGTGGATCAGGAGCACGGGGAGCAGTAGTAGATCAACAGCAGGAGCAGTAGCAATAGCAGAAGCATAGAAATAATTAACGCCAACTTAACCCTGAATGTTCTTTTTGTAAAAAAATGTGTATACATACATGATACATACATACTTATATAATATATATATATAATATATATAATATTATTTATATAATATAAAAAAACTTTTTTTTTTATTTTTTTATATCGGGGAAAATGAAAACATTATGTTTTATTTTACACCCAGTCCCTTTGGAATGCTTTTTTGTAAGTTTTGTCATTTTTCCCACCCCAACCAATGGCCTACTTTTACAAAAGCGAAGAGATTTAACGTGTGCGCGCGCAAGATTTTTTGCTGCTTTCGAAAGGGGGCCCCGTTTTAGTCTCATCTAAAGGGACTTTGAACTCTGTGGGTAGAAACCACTACTACTAAGTGCGAGGTGGGGTTTTTTTAAACTTTGGGCTTGTCTTGGGGCCCTCCTGAACACCTTCGGCCGATGCACGGTCAAGGACGGGGAAAGGGGGGTGGGGGCAGCAGCAGCAGAGCACCCTGTTCGCGCTGAACAAAACCCCAAAACGGCCTCCATGAAAAACCCTGGGGACGAGCGCTGATGCTCAAGGCCGTCAGAAGGGGGTTTTGCTTGGGAAATGAAAACCCGCTTCCCGTTCAATAACCCATCTTCTCACGGTGAGTTTGTTGGTTTGGGGTTTTGGAGGGGGGGGGGAGGTTTTTGGGGGCGGGAAAGGGTCTATGACCTTTTTGGGGGGGGGAGGGATGGGGGGGCCAAAAAAAAGGAAAAATGGGCTGTGACCTTTTTTCCCGGGGGGGGGGGGGGGGGGGGGGGGGGAAAAAACGTGGGCTGTGGGGGGTTTTTTTTAAGATTTGGAGGGGGAGTCTATGGGGAAAGGGTTTTTTTTTGGGGGGATGGGGGAGTGAAATTGGGACATTTTGTGTGTTGTTTTTTGTGTGGGTTTAGGGTGTATTTTGTGTATTGTAGTTGTGTGTATATTGAAAATAGTGTTGGGTTTTATGTGTTTTGTCATTGAGTGAGTGTATTGAGTGTTTTGAGGGTTTTTGTAGCGTGTGTGTGAGTGTTTTTATTTTGTGGGGTGTAATCTTCAATCATCCAAGTTTTAACGTCCTTCCAATTTAGGCCATACAAGATACGTGTGTGTGTGAATGCGCCCTCGCGTGTGCGTATAGTAGTGCGGATCGTCATTTGCAGGAGTGTAGTATGTTTGTGTCTGGTCACTAGCGGACGGATGGGAGGCACTGGGTCTGGATGGTGATTGTGTTCCGTGTTTTCTGTGGCAGACTATTACAGCCAAGGGTCGCTGCAGGACCGGATCAAGCAGCAGACCAAGTTCACAGGTCAGCAGCTGACCATACTGGCCGCGGAGCTGTCCGAGGCTCTTTTCTTTCTGCACAAAGTAAGTGACAGACACCCTCTACTACTACTATTCTTCTTCTTCTTCCTTTATTTTTCATGTTTCTCTCAGGGGGGAGGTTTTGACATTGATGAGCCTTCTCCATCTCTCTCGCTCTGTTTTGATTTTATCCTTTATTATTTTATGCCCCCTTTTCTCTAAGATCATCTTCAATACAGGTAGGTAACCCAAGTTTTGCTAAGTCTTCCCTTTTGGTCTCTTTCTCATCCACTACGAAGTTCATTGCTCTTTTAATTATAAAAGAGTGGAGTCATATTCTGTAGAACATCTCGGCTACGACAGCACAGTATGAGCAGGGTGGATGGAGTTGCATAAATATTACATTTTACCGCGAAGGCAAAGTGTATGCTACAGGCACTTTTCAACCACTACCCAAGGAAACAGAGCGCTGCACAATTTGCAGGTGTGTCCCAAAATAGGAACACCTCGCTCTGATCGCATGGGAGGTAATCTACTTACCACACCATCACATTATGATGTGGTGGTCTACTCTCCGTTGAACGTGCCCAAACCAGCGCAGTCTGTCGCTACTAGCTACAGACTTCAGATCATCAACTTGTGCACATTCTCCATAGTTCTTATATTCTGATCCTGTCTTCCCATTTGATCTTTTTGTCATGTAGCGTAGCAATCGCTTTTCACAGCTCTTCAACAAACGTTCGACGGTTTTTGTGAAAACCCACGTCTCCGAACCAACTACTACTACTACTACTATCGTTGTGAAATTCATGCAATACTCCCAAAGTGTCTTCTTCTTCTTCTTCTTCATTATATGAGCTGGGGACTCGTCCACTCGTGCGGGCATGTTTGTGTGCCTGTGCGCTGGCCTGAAATGATCAGAATTGTACTTTTTGTTGTTTTATTAGGGTGGGTGGCTCAAGTGGGATGACTTGGCGACCATGGTCCCTAAGATAATCGGAACTATTTCTGCTGGGACTGTATTATAATTTTTTTCTCTTCTCTTTCTCTTCCCTGCTCTTCTCTTCTTCTTCTCTTCCCCTTCCTTCTCTTTTTTCCCTTTTCTTTCTTTTTTCTTTTTTCTTTTTTTCCTTTTTCTTTTTCCTTT
>CM054164.1:24319521-24327021 GCA_028751875.1 Rapana venosa
CGGGAAACAGTTCGGATTTTCTAGGGACGTGGTCCTAGTATCCACTTGGCCCCCCACCCTAAAAAAATAAAAAAAGTACAATTCTGATATTTCCCCCTGTGGCAGGCACACATGTGCAGGGGGGACGAGCCCCCAAAGCTCATGTACTGAAGAAGAAGAAGAAGAAGGGAAGAAGCAGAAAAGAAAAAGGGCATTTGGGAGTATTGGAATTTCACAACGATAGTAGTAGTAGTTGTAGGGTTTTTTCGGAGCGGGGGTTTTTAAAAAAACCCTGGACAGTTTGTTAAAGAGCTGTGAAACCAAATGTAGCTACATGGAAAAGGATCAAGGGAAAGCGGGATCACAAATAAAAAAATGTGGGAATGCGCAAAAGTTGATGATCGAATCTGTAGCTGTAAAAATAGACTGCGCGGGTTTTTGGGGCATGTTCAAGGAGAGCGCCCACCACTTAATGTGTTTGTGGGAAAGTAGATTACCCCCATGCGATCAGAGGGACGTGTTCCCTTTTTTGGGGAAACCTGCAAATTGTGCAGCCGTTTCTTGGGTGGTGGTAAAATGTAATATTTAAGAACCCTCCCCCCGTCATCTGTATGGCTACCCGAAAATTTAACAGATCGGGCAGTATTATCTCACACCTTTAAAACAAAAGAGCTTTGAACTTCGTAGGAATGAGAAAAGCCCAAAAGGGAAGCCTAAAAAAAACTGGGTACTACTTGCATTGCAAGCGATCTTGAAAAAGGGGCAAAAATAATAAGGAGGAGCTAAAAAACAGAGCGAGAGATGGGAAGGTCATAATGTCAAAACTCCCACCTGAGAGAAACATGACCAAAAAGGAAGAAGAAGAAGAGAAAAGAAAAATAGTTGTAGTAGTATAAATAGTAGTAGTAGAGGGTGTTTCACTTATTTGTGCAGAAAGAGAAAAGCCTTTGGAAGCTCCGCGGCCAGTTGGTCATGCTGACCTGTGAATTTGGTTTCCCTGCTTGATTCGGTCTGCAGCGACCCTTGGCTGTAATTGTCTGCCCCAGAAAACACGGAACCAAACACCCTCCAGCAAATGCGATCGCACTACTGTACGCACACGCAAACCGCGCGGGCGCTTCACACAGGTATTTTTATCGGCTTTAAATGGAAAAAACGTTAAAACTAGCGATTGAAGCTACACAAACCCTAAATAAAAATACCCAAACCTCCCCAAACAAATCACTCACTACAATGCAAAAACATACAACAAAACTATAATACAATTACACACATATACAATACACCACATAACACCTACAAAAAACCCCAACAAAACAACACACACACTGTGCCAAATTTTACTCCCCCATCCCCAAAAAAATTTTTTTCCCTGAGATACACGCTCCAAATCATAAAAAAAAACCCCCCCCAAAACCATCGTTTCCCCCCCCCCCCCCCCCCCCCCCCCCCCCCCCGGCCCCCCCCCCCCCCCCCCCCCCCCCCCCCCCCCCCCCCCCCCCCCCCCCCCCCCCCCCCCCCCCCCCCAAACCAAAAAATCACGGAAAATTTTCTTGCTATCGTTTTTCTTGATGTTCTTCTTCAATGTCTTGGCACTGTTCACCGATCCAATTCTCTTTTGCTCCGTCCTGGACTTGCCTGATTCTTTTGTTGATGCCTATATTGTTCTGTCTCTTTCTTTGTGTCATTTTTCTTTTTCTTCAGCTCTCTACGCTTGTCGCATAGTTGTAGGATGTTAGGTGTGACCATGGTTTTTTGACTGGTCGGCGTTGCCAAGAAGCTCAGTTTGCTGTTTCGTCACTGCTGTATTGAAGCTATCGTCAGTGTATCTATGTCTGAGTCTATCACAGTGGTGCTGCAAACTTTCCACCTATCCTTGCTTGAAAAATTTCTAATACCTCTGGGTCTTCAGCTTCTTCGAGGTCAAATTTGATCCCTGATGTTCCGCTTGTGGATTTTCTTTAGACGTAGTCGGAAAGTCATCATCACAAGATCATGATCACTCCCTATGTCTGCTCCTGGAAAACTTCGTGTCTGTGCGATGTTAACGCTAGACTGAAACCGTCTTTTCACCATGATGTAATCTATTTGGTTGTAGGCCTAGGTCACCAGACTATTGTTATACTTTCAACTCTCCCTTTTTTCCCTACCTTCTCTCCCCCCCCACTCCACTTCTCCCCTCTGACCCACCACCATTTGGGTGAAGTGTCAGTTGGTTAGTTGATGAGCCGTAGTAATGAGTAATCTGTGTGTGTGGGGGGAATGAAAGCGAGAGGAGAGGTAGTGTGTGTGTGTGTGTGGTTTGTGTTTGTGTGTGTATGTTCATGTGTGTGTGTGTGTGTTGTGTGTGTGTGTGTGTGGTGTGAGTGTGTCTGTGTGTGTCTGTGAGGAGAGAGAGAGAGGTGTGTTCCTGTGTGTGTGTGTGTGGTGTGGGTGTGTGTGTGTCGTGTGTGTGTGCACATTGCAGTCACCGGTATGTGTGAAGAGAGCGAGAGAGAGTGGTGTGTGTGTGAATGGTGAGTGGAGTGAGTGGGTGAGGAGAGGAGTGTATGTGTGAGAGAGAAAGAGTTGTGTTGTGTGTGAGAAAGATGGAGAGGAGAGAGAGAAGAGAGAGAGAGAGGAGAGAGAAAAGGAGAGAGAGAGAGAGAGAGAGAGAAGCAGAGTGGTGTGTGTGTGTGTGAGTGTGTGTTGTCGTGTGTGTGTGATGTGTGTGAGAGAGAGAGAGAGAGAGAGAGAGGAGAGAGAGCGAGAGAGTTTGTGTGTGGGTGTATTTGTGTGTTCCTATGTGTGTTTGTGTATTCGTTTGTTTGTTTGTTTGTGTGTGTGTGTGTGTGTGTGTGTGAAGTCAAGTCAAGGATTTTTTTTTTATTTCCAGAAGGTACTTTTGAATAAGGTTAATGCATTTGCTTTTTTCCTCAAAGCAGTGTGGGTGTGTGTGTGTCGTGTGTGTGTGTGTGTGTGTGGTGTGTGTGTGAGTGTGTGTGTGTTCGTGATGTTGTGTGTGTGTTCGTGATGTGTGTCTCTGTGTGTTTTGTGTGTGTGGTATGGGGTGGTGTGATGTGTGGGAAGGGGGGGTTAGTCTTTTTATTTCGCGGATATTAAATTATGCCCTTGTGTGATTTTTTACATCCAGGTCCCCGTGTGTATCCAGTTTGTCAGTTTTTGTCATACAGGCACACAATTGCCTACTCTTTCCGAAAGTGAAAGGGTTTTAAGGGTTTTTACAGGTGTACCAAGATGTTCTCTGTTGTGTGTGCGCGGCGCGTGTGTGTGTGTGTGTGTGTGTGTGTGTGTATGTGTGTGTGTGTGTTCTGGTGTATCTGTGTGTGTGCTCCTTGTGTATATTTTATTGTATTTTATTCTTTTGTTTCAAAGATAATTGAATAAGCCCTCATGTGACTTTTTGCATCCAGTCCCCGTGTGTATGCAGTTTTGTCAGCTTTGTCATCCAGTTCCCACTGGCACACAATGATCTACTCTTCCGAAAAATTAATGTGTACGAAAGATGTTCTCTGTGTGTGTGTGTATGTGAATGTGTGTTGTGTGTGTATTTTTCTATCCCTCTCTCATTGTTTCTGCTTGTTCTTTTTCTTCTTATCGCCTCCTTCAACGTCTATTTTCTGCCTTCTTGGGTCCATTATCCTGCCTTTTTTCTTCCCCAGAAAGATTTAAAAGATAAACAGTTATTTTCCATGCTGGAGTAGGATGCCCTGGGCCTGACTTGTTCAGGCGCTTAACGCAGCGCCAAAGGCATTTTCCGCTCATATGACGGATATCAATAGTTGCTGTCTGAGCTTTTCGATGGCTACGAGGACAACAACGAAGAAGAAGATCTGATATTGAACGGAATACTTAAAACGATTATAGTAAACCAGGACTGACAGGGACAACAGAGAGAGTAGAGAGGGGAGAGAGAGGGAGAGAGGGAGAGAGCGAGGGAGAGGGAGAGAGAGAAAGAGGAGAGAGGGAGACAGAGGGAGAGAGAGAGAGGGGAGAGAGAGAGGAGAGAAAGAGAGGGAGAGAGGGGGAGGGAGAGAGGGAGAGAGAGAGAGGGAAAGGGAGAGAGGGAGAGAGGGGGAGAGAGAGAGAGGGAGAGGGAGAGAGAGAAGGGAGAGGGAGATAGGGAGAGAGGGGGAGAGAGAGAGAGGGAGACAGAGGGAGAGTGAAGAGAGAGAGAGAGGGGAGAGAGAAAGAGAGGAGAGAGGGGGAAGAGAAAGGGGAGAGAGAGGGTGAGAGGAGAGGGAGAGAGGAAAGAGGGAGAGAGAGGGTGAGAGAAGGAGAGAGAGAGAGGAAGAGAGACATGGAGGGAGAGGAGAGGGAGGAGAGAGAGAGGAGCAGAGAGATAGAGAGAGGAGAGATGAGAGAGAGAGAGGGAAGAGAGGGAGAAAGAGGGAGGAGGGAGGGAGAGAGGGTAGAGAGAGGGAGAGGGAGAGGAGAGAAGGAGAGAAAAGGATGAGAGAGAGGGAGAAGAGGAGAGGGGGGAGAGGGAGAGGGGGAGAGAGAGGAGGAGAGAGGGAGAGAGACGAGAGAGGAGAGAGGGGAGAGAAAGGTGAGAGGAGAGAGAGGAGAGGGAGAGAGAGGGAGAGAGAGAGGAGAGAGAGGAGAGGATGGAGAGAGAGAGAGAGGGAGAGAGAGAGAGGGAGAGAGAGGGAGAGAGAGAAGGAGAGAGAGGGAGAGAGAGGGGGAGGGAGAAAACAGAAGAGAGAGGGAAGAGAGAGGGGGAGAGAGGGAGAGAGCGAGGTGAGAGAGAGAGGGATGAGAGAGAGGGAGAGAGGGAGAGAGAGATATAGAGTGAGGGAGGGGACGAGAGGGGAGTGAGAGAGGGAGAGAGAAAGGGAGAGAGAGAGAGGGGGAGAGAGAGAGGAGATAGAGGGAGAGAAAGAGGGGAGAGAGAGAGAGGAGAGGGATGAGGGAGAGAGAGAGAAAGAGGGAGAGAGAGAGAGAGGGAGGAGAGAGAGATGAGAGAGAGAGAGGAGAGACCAAAGAGAGAGAGGTTTCTTGTGTTTTTATTCGTTTTTATTTATTTGTTAGGGTTTTTGAAAAATTTTAGTTTACTTTTTAAAAAGATGCATGCTTGATAATTTACTATGTTGTGAATTTTAGGGTGAAAACATATCATGATAATTATCTGTGTGCATGCGTGGCGCGTATGTAGGCTACATAATTATTTGTGTGTGTGTGTGTTAACTCGCGCGTGTGCATACCAACCATTGAATTGCCATTTATTTGTTTGTTTGGTTGGGTTGTGGTTTTTTGGGTTTTGTTTTTTTATACGCGAGTGTCCATAAATATGCAGATGAATTTTTTTAAGGTTTTGAAAATGGTTGCCTGTGCTATTCTATTTTGTGCTATGATTTTTGTGTTTATAAGCTGTGCCTGCTTATCAACCACATAAATTTTATCGGTTTTAAAAAATAAATTTTAAATATTCCTAGCCTATACTAAAGTGGATCTGTTGTTTGTTTTGGGGGGGTTTTAAAGCAACTGCCTAGAAAGTCCGGGTCGGTAAGTGTGCGGTGGTTCAAGTCCCTGTTGGTTTGGGCCCGAAACTTTCCCTCATCCATTAGGACCACATGAGTGGTGGTGAGGGTGAGCGCTAGTCTTTCCGATGAGAGGTAAACCGAGGTCCGTGTGCTAAACATACTTATTTTTAGCGCTCCTAAAAGAACCAAAAAGAGTCTCTGGTTAAAAAAAATTCTGTAGGAAAAAAGCATCTGATATGCAAACAGAACAGTTGCAGTTCAGGAAAACGAAAGGGTGCGCTGCTTTTGTGGTGATGCCCGGCTTTCCCCGGGGAGAGGGCCCGAATTTCAAGCAGTGAAATCTGCTGTGATCAAAAGGGGGGTATGAAATAGAAATAGTAGATAAAATATAATAATAAAATAAAACAAAGACCACAACTTACCAAGATTACCCCAAAACTTATTTAATTAACACAAAGTTGTAATCTTTGGAGTAAACTACCTTCAGTAGCGAAAAATACATTCAATGGACAAGAATGAAACGGGATTAGATTTTTACAAGTTTTGATGCACATCTCGTTAAAAAAAAACAAACAAAACATAAAAACAAACCTAATGACAAGTGCCATGATGTAAAACATACACGCACACCACACACAACCAAACACACACACACACCCGCAAACCGTACACACACACACACACACACACACACACGTATCCACACATACACATACACAAACCGAGGCGCTCAACACACACCCATACACACCACACACACACACCACACACACACACACACACACACACACACCACACACGCATACACACCACACTCAGCATACAAAAAAGGTATACCCAAGCGTATAGTATGTCAATTGAGTTAAAAAGTTTATTTTTCAAGAGTGGTAATCAAGTCTTCCATAAACATAAAATACATGCAAGTTAAAAGCCTACTTTTTAAAAAAAGTGAATAGGAAAAAAAAAACATGTCTAACAGAAAAAGAACTCAGCTAGCACAATTCACATCACCTCACACAACATCACAAGGATATTCATCTCAAAAAGAAGAATTCAGTGATCACTAGCCACATCCACTTCTGCATAAACACACACACACACACACACACACACACACACAACACATCACACACCCTCACACACACACTCACCACAACACACACTCATAAATTACGCATACTCCATCCAGGGTTATCATGGACATCAATTGATGTAAAATATTTTATTTTTCAAAGTGGTATTCAAGTGTTCAATACAAACTTAGTCATCTAGCTTTGTTCACTCAACACACTACACACTCATTTAACTCAACTTTCACTCACTCTCACACACATGCACACAACATACACACTCACTCACACACACCACACACACTCCACCACACACACACACATGCACACATCACACACACACGTGCACACACTCACCTCATTCACACACGGACACGTGAGGGTATTCAGTATATAATCCCTTGCAAAATATAGCAGATATCTATAATAATATATACACACACAAAAAACGCTGAGTGATATTTTTGAGGCCATACATGAAGGGCTGCTCTTTCACTTAGATTTTTTAAATATATAATTAATGTCTTGAACACCTTCGAAAGAGACTATAATTTATACGAAGGTCATGTGTGCTAAGGCACCCAGAACATCTTGCCCAAACGTTAAAACTGGTTCCGGGGAGAGTTGGCTCTGAACGATGGACAAAATTGACACGAGGACGGACTGGGTGTTAAAAAGCACAGGAGTGCTTATTCCATTATTCTAAAAAAATAAAATAAATGGAAAGTAAAAAAAAAATCCCGCCCAGGTGTGCGCACACACATGCTCTTGCAAAATATAGCAGATATCATATATACTATTATAAAGCGTGCAAAAATGTCTAGTCACGTATGCAACATATAGAAGATATCATATATATATAATCTATATATTTATATATTAGAGAGGTGGAGAGAGAGAGAGAGAGGAGAGGAGAGAGAGAGAGAGAGACGAGAGAAACACGACAAAAAAGGAGAAGAAGAAGAAAG
>CM054164.1:24329521-24349029 GCA_028751875.1 Rapana venosa
TCAGTAAGTTTGAGGGAGGGGAATGGGTGGGGGGGAGGAGGTGGTGGTGATGGAGTACATAGGAGTAGGGGGGGCTAGGTGTGGGGAGCAGGAGAGTGAGGGGTTGGAGTGGGGGATGGTGGGGGGGGGGGGTGGAGTAGGGTTATTTTTATTTGTGAATTTATTATTTTTTCTTTTATATCGAGGATAATGGAATAAGCACTTATGTGCTTCTTTTTTTTTTTTTTACATCTAGTCCCCATGTGTATGCAGTTTTGTAAATTCAGGAGGGGGATGCGTAGATGCAAGATGGTGTGTGTCAATTAATTAAGTTACATGCCAAGACAGCAGAGAAAACAAGAGCAAAGGTTGGTTTGGGCAGAGAGAGAGAGAGAGCTCTTCCGCTAGGACTGTATTATAATACCAAACCAAGAGCAGATCGAAAAGCTTGATTATTCATGTATCAATACTGATTCTGTTTATTTGTTTATTCTTTTATTTCGAAGATAATGGAATAAGCACTCATGTGCTTTTTTAAACATCCAGTCCCTGTGTGTATGTGCTTTTGTCAATTTTGTCATCTGTTCCCACCGGCACACCAATGGCTATCTTTGAAAAGCGGGAACTCGTTTAACTGTGCCTAGAAGGTTCTGGGCCGTTTGCACACCGGATTTAGCAAGTATATACCTACTGTAACTGATTCTTTTCTTTCTGTCTTTCTTTCTTTCTTTTCGTTCTTGCTTAACTTTTCTTTCTTTTGTTGTCTTTTGTTTGTTTGTTTCTTTCTTTCTGTCTGTCTGTCTGTCTGTCTTTTCTTTCTGTCTGGCTGTCTGTCTGTCTTTCTTTCTGTCTTTCTTTCTTTTTTCTTTCTTTCTTTCTGTCTGTCTGTCTGTCTGTCTGTCTGTCTTTCTTTCTTTCGTTCTTTTCTTTCCTTCTTTACTTTTCCTTTTTTTCTTTCTTTCTTTCCTTCTTTTTGCTTCTGTCTTTCTTTCTGTCTTTCTGTCTTTTTTCTTTCTTTCTGTCTTTCTTTCTTTCTTCTTTCTTTTTTCTGTCTGTTCTGTCTGTCTGTCTGTCTGTCTTTCTTTCTTTTCTTTCCTTCTTTCTTTCTTTCTTTCCTTCGTACTTTCCTTATTTTCTTTCTTTATTTCCTTTTTTTTTTTTCTGTCTTTCTTTTTCTTTCTTTCTGTCTTTCTTTCTTTCTGTCTGTCTTGCTTTCTTCGTTCTTACTTTCTTTCTTCTTTATGTTGTCTGTCTGTCTGTTCCTGTCTGTCGTCTTCTTTCTTTCTTTCTTTCTTTCTTTCTTTCTTCTTACTTTTCCTTTTTTTTCTTGCTTTCTTTCTTCTTTTTTTCTGTCTTTCTTTCTGTCTTTCCCTGTCTGTCTTTCTTTCTGTCTTTCTTTCTTTCTTTATTTTCTTTCTTTTTTCTCTGTCTGTCCTGGTCTGTCTGTCTGTTGTCTGTCTTTACTTCTTTCTTTCTTTCTTTCTTCTTTCCTTTCTTACTTTCCTTTTTTACTTTCTTTGTTTCCTTCTTTTTTTTTTCTGTCTTTCTTTCTGTCTTTTGTTCTTTCTTTCTTTCTGTCTTTCTTTCTTTCTTCTTTCTTTCTTCTTTCTTGTCTGTCTGTCTGTCTGTCTCTGTCTGTCTTTCTTTCTTTTCTTTCTTTCTTTCTTTCTTTCTTTTCTCTTTCGTTCCTTAGTACGCCAAATTAAGAATTTATTTTTTAAGGTTGTATGCGACCCGTTTTTTTCCTACTATGAAGGTAGCCACTTCCGAACTTCATGGAGTTGTGATGTTGGAGTATGTTCTGTTTCCCCTGTACCCCACACAAACTGGACAGGATTTTTTGTATATAAATGTTATATATATAATATATATATATAATATATAAATATATATTAGAGAGAGAGAGGAGAGAGAGAGAGAGAGACAGGACAGACAGAAGACAGACAGACAGACAAAGAAACACACACACAAAGGGAATTAAGGGCACCTGGCAGGTATGCACTGGAAGGAGTTGACGTAGGTGGGGAGATAGGATAGTAGTAACAATTCCCCAACCTTAATTCATTCATATAAACATCTGCCAGTATTCCAAAACCACATAATTTATTGACTAATGGGATTGAAGTCGAATTGCCTTTAACGCCTTCCACGGATAGTGTCCACCAAAAACATTAAACAGATCAATCAAGAGCAGAATTACAAAACAAAACATTACACACATGTTAGAGATAGGATCTACAGTAATCTGACTTGATTATTAAGCCTGATATAGGGATAGGGTTTATGGTGGTGGGCTAGCCAGAATATAGGAATGAGCTCATGATTATTGTATTGAAATGATACTATTCTAATATCACGAAAAGCGAACAGACGTTCGATTGTATTGAAATAACTTGAATGATAGCTACTTGATTAGCATACTTTGTACAAACACACACGGGGATGTAGCCACGACAACACAAATTTAGTAAAATGTTTGTAGATAAATCAAGTACAGGGTTTGTGTTTCCAACAAGCTTAGCCATCAAATTTACAAAAGCAGATTCAGCACAATTCAGGAAGAGTTAGGATTGAGATCTTGTCCAAGCCAGAATGTTCTAGATAAGAATATCACAGCTATGTCAATGTTGCCTGAGAATCAGTTAATCTGTGTGTGTGTGTGTGTGTGTGTGTGTGTGGTGTGTGTTGCGTGCGTGTTTGTGTGTGTGTGTGTCGTGTGCACGCACTTCGAATTACACATTGCTCAATCATACCCATACTTCCGACCACCCCACTTTTGGGGGGTGAAAATTTTTCTAGTAGGCTTTCCCTATCCTCTAATTTCACTTAAATTGGAAAGACCTTAAAGCAAGAAGAAAAAGAAGAGCAACAACAACAACACAACAACAACTACAATACACACACACACAACACACGCGCGCATACAACACACACACACAACACACACACACACACACACACACACGCGCGCGCGCATCACACACACATCACACACCCACACACACACACACACACACCACACACAACACACACACACACACAAACACACACTTAAGCCAAGGCCCGAGTGCCAATGTATGGGGAAACATCTTGCGCACTGTTCCGCCTTACAGAAGAGTAGTCCATTGTGTTGCCGGTAGGTGCGGTGATAAGCAACAAAAAACAAAACCAGCATGCACCCCAGGGTACACACACACACACACCCGCGCGAGCGCGGCGAACATCCAAAGCGGATTAAAACTGATCCTAAACAACATAAACATAGATTCTGGAGCTTTATGAAAAAATGTAGTCCTAATTTCCATGAAAAAAAACCCACATCTCCTATCCCTGCACGCTAAAGAACTGTTGAATCAAAATCTTACAGGATTTGGGGGGGGGGGGGGGGGTTATTTAAAAGTAAATCGCCATCTGTCTGTCTAACTATTTTGTCACTACTGAGCACAGTTTTGTGTATACAGGGAAAGTAAGTTCTTTAACATGCAACAGTAAAATAATAATTATCTGGAAAATGGATGGCCACAGAGCAAAAGGAGACAGTGTTGTTGTTGTTGTCGTTGCTTGGATTGGTGATGTTTTTAAAAGAATACTTATTTTGTCTTCAGTTGACAATATTCATAAGAAGACACAACTTCCTTCAAAATTTTATTCAAACCACATTAAGAGTTTTAAAAGAAAAGAAAAGATCAGACTTCAAGTGTCTGTTCTTTTTTTTTTCTTCCTATCTAACTCTTTTATGTGGAAGATCATGGAAACAATCACTCATATGCTTTTTTGTGTTACATACATCCAGCCTCTCTATGTTTGCCAAGTTTTGTAAAATTTGTAAAATTGTGTCATCAGTAGTGTCCACCACAGACACACAATGGCCTACTCTTTCCAAAACTGAAACAGGTTTTAACATGTGCTCAAGATGAGTGTCTGTGTATGTGAGTAATGATAATAATAATATATTGAATTTATATAGGGCTGAATCTTGTACTCAGATCATTTACAGGCATGCAACTTTCCTCAAATAACATAAGATATTTCAATGTCATGCACACACACACACACACACACACACACACACACACACACACACACACACACACACACACACGCGCGCGCGCGCGCGCGCGCGCACACTTAGGTAGTGATGAAGGAGGAGAAGGATACTGTTGAAAAGTAGGAACAGATATGAGGGGAAAAGTGTCAGGTAGGAAATAAGTGCGTTTTGAGGCTGGATTTGAAGGTATCAAGTGAAGACTTTTGGCGAAATGGAAGAGGGAGTTCATTCCAGGTGGATGGACCAGAAACAGAGAAACAGAGAAAAAGCGATGACCAACAGTAGCACAGAGTACAGTACACTACAATACACAATGCCATACACTACAGATCCACAACAATAACAAAACGAACCTGCACAATAGAACCCCTATGGCAGATCAGAGTGACTCAGCAGGGTGGGGAATGCTTCGACCTGGTGACATGCTGTATAGTAACTAGGATGTCTTCTAGTCTTCCTTCCTCCTTCCCTTGAGGGGTTGAATACACAGTTTTTTCTTGGGTCCACAAAAGAATCCAGAGAGAGAGGGGTGGTATGTTGGTGCTCTGGTGTGAAGGCTCCACAAAAGCCCTTATTAATGGTCAGGCCAGAGGCTACCTGGATATCAGCTGAAATATCTTCAAGTGTTCAAGGGTTTCCTGCTTGTTAAGTGCTCATTGTTTCTCTCAGGGTTTCCAGGAGAAGAGGCCTGTGTTGGTCTTGTGGTGTGAAGAGTCCACAAATGCCAGTGGTAAGGAAGCCTCTAAGGCTACCTGGTTTATGACAGATCTTTAAGTGATTCAGGATTTTTAACAGATTTTTCCCTGAGAGAGCTGTGTGTTGGTGTTCTGGTGCTAAAAGTGTCCACAAAAGGCTCCCTTGGTAAGAAAGCCCTAAGGCTACCTGTAGTGTCACAGATCTTTAAGTCATTCAGGTTTTTAACAGGTTTTTTTCCTGAGAGAGCTGTGTGTTGGTGTTTTGGTGCTAAAAGTGTCCACAAAAGGCCCTTGGTAAGGAAGCCCTTAAGGCTACCTGTAGTATCACAGATCTTTAAGTCATTCAGGGTTTTAAATGGCTTTTCCTTGAGAGAGCTGTGTGTTGGTGTTCTGGTGCTAGATGTGTCCACAAAAGGCCCTTGGTAAGGAAGCCCCTAAGGCTACCTGTAGTATCACATATCTTTAAGTCATTCAGGGTTTTAACAGGCTTTTCCCTGAGAGAGCTGTGTGGTTGGTGTTCTGGTGCTAAAAGTGTCCACAAAAGGCTCCCTTGGTAAGAAAGCCCCTAAGGCTACCTAGGTAGCCAGCTCTGTGAGCTTTGAAAAGCTCTTTAAGTGCTGCAAGGTGTTTTAACAGGTTTTTCTCTCTGAGAGACCAACACTGGTGTGAAGTGTCCACAAAAGCCCTTAACAGTAAGTCCCTAGGCTACCTGGCTACCTAGCCCTCTCCAGCTGTAATCTGTAAGCTCTTTAAGTGGGCAAGGTTTCTTGAAGTCACCTTGATAGATCACAAGTTGGTTCTAGATGAATCCATAGATCCTCCCTCCCTCCCTCCCATTGGCTGCTTGAGCAGCAAAGTGTTAGTTCAGAAGCCAATTTCAAGCACATTGCAGTATTGACTGTGCTGTTGTTTTAGATGTCTTGCTCTTCCCCCCCCCCCTTGCTCCCCCACAACCGTCTCCTTCCTCCTCTCCCCCCCAAAAAAAAAAGTCACCCACCTCCACCCCACCACCCACCATGTGCACAGTTTCTAAGTCTCTTCAATTTAAACAGTTCAATATATATTTTGGTAGACTAATAATACCTTTTCCTTCCCTCCACTTGCCCCTCTTCCCCCTCCAAACCCATCTCCATCCCCCCTCCGCCCCTTCACCTGCCTCTCCCCCACCCCATCCCCCACCACCACCACATACCAAGTTCACAGTGAAGTGTGTTAGGTTCAAAAGTCATTTTCAAGAAGCTTGGAGTATGCCTAGGTTTGCAAGGCTTAATTACTATTCTTCTCTTCCCTTCCCTCTCCCTCCCCCCTCTCTCTCCCCCTTCCCCCACCAACCTCCACCCTCTTTCCTCTCACCAGGATGTGACAAGTGTCTATCTATCTATCTATCTGTCCCGTAGTCTGACGACCGTGGGGGCACCCTCAAAGACTCAGCAACCAGTTCCCTCCATTCCTCTCTCTGTTCTGCCTTTCTCAGGGTTTTGTTGAGTTCTAGGCCTGTCCATTCACTGATGTTATCCTCCCAGCTCTTCCTTGGTCTGCCTCTTCGTTCTTCCTCCTTGGACAGTGCTGCAAAACTGGGTCTTTGTTAATGCCTTGGGATCTTGTGACATGCCCATAACACTTAAGTTTACGCTTTTTCACGATTCGTTAGAAGGTTTCATAGGGTCCATGGTTTTGCTGGATTCTGTTATGCACGCTTTCGTTGCCTTATGTGGTCTTTGTAGGAGATGCCATGAAGTCTCCGAAAAGATCTCATCTCACCTGCCTGTACTCTTCTCTCCAAATCTGCAGGTCAGGGTCCATGATTCACAGGCATACAGAAATATGGATAGGACAAGGGAGCGCATTAGTCTGATCTTGGAGATAAGTGTGATTATTCTTGTCTCTCCAGATGGTGTTTAGTTTTGACAAAGCTGTTATTGTCTGTGCCGTCCTGCATATACTCTGGCTGGGATCCTGGTTCTGATACAATGGCTCCAGGTACTTGAAGCTTTTGAACTGTTTCCAGCTTCTGGTCATTAACCCTGATTCAGTGCTATGCCGTTGGTGTTATTAGTCATCAGGTTTGGTCTTCTCTGACTGATTTCCATGCCGTATGTTTGGGAGGCCTTATCCAAGTGTTCTGTTAGGCTGGCCATAGCTCTTTTTATGATATGCTTATTCCATCAATGTCATCTGCGAAGCGGAGGTTGTGATCCGTTCTGCCAACAATGCTGACTGACCTTCATGATGTTCCAGTTGGCATCAGCCATGATGCTTCAAGGAAGATGTTTGAAAAGATGGTGGGTGGGAGTAGCAGCCCTGCCTTACTCCAACAGTTGTTCGAAACCATTTTCTCCAATGTTGTGTGTTGTAGTACACTGCACTGGTGGCCTCGCTGTACCAGCTGTTGATGACTCTGATCAGGTTTGCATTGATGCTGTACAAATTTCATGGTTGCCCACAAAGCTGCATGCACACCCTGTAAATGCCTTTCTTAAAAATGATAAAAATACGTGGTTGGTAAAGGTCTTGTTGGATGTGGAAGGTAACCGCTCACATCGTATTCTGGAGGTTGATATCTGTTCTGTTGTGCTGGCGCCCCTGCTCTGATACCTGCTTGTTCCTCAGCAATGATGGTCTCTGCATGTGGGCTTCAGTCTATTCAATATTATCTGCAGCATGACTTGCTGGGTGAATATGAGGCTGATGTGCGGTAATTATGGCATTGTTGTAATTTCCTTTCTTGGGGAGGGTGTTGATGAGTGGTGACTGCGGTCCATGGTGTTGGCCATTTTCTGTCTGCCAGATCTTGTTGCATGATTCTTTAGTAGGCTCGTGATATTGCTTCCCTCCAGCTTGGACCAACTCAGCTGGAATGTTGTCAGCCCTGCTGAGTTCCACCTTTTTCAGCGATCTGACTGCTGTTTCCACTTCTTCTCGGAGGATAGGGTGACTCGTCTGTGTCTTATGCTTTCGGGTTACATTAAGGACTTTGGATCTCTGCGGTTCTATAGTTATACAGTCGGAGCAGTATTCTGTCCATCTGTTCAGAATATCCTGGTTCGTCAGTGAGGACACTTCCCATTTTTGTCTTGGCTAGTCTAAACCTTTTCTCTGTTTTGTGCTAGTCAGGTCTTTCACCAGCTGATATGCTTTCTTGCTATCGTTTTTCTTGATGTTCTTCTTCAATGTCTTGGCACTGTTCACCGATCCAATTCTCTTTTGCTCCGTCCTGGACTTGCCTGATTCTTTTGTTGATGCCTATATTGTTCTGTCTCTTTCTTTGTGTCATTTTTCTTTTTCTTCAGCTCTCTACGCTTGTCGCATAGTTGTAGGATGTTAGGTGTGACCATGGTTTTTTGACTGGTCGGCGTTGCCAAGAAGCTCAGTTTGCTGTTTCGTCACTGCTGTATTGAAGCTATCGTCAGTGTATCTATGTCTGAGTCTATCACAGTGGTGCTGCAAACTTTCCACCTATCCTTGCTTGAAAAATTTCTAATACCTCTGGGTCTTCAGCTTCTTCGAGGTCAAATTTGATCCCTGATGTTCCGCTTGTGGATTTTCTTTAGACGTAGTCGGAAAGTCATCATCACAAGATCATGATCACTCCCTATGTCTGCTCCTGGAAAACTTCGTGTCTGTGCGATGTTAACGCTAGACTGAAACCGTCTTTTCACCATGATGTAATCTATTTGGTTGTAGGCCTAAGTCACCAGACTATTGTTATACTTTCAACTCTCCCTTTTTTCCCTACCTTCTCTCCCCCCCCACTCCACTTCTCCCCTCTGACCCACCACCATTTGGGTGAAGTGTCAGTTGGTTAGTTGATGAGCCGTAGTAATGAGTAATCTGTGTGTGTGGGGGGAATGAAAGCGAGAGGAGAGGTAGTGTGTGTGTGTGTGTGGTTTGTGTTTGTGTGTGTATGTTCATGTGTGTGTGTGTGTGTTGTGTGTGTGTGTGTGTGGTGTGAGTGTGTCTGTGTGTGTCTGTGAGGAGAGAGAGAGAGGTGTGTTCCTGTGTGTGTGTGTGTGGTGTGGGTGTGTGTGTGTCGTGTGTGTGTGCACATTGCAGTCACCGGTATGTGTGAAGAGAGCGAGAGAGAGTGGTGTGTGTGTGAATGGTGAGTGGAGTGAGTGGGTGAGGAGAGGAGTGTATGTGTGAGAGAGAAAGAGTTGTGTTGTGTGTGAGAAAGATGGAGAGGAGAGAGAGAAGAGAGAGAGAGAGGAGAGAGAAAAGGAGAGAGAGAGAGAGAGAGAGAGAAGCAGAGTGGTGTGTGTGTGTGTGAGTGTGTGTTGTCGTGTGTGTGTGATGTGTGTGAGAGAGAGAGAGAGAGAGAGAGAGGAGAGAGAGCGAGAGAGTTTGTGTGTGGGTGTATTTGTGTGTTCCTATGTGTGTTTGTGTATTCGTTTGTTTGTTTGTTTGTGTGTGTGTGTGTGTGTGTGTGTGAAGTCAAGTCAAGGATTTTTTTTTTATTTCCAGAAGGTACTTTTGAATAAGGTTAATGCATTTGCTTTTTTCCTCAAAGCAGTGTGGGTGTGTGTGTGTCGTGTGTGTGTGTGTGTGTGTGGTGTGTGTGTGAGTGTGTGTGTGTTCGTGATGTTGTGTGTGTGTTCGTGATGTGTGTCTCTGTGTGTTTTGTGTGTGTGGTATGGGGTGGTGTGATGTGTGGGAAGGGGGGGTTAGTCTTTTTATTTCGCGGATATTAAATTATGCCCTTGTGTGATTTTTTACATCCAGGTCCCCGTGTGTATCCAGTTTGTCAGTTTTTGTCATACAGGCACACAATTGCCTACTCTTTCCGAAAGTGAAAGGGTTTTAAGGGTTTTTACAGGTGTACCAAGATGTTCTCTGTTGTGTGTGCGCGGCGCGTGTGTGTGTGTGTGTGTGTGTGTGTGTGTATGTGTGTGTGTGTGTTCTGGTGTATCTGTGTGTGTGCTCCTTGTGTATATTTTATTGTATTTTATTCTTTTGTTTCAAAGATAATTGAATAAGCCCTCATTGTGAATTTTTGCATCCAGTCGTGTGTATGCAGTTTTGTCAGCTTTGTCATCCAGTTCCACTGGCACTCTTTGATCTACTCTTCCGAAAAATTAATGAGTACGAAAAGAAGTTCTCTGTGTGTGTGTGTATGTGAATGTGTGTGTGTGTGTATCTTTTCTATCCCTCTCTCATTGTTTCTGCTTTGTTCCTTTTCTTCTTATCGCCTCCTTCAACGTCTATTTTCTGCCTTCTTGGGTCCATTATCCTGCCTTTTTTCTTCCCCAGAAAGATTTAAAAGATAAACAGTTATTTTCCATGCTGGAGTAGGATGCCCTGGGCCTGACTTGTTCAGGCGCTTAACGCAGCGCCAAAGGCATTTTCCGCTCATATGACGGATATCAATAGTTGCTGTCTGAGCTTTTCGATGGCTACGAGGACAACAACGAAGAAGAAGATCTGATATTGAACGGAATACTTAAAACGATTATAGTAAACCAGGACTGACAGGGACAACAGAGAGAGTAGAGAGGGGAGAGAGAGGGAGAGAGGGAGAGAGCGAGGGAGAGGGAGAGAGAGAAAGAGGAGAGAGGGAGACAGAGGGAGAGAGAGAGAGGGGAGAGAGAGAGGAGAGAAAGAGAGGGAGAGAGGGGGAGGGAGAGAGGGAGAGAGAGAGAGGGAAAGGGAGAGAGGGAGAGAGGGGGAGAGAGAGAGAGGGAGAGGGAGAGAGAGAAGGGAGAGGGAGATAGGGAGAGAGGGGGAGAGAGAGAGAGGGAGACAGAGGGAGAGTGAAGAGAGAGAGAGAGGGGAGAGAGAAAGAGAGGAGAGAGGGGGAAGAGAAAGGGGAGAGAGAGGGTGAGAGGAGAGGGAGAGAGGAAAGAGGGAGAGAGAGGGTGAGAGAAGGAGAGAGAGAGAGGAAGAGAGACATGGAGGGAGAGGAGAGGGAGGAGAGAGAGAGGAGCAGAGAGATAGAGAGAGGAGAGATGAGAGAGAGAGAGGGAAGAGAGGGAGAAAGAGGGAGGAGGGAGGGAGAGAGGGTAGAGAGAGGGAGAGGGAGAGGAGAGAAGGAGAGAAAAGGATGAGAGAGAGGGAGAAGAGGAGAGGGGGGAGAGGGAGAGGGGGAGAGAGAGGAGGAGAGAGGGAGAGAGACGAGAGAGGAGAGAGGGGAGAGAAAGGTGAGAGGAGAGAGAGGAGAGGGAGAGAGAGGGAGAGAGAGAGGAGAGAGAGGAGAGGATGGAGAGAGAGAGAGAGGGAGAGAGAGAGAGGGAGAGAGAGGGAGAGAGAGAAGGAGAGAGAGGGAGAGAGAGGGGGAGGGAGAAAACAGAAGAGAGAGGGAAGAGAGAGGGGGAGAGAGGGAGAGAGCGAGGTGAGAGAGAGAGGGATGAGAGAGAGGGAGAGAGGGAGAGAGAGATATAGAGTGAGGGAGGGGACGAGAGGGGAGTGAGAGAGGGAGAGAGAAAGGGAGAGAGAGAGAGGGGGAGAGAGAGAGGAGATAGAGGGAGAGAAAGAGGGGAGAGAGAGAGAGGAGAGGGATGAGGGAGAGAGAGAGAAAGAGGGAGAGAGAGAGAGAGGGAGGAGAGAGAGATGAGAGAGAGAGAGGAGAGACCAAAGAGAGAGAGGTTTCTTGTGTTTTTATTCGTTTTTATTTATTTGTTAGGGTTTTTGAAAAATTTTAGTTTACTTTTTAAAAAGATGCATGCTTGATAATTTACTATGTTGTGAATTTTAGGGTGAAAACATATCATGATAATTATCTGTGTGCATGCGTGGCGCGTATGTAGGCTACATAATTATTTGTGTGTGTGTGTGTTAACTCGCGCGTGTGCATACCAACCATTGAATTGCCATTTATTTGTTTGTTTGGTTGGGTTGTGGTTTTTTGGGTTTTGTTTTTTTATACGCGAGTGTCCATAAATATGCAGATGAATTTTTTTAAGGTTTTGAAAATGGTTGCCTGTGCTATTCTATTTTGTGCTATGATTTTTGTGTTTATAAGCTGTGCCTGCTTATCAACCACATAAATTTTATCGGTTTTAAAAAATAAATTTTAAATATTCCTAGCCTATACTAAAGTGGATCTGTTGTTTGTTTTGGGGGGGTTTTAAAGCAACTGCCTAGAAAGTCCGGGTCGGTAAGTGTGCGGTGGTTCAAGTCCCTGTTGGTTTGGGCCCGAAACTTTCCCTCATCCATTAGGACCACATGAGTGGTGGTGAGGGTGAGCGCTAGTCTTTCCGATGAGAGGTAAACCGAGGTCCGTGTGCTAAACATACTTATTTTTAGCGCTCCTAAAAGAACCAAAAAGAGTCTCTGGTTAAAAAAAATTCTGTAGGAAAAAAGCATCTGATATGCAAACAGAACAGTTGCAGTTCAGGAAAACGAAAGGGTGCGCTGCTTTTGTGGTGATGCCCGGCTTTCCCCGGGGAGAGGGCCCGAATTTCAAGCAGTGAAATCTGCTGTGATCAAAAGGGGGGTATGAAATAGAAATAGTAGATAAAATATAATAATAAAATAAAACAAAGACCACAACTTACCAAGATTACCCCAAAACTTATTTAATTAACACAAAGTTGTAATCTTTGGAGTAAACTACCTTCAGTAGCGAAAAATACATTCAATGGACAAGAATGAAACGGGATTAGATTTTTACAAGTTTTGATGCACATCTCGTTAAAAAAAAACAAACAAAACATAAAAACAAACCTAATGACAAGTGCCATGATGTAAAACATACACGCACACCACACACAACCAAACACACACACACACCCGCAAACCGTACACACACACACACACACACACACACACGTATCCACACATACACATACACAAACCGAGGCGCTCAACACACACCCATACACACCACACACACACACCACACACACACACACACACACACACACACCACACACGCATACACACCACACTCAGCATACAAAAAAGGTATACCCAAGCGTATAGTATGTCAATTGAGTTAAAAAGTTTATTTTTCAAGAGTGGTAATCAAGTCTTCCATAAACATAAAATACATGCAAGTTAAAAGCCTACTTTTTAAAAAAAGTGAATAGGAAAAAAAAAACATGTCTAACAGAAAAAGAACTCAGCTAGCACAATTCACATCACCTCACACAACATCACAAGGATATTCATCTCAAAAAGAAGAATTCAGTGATCACTAGCCACATCCACTTCTGCATAAACACACACACACACACACACACACACACACACAACACATCACACACCCTCACACACACACTCACCACAACACACACTCATAAATTACGCATACTCCATCCAGGGTTATCATGGACATCAATTGATGTAAAATATTTTATTTTTCAAAGTGGTATTCAAGTGTTCAATACAAACTTAGTCATCTAGCTTTGTTCACTCAACACACTACACACTCATTTAACTCAACTTTCACTCACTCTCACACACATGCACACAACATACACACTCACTCACACACACCACACACACTCCACCACACACACACACATGCACACATCACACACACACGTGCACACACTCACCTCATTCACACACGGACACGAATCAATTCTCTTTTGCCCCCGTCATGGACTTCCTGATTCTTTTGTGACTGCCCTATATTGTTCTGCTCTTTCTTTTGTTTCATTTTTCTTTTCTTCAGCTCTCTACGCTTTTTCGCATAGTTGTAGGATGTTAGGTGGGGACCCATGGTTTTTTGACTGGTCGGCGTTTTGCCAAGAAGCTCGTTTGCTTTTTCAGTCATGCTGTATTGAAGTATTGTCAGTGTATCTATGTCTGAGTCTATCACAGTGGAGTGCTGCAAACTTTCCCCCTATCCTTGCTTGAAAAATTTCTAATACCTCTGGGTCCTTCAGCTTCTCGAGGGTCAAATTTGATCCTGATGTTCCGCTTGGGGGATTTTCTTTGACGTAGTGGGAAAGTCATCTCACAAGATCATGATCACTCCCTATGTCTGCTCCTGGAAAACTTCGTGTCTGTGCGATGTTAACGCTAGACTGAAACCGTCTTTTCACCATGATGTAATCTATTTGGTTGTAGGCCTAAGTCACCAGACTATTGTTATACTTTCAACTCTCCCTTTTTTTCCCTACCTTCTCCTCCCCCCCCCCCCCACTCTCCCTCTGACCCACCCACCACTTTGGGTGAAGTGTCATGTTGGTTAGTTGACTGCAGCCCGTAATGACGTAATCTGTGTGTGTGGGGGGAATGAAAGAGAGAGAGAGAGAGTAGTGGTGTGTGTGTGTGTGTGTTTGTGTTTGTGTGTTGTATGTTCATGTGTGTGGTGTGGTGTGTGGTGTGTGTGTGTGTGTGTGTGTGTGTGTCTGTGTGTGTCTGGGGAGAGAGAGAGAGAGAGGTGTGTTCCTGGTGTGTGTGTGTGTGTGTGTGTGTGTGTGGTTGTGTGTGGCACATGCAGTCACCTGTATGTGTGAAAGAGAGCGAGAGAGAGTGGTGTGTGTGTGAATGGGAGTGAGTGAGTGGGTGAGGAGTGAGTTTTGTGTGAGAGAGAAAGAGTTGTGTCTTTTGGGGGTGAGAGAAAGAAGGGGAGAGGAGGAGAGGAGGGAAGTGGGTGAAGAGAGAGAGAAGCAAGAGGGGGTAATGGTGGTGTTGGTGTGTGGTGGTGGAAAGGGGGGGGGGGGGTGGGGGGGGTTTGGGGTGGATTTGGGTATAAAGGGGAGGTGATGGGGGGTTTGTGTGTGTGTTGGATTTGTGTGTTGTGTGTCGTTTTTTTTTTTTTGGGTTGTGGTATGTTGTTTTTTAAGCCTGTGTGGGTTGGGGTTTTTTTTTTTTTAGTGTTTGTGTGTTGTTTGTTGTTATGTCGTGGGTTGTGTGTGTGTTTGGTGTTGTGTGTGTGTGTTTGGGGGGTGGGTGTTGGGGGGGAGTTTTTATTTCGGAAAATTTTCCCTTGTGTGATTTTTTATGTGTGTGTTTAGTTGGTGTTTGTATAGGGGACACAAAGGTATCTTTCCAAAGCGAAGGGTTTTGGTTGTACAAGATGTTGTGTGTTTTCGGCTTGGTGGGTTGTTTTGTTATGTGTTTGGTTTTTGTTATTTGGGGTTTCCTTTGTATTTAAGGGTTTTTTTTTTTTTAAAGATATTTTTGTTGATTTTTCACCAGTCCCCGTGTGTACCCCTCCAGTTCCCTGCACCTGTCTACCCCAAAAATATTTCGAAATTTCGGTTGTGTTGAAAGTTTGTGTGTGTGCTTTTTTCCCTTTATTGTTTTGTTTGTTTTTTTTTTATGCTTTACTCTTTTTCTGCTTCTTGGTATTATTTTTTTTTTTTCCCCCCGGTTTAAAAGATAATTGAAAAACCCTCAGATTGGTGCCCGTCTTTTGGGGGCTTGGCAGCTTTACCCTTCCCATTGGGAAAAAGTGGTTTTACTTTCGAAATTTAAGGACAAAACGGGGTTGTATTGAAAGGTTTAAAATTTTTAAACCCTCATCAAAAGGGGGGGAAAGGGGAAAGGGGGGGAGGGGGGTTTTGGAAAAATTGGGGCAAAAAAGAAAAAGAAAGAGAGGGGTGGAGGATGGGGGATGAGGGAAACGGGGAAAAGGGAGAGGGAAAACAAAGTGGGAGGGGAGAGGAAAAAGAAAAAAAGGGAAAAGGGAAGAACAGGAAAAAAAAGAAAAGGAGGGAAGGAAAAAAAAGGGGGGGGGGGAAAAAGGGGGGGAGGGAGAGGGGGGGGAGAGGAGGGGGGAGGGGGGGGAGAGAAGAAAAGGGGGGGAAAGGGAGGAAAGAGGGAGAGAGAGAGGGAGGAAGAGGGAGAGAGAGAGAGAGAGAGAGGGGAGAGAGAGGAGGAGAGAGGGGGAGAGGGAGAAGAGGGAGAGAGGAGAGAGAAAGGGTGAGAGGAGAGGGAGAGGGGATGAGGAGAGAAGAGGGGAGAGAGAGAGGGAAGGGAGAGAGGAGGAGAGGGAGAGAGAGAGAAGAGGGAGACAGAGGGGAGAGAGGAGAGAGAGGAGAGAGAGAAGGAGAGAGGAGAGAAGGGAGAGAGAGAGAGAGGAGAGGGAGAGAGAGAGAAGAGGAGAGAGGGGGAGAAAAGAGGAGGGAGGGAGAGAAGGAGAGAGAGGGAGAGGGAGAGAGAGAGGAGAGAGAAAAGGAGAGAGAGAGGGAGAGGGGAGAGGGGGGAGAGGGAGAGGGGGAGAGAGAGAGGAGAGAGAGGGAGAGAGAGAGAGAGGAGAGAGAGGGAGAGAAAGGGAGAGGAGAGAGAGGAGAGGGAGAGGGAGAGGGAGAGGAGAGAGAGAGAGAGAGGAGAGAGAGAGAGAGAGGAGAGAGAGAGAGAGGGAGAGAGAGGGAGAGAGAGAGAGAGGAGAGAGAGGGAGAGAGAGGGAGAGGGAGAAGAAAGAGAGAGAGGGAGAGGAGAGGGAGGAAAAGAGAGGGAGAGAGAGAGAGGGAGAGAGAGAGGGAGAGAGAGAGGAGAGAGAGGAGAGAGGAGAGAATATAGAGAGAGGGAGGGAGAGAGAGGGAGGGAGGAGAGGGAGAGAGAAAGGGAGAGAGAGAGAGGGGGAGAGAGAGAGGGAGATAGAGGGAGAGAAAGAGGGAGAGAGGGGAGAGGGAGAGGGGAGAGGGAGAGAGAGAGAAAGAGAGAGAGAGAGAGAGAGGAGGAGAGAGAGAGAGAGAGAGAGAGAGAGAGACAAAGAGAGAGAGGTTTTCTTGTGTTTTTATTCGTTTTTATTTATTTGTTAGGGTTTTTAAAAATTTTTAGTTTACTTTTTAAAAAAGATGCATGCTTTATAATGTACTATGTTGTGAATTTTATGGTGTAACATATCATGATAATAATCCTGTGTGCATGCGTGCGCGTATGTAGGCCTACATAATTATGTGTGTGTGTGTGTGTTTACTCGCGCGTGTGCATACAACCATGAATTGCCATTTTATTTGTTTGTTTGGTTGGGTTTTTTGGGTTGTTTTTTTATACGCGAGTGTCCATAAATATGCAGATGAATTTTTTTAAGGTATGGGAAATGGTTGCCTGTGCTATTCTATTTGTGCTTGATTTTTGTGTTTATATAGCTGTGCCTGCTTATCAACCACATAAATTTTATCGGTTTTTAAAAAATAAATTTTAAATATTTCCTATCCTATACAAAAGTGGATCTGTTGTTTAGTGGTTAAGCAACTGCCTAGAAAGTCCGGGTCGGAAGTGTGCGGTGGTTCAAGTCCCTGTTTGGGCCCGAAACTTTCCCCTCATCCATTAGACCATGAGTGGTGGTGTGGGTGAGCGCTAGTCTTTCCGATGAGAGGATAAACCGAGGTCCCCGTGTGCTACACATACTTATTTTTAGCGCTCCTAAAAGAACCAAAAGAGTCTCTGGTAAAAATTCTGTAGGAAAAAAGCCACTCTGATATGCAAACAGAAACAGTTGCAGTCAGGAAAAAAAAGGGTGGCGCTGCTTTTGTGGTGATGCGCTTTCCCCGGGGAGAGCGGCCCGAATTTCACGCACTGAAATCTGCTGTGACTCAATGGGGTATGAATAGAAAAAGTAGATAAATATAATAAATAAATAAACAAAGACCAAACTTACCAAGATTACCCCAAAACTTAATAATTAACACAAAAGTTGTATCTTTGGAGTAAACTACCTTCAGTAGCGAAAAATACAATTCAATGGACAAGAATGAAACGGGATTAGATTTTTACAAGTTTTGATGCACATCTCGTTAAAAAAAAACAACAAACAAAAACAAACATAATGACAAATGCAATGATGTAAAACATCACACGCACACACACACACACACACACACACACACACACCCCGCAACCGTACACACACACACACACACACACACACAGTATACACACATACACATACACAAACACGAGCGCTCACACACACATACACACACACACACACACACACACACACACACACACACACACACACACACACACGCATACACACTCACACTCAGCATACAAAAATTATACCCAAGAGTAGTATGTCAATTGAGTAAAATAGTTTATTTTTCAAGAGTGGTAATCAAGTCTTCCATAAACATAAAAATCCATGCAAGTTAAAAGCCATACTTTTTAAAAAAGTGAATAGGAAAAAACATTTCTTAACAGAAAAATAACACAGCTAGCACAATTCACATCACCTCACACACATCACAAGATATTCATCTCAAAAAGAAGAATTCAAGTGATCACTAGCCACATCACTTCTGCATAACACACACACACACACACACACACACACACACACAACACTCACACACACTCACACACACACACACACAAAACCACTCAAAATTACGCATACTCCTCCAGGGTTATCATGGACATCAATTGAGTAAAATATTTTATTTTTCAAGAGTGGTAATCAAGTGTTCAATACAAACTTAAGTTCATCTAGCCTTTGTCACTCACACACACATACACACTCATTCACTCACTCCACGTCACCACACACATGCACACACATACACACTCACTACACACACACACACCACACACCACACACACACACAACTGCACACACTCACACACACACGTGCACACATCACTCATTCACACACAGACACAGAAACACAGACACAGACACAGATACACACGCACACACACACAGACACACATATGCACACACTCACTCAAACACACACAGAGAATCCATAGTTAATCAATTCGATTCAATCACTTTCTTATTTCATAATCAGAAAAATTCATGCAAGTTAAAACCAATACTTTAAAACAAAAAAAGTGAATAGGAAAAAAACATTTCTTCACAGAAGAATAACACAGCTAGCACAATTCACATCTATCACCTCACACACATCACAAGATATTCATCTCAAAAAGAAGACTTCAAGTGATCACTAGCCACATCACTTCTGCAAAACACACACACACACACACACACACCACACACACACACACACACACACACACACACACACGCCCAACACACACACACACACACACACACACACACTCAAAATTATTCATATGCCTCCAAGGTTAACATGGACATCAATTGAGTAAAATATTTTATTTTTCAAGAGTGGTAATCAAGTGTTCCATACAAATTTAAGTTCATCTAGCATTTGTCACTCACACACATATACACATCATTCACTCACTCACACACACATGCACACACATACACACTCACTCACACACACACACACACCACACACACAACACACCACACACACACAACACACACACACACACACACAGAATCCATAGTTAATTCAATTCAATTCAATCACTTTCTTACTTCATAATCAGAAAAATTCATGCAAGTTAAAAGCCATACTTTAAAAAGAAGTGAATAGGATAAAACATTTCATCACAGAAAAATACCACAGCTAGCACAATTCACATCTATCACCTCACACTCATCACAAGATATTCATCTCAAAAAGAAGAATTCAAGTGATCATTAGCCACATCATTTCTGCATAACACACATACATACACACACACATACACATACACACTCACTCATCACACACACAACACACACTCACTCACACACACATACACACAAACTCACTCACTCACACACACACACAATACAGAATCCATATTTATTCAATTCAATTACTTTCTTATTTCATAATCAGAAAAAATCATGCAAGCTAAATGCCATACATTAAAAATAAAAACGTGAATAGGAAAAAACATTTCTTCACAGAAGAGTAACACAGTTAGCACAATTCACATCTATCACCTCACACACATCACAAGATATTCATCTCAAAAAGAAGAATTCAAGTGATCACTAACCACATCACCCTTTTGCGTAAAACACCAACCACAGACACACAGACACACCACCCCACCGCACACACCCCCAAAAAAAC
>CM054164.1:24349529-24374529 GCA_028751875.1 Rapana venosa
TTGCGCACAAAGGAAAAATCTTCGCAAGTCACTCTCCTGCCAGCAACAAAACAAAACAAAACAAAACACGTCTGGAATGACTTCAACACACAAACAGGGAGGAGGGTGGAAGGAGAGGGGGCGGGGGGGGGGGGGGGGGGGGGTCCGATAGCCTAGTCGTTAGAGTGATGGCTCATGATCTGCTGACGGAGGAGGGATGGGGGTTTCCAATCTTGTTCAAGAGGATTTTTCTTCTGGAGTTAACATCAGTACTGATTTCACACTCCCCTAAAAGTCATTCGGATGAAGCTATAAACCGAGGTTTCGTGTGTGAACGCACGCAGAATATCTTGCCACATATTCAAACCTGTTCTGCTTTTCGGAAGAGTAGGCCATTCTGTGCCAGTGGGAACAGATGACAAAATCGACAAAACTTCATACATACGGGGACTGGGTGTAAAAAACAGCGCATGAGTGCTTATCCCATTATCTTCGTAATAAAAGAATAAAATGCACACACACGCACATACACACGCACACACACACACACACACACACACACACACACACAGATCACTGTAACTTTCAGGACGAGAACCTGTGCAGAACCCACGCAGAACGTCTTGCACACCTTAAAAAAGTTAAAACCTGTTCCACCTTTTTTTAAACTTTTTTTTTAAAGAGTAAGCCTTTGTGTGTGGGGCGGGTGGGGTAGGGATGACAAAGGTTACAGATTATCAGCAACAGGAAAGATATTCCCCCCTTAGTTATCACAGTTTAATCTGAACTTCTCTCATTCAGGCCATTTTGAAAGGGTTCTGACAAAATATATACAAAACCACTTACATTCAGGGACTGGGTGTTTAAAAACAAAAGCAAACGCTGCTTATTCCATTATCTTTATCATCATCATCATCATCATCAGACCCGTGACCTTGGCGGTCGTGGGGGAGACATGAAAGACGATGCCGTGGTAAGCCTCCTCCATCCATCTCGGTCCTCGGCTCTGCGCAGTAGTGCCGAGTCATTCATCCTGGTCCATTCTCTGATGTTGTCCATCCATGACTTGTTCTGTCTTCCCCTCCTTCTGCCACCTTCGAGTGTTCCCTGCAGTACTGTTTTGGGCAGAGTGTTGTGGCGGGTGACGTGGCCGAACCATGTCAGCTTTTTCTTCTTGACGATGGTGAGAAGGGGTTCCTGTGGACCTGCCAGCCGTGTTATTTGACTCTTGACAAATTCGTTGGTCTTTCGTTCTCTCCAGGATATGCCCAGTAGTTTTCTATGGCATTTTGTTTCGAATGACTGGATTCGCTTTGCTGTTTCAGCAGTCAATGTCCTATCTTTATAATAATGTTTAAAACGTAAATCTAAAAACGAAATAACCCCCCCCCCACACACACACACACAGAGGTATTCAGTATACAATCCCTTGCAAAATACAGCAGATATCTATAATATTATATACACACACACAAAACACTGAGTGATATTTTTGAGGCCATACATGAAGGGCTGGTCTTTCACTTAAATATTTTAATTTTTTTTTACATTCAGTGCTTACACACACACACAACACACACACCACACACCACACAAACACCATATAATATATTATATATATATATATATATATATTAATTTATAAATAAAATTTTTATATATTAATATATATAATAGATTAGATATAGTATAATCTTGAACGCCTTCCGAAGAGACTATATCCCAAAGGTCCTGCAGAACATCTTGAGAAAACGTTAAAACCGTTCCGCTTTGGAGGTAGTATTTGTGCCAGACCACAATGACAAAAATTGTTAGAAGACTGGGTGTAAAAAGCAACGAGTGCTTATATTATTCTAAAATAAAATAATGGAATCTAATATTAAAAAAATTTTCAGTATACATGTCTTGCAAAATATACAGTATCAATTACTTTATAACCGTGCAAAAAATGTTCCTAGCCAGATATGTAAATATATATATATATATATATATTATATATATATATAATTATATATATAGAGAGAGGGGAGGGGAGAGGAGAGAAGAGGAGGGGAGAGAGAGAGAGAGAGAGAGGGGTCTCTGACACCTAGAATTTCCTTACGATTATGTTATGGGAGACCTTTACCTTTAACCTTCGATGAGACATACCCAGGTTCGTCAAACCATGCGAACACCTTGGAATGGGTTAAACTAGGGTGTTTTTCTTTCCTTTTTTTTAAAAATTCAAAAAACTAAAGCTCCAATTAGAGAGGTTTTCAAGTACTCCTTGCAAAGTAGCAGACATTTCAACTATAATATTTATACTGGAGCAACCCGGGGAGGGTGTATTTGAGGAAGATGAAGAACTGGTCTTTACTTAACAAAATTTTTTATTTTTTTTTTTTTTAAATACATTATGCTTAAAAGATGGGATATCCCAGTCAATATATATATTTTTATATATATATTTTTAATATATTTATATATATATATATCCCTTTAAGAAGAAGGCTATATATAATAATGGGGGGGATAGCCAGTGTCGGAAGCACTCGTTTTCCCCCACCCAAAGTTAAGCAGCATCGAGCGTGGTTCCCAGGGATGGGTGACCGTTGGTACCTTGGTACAGTACAGTTCCCCAGTTCACCCACTGTAAATGGGTACCTGCCTCTTTAGGGTCAGGGAAGTAAAGAGCAGGGAGAGGAGATGGGCGCCGCCTCAATATGCTGGCCTAGAGAAGTGAGGCTCTGCCGCCTCGCTCCCTACACTTATAGGTTAGGGGATCCTTTACCCTTACCAATATATATATATATAAAAATATTAATATATATATATAAATCTTCGGCAGATTAACAGAAAAATAAATGAAACAGCGCTACCTGTCACTTTGTTTGCCATTAGCTAAAAACTTTCTGAACACAGTGCTAACTTAAAGTAATAAACCCACTTCTTGGAAACAACACTTAAGAAAAAGGCCCCAAAAAGAGAGAGAGCTAGGAGAGAGAAAAAGCGTGTTGTTTTCTCGAGGTATAACCCTTGGCAAAAGAGAGAGAAAGAGAGACGCTCGCAGTACGTGAAGAGAGAGAAAGTTGCCAGCACGTCCTTTTAAGGTGGTAGGATGCTTCTGTAGCTCGGAGACACCCTGTGATAGGATTGAATGAATGTGGGATACAATACAAACAATACACATTGATCCACGCCCCTCGCTCCACCCCACTTAAACACATGGTCAGCAGAAAATTGGAAAGTCACTGTGAGGGACAGATTGTCAAGTTCCACAACTTTGTCACCTTGAGATGGCCAAAAACATTTCTTTGTGAAAGGGACTTAGTTTCCACAGTGGCACCAAATGATGCCCTGTCGTATTTCCTTCTCCTTGTGTTTTCTTTCACATCCGGGTAGTTTTTCTATTATTCAGACAGCCAGCATCGAGTTTCTTGTCATCCCCCAACCCGCTCACAGTAGTACCAGGGTGTTAATAATTAAGGTGGGGTAGATTATTGGATTAGCCACACATGTTACATGTCTACAGAAACAAAGAACTAAGGCTCTGGCAAGTCGGAAGGAGTGTTGGAAATCCTATGGTCATTTTTTTTTTTACACGACTTGACTGTAGCTTTCAGTAAAACGCACTCATTGTCCTCAAACAAACCCTTCAAACCCTGATGTCTTAATCATCGGTGAAGATTGTGTAAACGTTGTATCCAACACAAGTCAGCACTATTCCTCTCCTGTTTTTAAAAGAAAAGAACAGCTGCAATACTTTCAATGATCTTTATTTTCCAAGGGTAACAGAGTATTCATATACTTTTTTGTTTCAAAGCTCACAGGAGAGAGAGAGAGAGAGGGGAGAGAGAGAGAGAGAGTGAGAGAAAAGATTAATGATGAATAAATGATGATTTTTTTTGCAAGGGTAAAAGAGAAAGTTATATACTGTTTTCCATCCGCCCCAGGAAGAGAGTAGAGGAGAAAATGAGGAGAGAGAGGAGAGAGAGAGAGGAGAAGAAAAGAATGATTCTTTATTTTCCAAGGGTAACAAGTATTCATATACATTTTTAATCGGTCAGGAAGAGAGAGAGAGGGGAGAGAGAGAGAGAGAGGAGAGAGAGAGAGAGAGAGAGGGGGGGGGGGAATAATTGAATGAATGATCTTTTTTTTCCCAAGGGGTTTACAGCTAAGCATTCATATTCTTTTTTTTTTTCATCCCATCAGAGAGAGCAAGAAAGAGAGAGAAGAGAGAGAGAGAGAGAGATGAGGGGAGAGGGGAGAGGAGAGACCAAGAGAGACAGACACACAGACACACAGACAAAACAGACACAGACAGACACACAGACAGACACAAAACAGAAAACAGACAGACAGACAGACAAAACAAACAGACGGGACAGGACACAGAGAGAGACTGGGCTTCCGGCAACAATACTAAAACAAAACAAACCTGTCACACAAATAAACCCTAGAAAAAAAAACAAAAACAAAATCTTCAGGAAATGACCCCCTTGGTCCAAGGGGATAAGTAAAGTAGTTTGAGGTAAGGTCAGAAAGTAGAAGGAAAAGAAAGGAAAAAAAATGAGTCATCCACCCTAAAGTCTTAACCTCCTCACACAGCCCCCCCCCCCCCCCCCCACCACCACCACCACCATCCCCCCCAACCACCTGGTGAGAAAAGTGTGAGATATTGTTAGACACTAGGAATGATAAGCCCAGGGCCCCCAAAGCAAGAACTACTAGTTTTTTAAGTTTTGATTTGGGGGGGGGGGGGGGAGGTAGTGATGTAAGAAACAAGGGGGAGTGGGGGAGGGTTGGGGAGCAGGAAATGAGGGGGTAGGGGTGGGTGGGTGGAGGGTGGGGAAGGGGTTACTGGAGGCTTGCATGTCAGTTAAGTTTGAGGGAGGGGGGGGGGAGAGGGAGGGGAAAGGTGGTGTTTGGAAGAAACAATGGGAGTGGGGAAGGGTTGGGGAGCGAGAGTGGGGGGAGGGGGGGGTGGGTGTTGGGGTGGTGGTGGGAAAGGGTTTTTTTAATTTTTTAATTTATTTATTCTTTTATATCCAGGATAAGGGAAAATAAGCCTTTTGTGCTTTTTTTTTTACATCTAGTCCCGTGTGTATGCGGTTTTTGTAAATTCTGTCATCTTTTCCCCACCGGCACACAATGGCTTCCCTTTCCGAAAAGCAGCCGAACAAGATTTAAGTGTGCTGCAAGATGTTCTGCATGCTTTCGCACACGGGGCCTCATTTTTTTGAAGTCTCTTTCCGAAGGACTTTGGTGGAGAGTGGAGTCGGGAAATGAAGTTAAGTCCTTTGGATGAGACTATGAACCAAGGCTCCTGGGGCAAACGCATTCACAACATCTTGCGCACACGTTAAATCCTGTGCCGCTGTTTGAAAGAGTTGGCCATTATGTGCCAGTGGGAACAGATGACAAAATTTTAAAAAAACCGCGTACACACGCATCATTTTTAAAAAAAAAATCATCTGAGCGCTTTGATTTGTTGCTTTACAAGATTCAGCGCTATATAAATTCCATACATTCTTCTTCTTCTTCTTCTTCTTCTTTAACTCCAGAGGAAAAATCCCCAACCCTTGAACGGGATTCGAACCCGGGTCGTCAAATCGCGAGCGCAATGTTCTAACCACTAGGCTATCCCTGTGCTTGATTTACTCAGAAATCAAAGAAACCCTCCAAAACACAGTGATTATATTTATTTAATTTACAAAATTTTCTCTTTTCTCTCTTTTCTCTCTCTCTCTCTCTCTTTTTCTCTCTCTCTACTCTCTCCCCCTCTCTCTCTTCTATCTCTCCTCTCCTCTCTCTCTCTCTCTCTCTCTTGTTGATGGCATCTAATTACAAGGCGACTTGTTTTTCCCTGTATAAAAGAAAGCTACTTTCGACTTCGGGAGATTGAGTTGAGAAAGTTGTGTTTCCCCCTGTACCCACCAAACTCTGACAGGATTTTTTTTGTATACATTATATGTGAGGTTTTATATTATAATTATATATATATATATTATATAATATAATATATAGAGAGAGAAGAGAGGAGAAAGAGAGAGAGAGAAAGAGAGACAGACAGAAGACAGACAGACAGACAGACAGACAGACAGAGACACACACAAAGGGAATTAAGGCACTGGCAGGTCTGCACTTGGAAAAGCTGACGTTGTGGGAGATAGCAGTAACAATCCCCAACCTTAAGTCATTCATACTGACAGCCGCCCAATATTCCAAACCACAAGAATTTATTGACTCAATGCGATTGAAGTCGAATTGCCTTAACCGCTCACCGATAGCGTCCGTCGATAACATTAACAGATCAATCAAGAGACAGATACAAACGTACAATGACACACACGTGAAGAGATAGGATCTAAGGTAATCTGACTTGATAATTACTCCTGATATAGGGATGGGGTTTTCGGTGATGGGCCTAACGAGCACATAGGAATGAGCTCATAATTATTGTACTGAAATTATACTATTCTAATATCACCGAAAGCGAACAGTCGTTTGACTGTATTGAAATAACCGGAATGATAGCTACTTGATTAGCATGCTTTGTACAAACACACTGGGGATGTAGCCACGTGAGCACAATTTTTTTAAACTGATAGATAGATAAATAAAGTACAGGGTTTGTGTTTCCAACAAGCTAGCCATCAAATTCACAAAAGCAGATTCAGCACATTTCAGGAAGAGTTACAATTGAAATCGTGTTCATTACAGAACGTTTTAGATAAGAATATCACAGCGTATGTCAATATTGCCCGAGAATCAGTTACACTCTCTCTCTCTCTCTCTTTCTCTGTGTTCTCTCCTCTCTCTCTCTCTCTCTCTCTCTCTCTCTCTCTCTCTCGCTCTCTTTCTGTGTGTGTGTGTGTGTGGTTGTGTGTGTGTGTGTGTGTGTGTGCGCTGTGAATTTACACTGCTCATTCTAAAGCATTCTTCCCCCCTTCCCCCACTTTTTTTTGGAAAACTTTCCCAGTAAGCCTTTTCCCTATCCTCTAATTTCACTGAAATTGGAAAGAAAAAGAAGAGCAACAACAAACACACACACGCGCGCGCGCGCGCACACACACACACACACACACACACACACACACACACACACACACACACACACACCACACACACACACACACACACACACACATCTAATATCACGTAATGTGAAAAGACGTTAACTTAAAGAAGAACACACACACACACACTCGCTGTTGTTGTTGTGTATGTATATTTTGTGTTTGTTTGATTGTTTATTTCCTTGTTGTGGTTGTTCTTGTTGATTCATCTTTTTGTTGTTGTTTTATTCAGTTGTTTGTATGGTTGAAGGTTTTTTGTGATATGTGTGTGTGAGGGGGGGGGGGGGGGGGGAAGCAGTTGGTGTGGGTTTTTATTTTTATTCTTTTTTTGTCTTCTTTGTTTGTTTTGGTTTTGGTTTTTCTTTGTTGCTTGTTTGTGTTATGACGGATATTTTTTCAAGATTTTTGAATTATTTGAATTGTATGATCTAATATTTTTCTGGGTTTTTTGTTTTGTTTTTAATTCCACATATGCATATGTTATTGTGGGTTTTTTTGTTTGATTTGTATAGTTTACCATAGATTAGGTTTTTTTAATTCTATGTCTGCATATACATTATCTTTATTTTCTCGCTTTTTTTTCTTTCTTTAGATAGATGGCTTGATGAAAAAAAGCAAATGCACTGCTTATTCAATGTACCATCTGAAAATAAAAGTTTGACTTTGAATAAAAGTTTGACTTTGACTTTGACTTTGACTTTGACACACACCCCACACACACACACACACACACACACACACACACACAACACACACACACACACACACAACACACACACACACAACTAAAGCGGAGGGCCCGAGTGCGAACGCATGCAGAACATCTTGGGCACACGTTAAAAAACCCCCTTCGTCTCTCGGAAGAATAGGTCATTGTGTGCTGGTGGGAGCTGATGACAAAGTAAAAACACACACCAGCATGCACACAGGTGTACACACACACACACACACACACACACACACACAACACACACACACACACACAACACACAACACATCCAATGCCCCCTCCTCCCCAACCCCTCCCCCCATAATTTCTTTGTATTTTTTTCCTTTTATCTTGTGCACAGACACTAATAGGTAAACACCAACACACACACACATACACACACACACGCACGCACGCACCCACACACACACACACGTTCTCTATACATTGTAACTTTATCTTTGGTCTAATATCACCTTGAGTGAACAGAGGTTAGATTAAAGAAAGAACACTGCGTGTGAACGTCTGAAGTTGATTAAAACTGATCTAAAAAAAAACACGTAGATCTGGAGCTTTATGAAAAACTGTAGTCCTGTTTCCATGAAAAAGCAGACACAACATCTCCTATCTCCTGCACGCTAAACGACTGTTGAATCACAATTTTACAGGTTTTGCTGTGTTTTGGGGGGGATTTTTAAAAAAAAGTAAACCACCATCTGTCTGTCTGTCTTGGGGGCTATTTCCTCACTACTGAGCACAGGTTTGTGTGTACAGGGAAATAAGCTCTTTAACATGCAACAGTAAAACAATAATCATCTGGAAAATGGATGGATGCACAGCAAAAGGAAACCGTGTTGTTGTTGTCGTTGTTGTTGCTTCCATTGGTGATTTTTTTTAAAAGAATACTTATTTTGTCTTCAGTTGACGTAATATTCATAAGAAGATGCAACTTCCTTCAAAATGTTATTTAAACCACATTTAGAGTTAAAAAAAAGAAAAGAAAAGATCAGACCTCAAGTGTCTGTTCTTTTTTTCTCTATCTTTCTCTTTTATTTCGGCCAGGTTTTGTAAAATTATGTCATCAGTGGTGTCCACCACAGGCACACAATGGGCTACTCTTTCCAAAGAGTGGAACGGGTTTTAACATGTGCTCAAGATGTGTGGGATGTGTGTTGTGTGTGGTGTTGTGTGTGTGTGTGTGTGTGTGTGTGTGTGTGTGTGTGTGTGTGGTGGGGTGTGTGTGTGTGTGAGTAACAATAATAATATATGGAATTTATATAGCGCTGAATCTTAACTCAAATCATTTACAGGCATGCAACTTTCCTCAAATCTATCTATCTATCTGTCCTGTAGTCTGACGACCGTGGGGGCACCCTCAAAGACTCAACAACCAGTTCCCTCCATTCCTCTCTCTGTTCTGCCTTTCTCAGGGTTTTGTTGAGTTCTAGGCCTGTCCATTCGCTGATGTTATCCTCCCAGCTCTTCCTTGGTCTGCCTCTTCTTCTTCCTCCTTGGACAGTGCCTTGCAAAACTGTCTTTGCAAGTCCTTTGAATCTTGTGACATGCCCATACCATTTAAGTTTACGTTTTTTCACGATCGTTAGAAGGTTCTCATAGGGTCCAATGGTTTGCTGGATTTGTTATGCACGCTTTCGTTGCTTATGTGGTCTTTGTGGGAGATGCCAAGGAGTCTCCAAAAGCATCTCATCTCCACCGCCCGTACTCTTCTCTCCAAATCTGCAGTCAGGGTCCATGATTCACAGGCATACAGAAATATGGATAGACAAGGGAGGCATTAGCCTGATCTGGAGATAAATGAGATATTTTTATCTCTCCAGATGGGGTTTAGTTTTGACAAAGTGTTATTGTCTGTGCAGTCCTGCATACTACTTTTGGCTTGGATCCCTGGTCTGTACAATGGCTCCCAGGTACTTGAAGCTTTGAACTGTTTGCAGCTTCTGGTCATTAACCCTGATATCAGTGCTAATGCCTTGGTGTTATTAGTCATCAGTTTTTGGGCTTCTCTGCACTGATTTCCCTGCGTATGTTTTGGAGGCCTTATTCAAGTGTTCTGTTAGGCTGGCAAGCTCTTTTTCTGATCCTGCTTTCCATCAATGTCATCTGCGAAACGGAGGTTTGTGATCGTTCTGCCACCAATGCTGACTGAACCTTCATGATGTTCCAGTGCATCAGCCCTGATTCTCTCAAGGAAGATGTTGAAAGAGTGGGTGAGAGTAGACAGCCCTGCCTTTACTCCAATTGTTGTTCGAACCATTCTCCAATGTTGTTGTTGTAGTACACTGCACTGGTGGCCTCTCTGTACAGTGTTTGATGACTTGATCAGGTTTGCATTGATGCTGTACAAATTCATGGTTGCCCACAAAGCTGATGCCCACCCTGTCAAATGCCTTCTTAAAATCGATAAATACGTGGTAAAGGTCTTGGGTTTATGTTGAAGGTACCGCTCACATAGTATTCTGAGGTTGAATATCTGTTCTGTTGTGCTGCGCCCTGCTCTGAAACCTGCTTGTTCCTCAGCAATGATGGTCTCTGCTTGTGGCTTCAGTCTATTCAATATTATCTGCACCATGACCTTGCTTGGGTGGCATATGAGGCTGATTGTGTGGTAATTATGGCATTTTTGTAGATTTCCTTTCTTGGGGAGGGTGATGATGAGTGACTGTGTCCATGGTGTTGGCTATTTTCCTGTCTGCCAGATCTTGTTGCAGATTCTTAGTAGGGATATTTCAAGTTCATGCACACACACATACATATACACACGCACACTCACACACACACATACACACGCACGCACCCCCTCCCCCCCCCCTCCACACACACACTTAGGTGGAGATGAAGGATGCTGTTGAAAAGTAGGAACATATATGAGGGGAAAGTGTCAGGTAGGAAATAAGTGCGTTTTGATGCTGGATTTGAAGGTATCAAGTGAAGGCTTTTGGCGAAGTAAAAGAGGGAGTTCATTCCAGGTGGATGGACCAGAAACAGAGAAACAGAGAAAGAGCAACGGTCAACAGAGGCACAGAGTACAGTACACTACAATACACAATGCCACATACCACAGATCCACAACAATAACAACTAACCAGACAACAGAACCCCTATGGGCAGATCAGAGTGACTCAAGCAAGGTGGGGAAGCTCTCAGACCTGGTGACATGGCCTGTATAGTAACTAGGATGAGCTCTTCTAGTCCACAGTCTTCCTTCCCTTGAGGCGTTGAATACACAGTTTTGTCTTTGGTCCACAAAAGAATCCAGAGAGAGAGAGGGGTGGTATGTTGGTGCTTTGGTGCGAAGACTCCACAAACGCCCTTATTAATGGTCAGGCCAGAGGCTATCCGGCTATCAGCTGAAATCTCTTCAAGGGCTCAAGGGTTTCCTGCTTGTTAAGTGCTCATTGTTTCTCTCAGGGTCTCCAGGAGAAGAGGCCGTGTGTTGGTCTTGTGGTGTGAAGAGTCCACAAAGGCCAGTGGTAGGGGTGACCCTAGGCTACCTGGTTTATGACAGATCTTTAAGTAAGTGATTCAGGTTTTTAACAGGTTTTTCCCTGAGAGAGCTGTGTGTTGATGTTCTGGTGCTAAAGTGTCCACAAAAGGCTTCCTTGGTAAGGAAGCCCCTAAGACTACCTGTAGTATCACAGGTATTTAAGTCATTCAGGGTTTTAACAGGTTTTTCCCTGTGTGTTGATGTTCTGGTGCTAAAGTGTCCACAAAAGGCTCCCTTGGTAAGGAAGCCCCTAAGACTACCTGTAGTATCACAGGTATTTAAGTCATTCAGGTTGTTAACAGATTTTTCCCTGAGAGAGCTATGCTAAAGTGTCCACAAAAGGCTTCCTTGGTAAGGAAGCCCCTAAGGCTACCTAGGTAGCCAGCTCTGAGCTTTGAAAAGCTCTTTAAGTGCTGCAAGGTGTTTTAACAGGTTTTTATCTGAGAGGGCTGTGGTGATCTGGTGTGAAGTGTACACAAAGGCCCTTAAAAGTAAGTTTTTAGGCTACCTGGCTGCCTAGCTATATCCAGCTGTCATCTAAAAGCTTTTTAAGTGGGCAAGGTTTCTTAAAGTCACGTTGATAGATAGATCACAAGTTGGTTCTAGACGGATCCATAGATCACAAGTTGGGTGTAGATGGATCCATAGATCACAAGTTGGGTCTAGATGGATCCATAGATAGCAAGTTGGTTCTAGATGGATCCCTAGATCGCAAGTTGGGTCTAAGAGACAGAAGTAACAGGGAGTAGACCATACAGTAACTATCATCACAAAATCATTTATACCACCTTATGTCACCGCAGGTTTCTCTGCATGAAATTCCGGCTGCTCTTTCCAGGCAAAAGAGCCTGTAGCCACAAGAGCAGCGTCACCCATTATTTTTTTTCCTGTCTGCCACTGTATTTGTTTTCCTGGCTTTTTTCTACAGAATTTTTGCCAGGAGCAACTCTCTTGCTGCCCGGGGTTCTTTTACGTGTGCTAAAAAATTTTGTGCAACACACAGGACCTCAGGGTTTATCATCATATCCGAAAGACTAGCACCCAGACTACCACTCATGGTCTAATGGATGGGGGAAAAGTTGGTTTAAATAGATTTTTATTCAGAAAACATGAATATTATACATACATAAATTGAGAGAATAAAAGCAAATGCAAAAAATGCAAATGCACTGCTTTGCTGAAAAAGTGCAAATGCATTGCTTATTCAATGTACCATCTGGAAATAAAAATTTGACTTGACTTGACTTGACTTGACTTGAGAGCAATAACAAGCAAACAGCTAATGGCATGCTCGAAACATTATATTTTACTCATTTAATTCGGCACCAGACAAGCGCTCGAGTGGAACCTGCAGGGGAAAAGGAAGAGAGGGGGCCCCAAACAGACCTGGAGGAGAAGCCTGCATAGTGAGCTGAGAGACTCCAGCCTGACATGGGAAGAGGCCAAGACCCTTGCCAGAGACAGGAGAAGGTGGAGGGACGCTGTTGAGGCCCTATGCTCCGCTAGGAGCTATAAGGACTAAGAAGAAGAAGAATTCGGCATCTAATGAGCCTTAGTTATAAATCAACGTAGCATGAAGGTAGTGTTTTCCCCAACACCATTTTAGATCAGACATTTGAGAACAAGCTCTCCCCAAGCTGCCTGCAACCATGCTCAAGGGAAAAAAAGGAGGGGGGTGGAGGAAGTTTGTGGTCTAAACTGGGATCGAACCACCACCACCACCCACTTCTGACCTGGACTTTTCGTTTTCTTAAACAGGTGGGTTACCTGTAAACCAGGGAGCCACAGCAGAAACAACAGGTAAGCTGGCCCAGGGAGGAGGTGAATGGACACATTTCAGTGTTCAAGAAAAGCTCAAGGCCAACAAAATTATAGGTTGTTTCTTTATACAGTATTATTATTTTTTATTTATTTATTTTATTTCCAGGATAATGGCTTAAGCCTTCGTGTGCTTTTTTTTTGGTTTTTACATCCAGTCCCATTGTGTATGCAGTTTTTGTAAATTTTGTCATCTGTTGAGGCACAAAGTTGAAATACCTGCTCACACACACACACATGCACATACACACATACACACATACACACACATACACACACACACATACACACACATACATACACACACATACACACACACACACACACACACACACACACACACACACACAAGCACACACACACACACATACACACACACACACACAGCTGACCAGCAGAGGACAGCCCATCCCCCGGTTTCAGCCCCCGGCCAGGGGCCCCCCCCCCGGTTTTTGGGCGCACGGGCCGCCGTTTGGCGCCGTTTTTTTTTTCCCCGCCCCCCCCCCGGGGGCCCCGGGGGGGGGGGCCCCAAAACCTAGGGAAGCCTGGGACTGGGGCCCCCGAAAAGGGGGCCAAAGCCCGCCAAAAACGGGGGGGGACCTGGGGCCCTACTCCCGGGCGCTGGGAAGCGGCCGGGCCCAGCCGGCGGGGTTTGCCCCCCCAAAGCGCGGGCGCCCCCCAAACGCCGACCCCCCCCGGGGGGGGGGGGGGGGTTTTGGAAAAGGGGCGCCCCCCCCCCCCCCCAAGGGGAAATTTCTTTTCTTAAAAAGGGGGGTTCTGAAAACCCAACCCCCAACAAACCCCAAGGATAATAAAAACTTTTGTTCAAAAATCACCCAACAAAATTTATTTTTTTTTCGTAATTATTTTTATTTTTTTTTTTTTTCCCCCCTTAATTTTAACCCCTTTTTTTTTTTTGGGCCCCCCTTTGAGCAGTTTTTGTAAATTTTGAAGTTAAAGGCCAAATTTTAAATTTCCGCTCCCCCCCCCCCCCTCCCCCAATCCCACCCCCCACTTCCCCCATAAAAACCCCCCCCCACCCCCAACCAACAACAACCACCCACAAACCAAACCACCCCAAAACCCCACAACCGCCCAAAACCCCCAAAACCACCCTTCCAAAAAAAAAAAAATTCAAACCCTTTCACCTTGGGAATCACCCCCCCCCCCCCCTCCCCCCCCCCCGGGACCCAAAAACCCCCCCCCCCCCCCCCCCCCCCCCCCCCACCCCCCCCCCCCAAAAAAAAAAAAAAAACCCACCTTCCCCCAAAACTTTTCCCCCCTTTCCCCCACCCCCCCCCCCCCAACTTACCCCCCCCCCCCCATTCCTCCCCCAACCCCCAACCCCACCCCTTCCCCCCCCCCCCCCCTTTTGGGGCCTTTTTCACATTTTCCCAAAATTTTTTATTTTTTTAACCCCCCCCCCCCCACCCCCCCCCCCTTGCCCTCCCCCCAACCAACCCCTCCCCTTTCCCCCCTCCCCCCCAAAAAAAAAAAAAAACCCCCCCCTCCCCCCCCTCCCCAACCCCCCGGGCCCAAAAGTTTCTAAGTAAAACTTCAATTCAAACGTTATAATTTTTTGGGGTTGCTTTTCCCTTTTTTTCCCTTCCCCCTCCCTACCCCCTCTCCCCTCCCTCCCCTCTCCAAAGTCTTTTTCCCCCCTTCCCCCCAAAAGAAACCCCTCTCCCCCTCTCCCCCCCCATCCACCACCACCACCCCCTACCCGTTCACGTATGTTGTTTCAAAGCATTTTCAAGCAGCTTGAAGTAGCCTTAAGTTTGAAAGGCTTCATTTTTATTATTTTTTCTCTTCCCTTCCCTCCCCCTCCCCCATCTCTCTCCCCCTTCCCCCCCCAAACCAACCTTGTCCCAAGTGTCGTTTAAAACAAAGGCCTAAGTCACCAACTTTTTGTTATATTTTAAAACTCCCCCTTTTCCCCTCCCTTTCCCCCCCCCCCTCCCATCTCCCCCCTGACCCACCCACTTTTTTGGGTGAAGGGTCGGCTGGTTAGTTGAGTGCACCCCATAATGGAAATCTGTGTGGGGGGGGGGGGATGAAAGAGGAAAGAGAGAGAGAAGGGAGAGGAGAGGGGAAGTTTTTTGGTGTACCTGTTTTCAATGTGTGTTTGTGTTTTCGTGTGTGTTGTGTGGTGTGTTGTGTGTGTGTTTGTGTGTGGGGTTTTGGTGTGTGTGAAGTAAAAGTAGGTAAAATTTTTTTTTCCAAAAGGTACATTGAATAGGAAATGCTTTTGCTTTTTTATCAAGCATGTGGTCTGAAGTGTTTGTGTGTGTGTGTGTGTTTGTGTGGTGTTTGTGTGTGTGTGTGTGTTTTTGGGTGGGGTGTGTGTGTGTGTTTTTGGTGTTTTCCCTGATGTGTGTTTGGGGGGGGGGGAGGGGGGTTTTATTTTTTTATTTCGGGAAAATTTAAAATGCCCTTGTGTGATTTTTTACACCACCCCCGTGTGTTGAGTTTTTATTTATCATTTTTACAGGCACACAAGGGCCTACATTTCCCAAAAAGGGGAAAGGTTTTAACGTGTGGGCAGATTTTTCCTTTGTAAAAATTGTGCATGTGTTCATTTGTGGTCTGTGTGTGTGTGTGTCTTTCTCTCGATTTTTTGATTTTTTTTTTTTGTTTCAAAGATATTGAAAAGCATATGTGTTTTTTTTTGCCCCATTCCCCTGTTATGCAGTTTTGTCGCTTTGTCATGGTCCCACCGGCACACAACGATCACTTTTCCGAAAGCAGCAGAAGGGGGTTTTAATGTGTCAAAAAGATTTTCTCTCTGTGTGTGTGCGTGTGGTGGTGTGTGCATGGTTGTGTGTGTGTGGAATGTGTGTTTTTGTGTGTATTTTTTCTACCCTTTCTTTGTTGTTTTTTTCCCTTTTTTTCTTTCGCCCCCTTCTTGTCTTTTTTCCCCTTTTTGGTCCTTACCCTGCCATTTTTTTTTTCCCCCAGAAAGTTTAAAAAGAAAACAGTTATCTCCCTTTTGAAGGCCTTTGGGGCCCATGGACAGTGACAAAATTTAAAAAAACTGATACACAGGGACTGAATGAAAAAAAAGCCCATGGTGCTTATTCCATTACCCTCGATATAAAGAATAAATAAAAAAAATAAATAAGTAGGATGCTTAAAACAGCAAAAACAATTTTCGCTCTTGCCCGAAAAACAATAGTTGCTTTCTGAGTTTCGATGACTACGACGACAACGACGATAAAGAAGATTGAATTGAAAAGGAATATTAAAAATTATAATAAACCAGGAAAACTGACAGAAAACAAGGGAGAGGGAGAGAGAAGAGAGAGAGAGAGAAGAGAGAGAGAGGGAAGGAGGAGGGGGAGGGGGGAAAAAAAGAGAAAGGGGGGAGGGAGGGGAGAGAAAAAGGGGGGAGAGAGGGAGGAGGAGGGGGGAGAGAGGGTGGGGGGGGGGGGAGGAACCGAACCCGAATCTGAACTCTTTCAAAAGATTTATTCACAAAAAGACCATTGGCCCAAATGAAGGGGGTTTCCCAAATGCCAGTATTTTAGTGAAACAATAAGTAAAACACACACACAAAAAACACACACCAAAGGGTAATGTATCCCCACAATACCACAAAAAAAAAATTTTTTTAAAATATGACTTAAGAAACCAAGTGTCTCTTATTTCTAAAGGCTTTCCAAAATATAAAAGAAAGGGGGTGCGCACAATCTCAGGGTGACTGATGTCACGGTAGCAGAATCTAAATAAATTAGGGGTCTATTTAACTTTACCAGAAGAAATTTTTTGTCTTAAATTTTCAAATACTGGCGCAAGCAAAAAATGAACTTCATTTCCCAATGTTTGTTACATAATGGGCATAGAAACCGATTATCTCATCATGTTCTATTATAAATTTATGCTTTTATTTGATACACCAAGTCAAAAATTAGAAAAATTCTTTTAAAATTTTAATTTATATCAATTTTTAGATAAGGTTTGACTCGTGGAAACCCTAAAATTTGTCTGAAAATTTTGAAATTTTCACTGTTTTTTGTATGACCATTCCACTGCTGCCAACGGCATTAAACGTCTTTTCCCTAAAAAACCCTTGAAAAAACTTTTTTAAAATTTCCGAACCTTGATAGCCTAAACACCAAACCCAATTCAAAAAAACAGGTTTTTTTTTGTGAAGCCCGGGTGTTTTTTTCCCTTACATTAGATCATAAAGATTTGAAAGACTTAAAAGGGAAACCCTGCACTACCCTTGCAGAAGCAATCAAATCTCATGCATCTTCAGCAGAAAAAAAGAGAGAAGATATCTTTTGGGTTTTTCACTATAAACAAGTCGTTAGGTGTACGTCTTCAAAGCATAAAAACTGCTTTAAAGCAAAGAGGTGTACTGTTTCAAAAATGTGTTTACAGCTGACCAGTCCCCAAATTTCCGCGCCATATAAAACGTGGGTTGTATTTTTGCATCAATAAACTTAATCAAAAGTCAAAAGCAATTTTTTTCAATAATCGTAATTTTTTCAAAACAATTAAAAAGTTTTTTGCCCCGATTGCCAAATTTTTTACATGCAGTTGTGAAACAAGTTTTGTAGAAAAACAGATTCCTAGTATTTATATACATTAATCACAGAAAGACTTTTCCCTTGTACGCCATTTTTCATGAGCAGCAAAAAACCCCCTTTTTTGAATCAAAAATTACTCTTTTCGATTAAACCCTTTAAAATCAAGTGCTTTGAGACTGCTTTTTATTTTTTTAACCCCCCCCCCCCCCCCCCCAAAAAATTTTTTTTTTTGGGGGAAAAATACACAGTTTCCCATTAGCGATGGAAACCCCTTATCAGAAAACAAAAAGGGTATTACATTCCCGTTTTATCCTGGGGAAAGTGGCCCGTTAACCCTTATTTGCTTTTTATTCTAACTCTTAAAAACGAAAAAACAAAAGGGGGTACCCTAACAAGTTTTATTAAAGTCAATTTTTCGGTCATAAATCACAAAAGGGTTTCATTTGATAAACTTTTTTAAACGTAAATTATTTACTTCAACCTTTTTAAAACCCTTTGTTAAAAGAATTTGGTTTTTTTAAAACATTCTTAACCTTTTTAAATAGGTAATACGTTTATCTATAATAAAGAAAATTTCCCCTTTGCTTTAGGGTTGTCAACAACCCTTTTTTGTGTAATGGGGTTTTGAATGATTAGATTTTGTCTGTTATCTGGAAAAAGCCCTTTTGAAAGATTTTTGGAATAATTTTAGCAGAAAAAGCACATTTTCACCACCCTTTTTTTTAAATTCTTCAATGATTTGATCAGGGCCGCTGCTTTACATGTTTAAGTTTTTAAGTCCAATAATATTTCCCCCTTTTGAATGGGACGATCAAAAAAATTTTCCCCAGTTTCTTCTAGTCACCTCAAGTTCAGGGGTTGTCTACTGGTTTTCTCTAGAGGGTTTTGAAGTGGGGCAACCATTGTGACAGTATATTTTCTTTGGCTGACTTTTTCTAAATGAAGCCTTCTTAAAAATTCTTCCAGAATGAACTTGAAAGTATTTGGGAAACTATATCTGCAAGTAATTTTTGTTTTCCTTTCTTTTTCCTTGCATGCATGTATTTATTTCCCTTTTGTGATGCGTACAATTTTTTTCTTCTTCTTAACGTTTTACAGTAAAACTTCAGAAGTTTTTGACCCTATATTTTTTTCTTTTCATTCAATTCAAACATGAACATTTGATGATTTTTTGATATGAACCGTTTTTATACACACGCATGGTTTTTTTGAAACATTAAATAAATCAGAGTTTATCAAGTTCTATCAAACCCTTTAGAAAAATTTTTTAACATGTTCTCTTCCCCCCCGGGGGTTTTCTTTAAAACTGGAAATTTGTTTTTATCCCCCCAAACTTTTCCACAACGCTGGCTCCTCAGTTACGGTGCATGTTCATATCGGATTTAAAAGTAATTCAACAGGAAAGGGGATCAGAATCAGAAGTCCAACAAACAAACGACATAGTCAAAAACTGAGGGAAAAATATCTGACACTAAAAAAATAATCATCAACACGCATCCCTCATGAATGTGTTAGCACCTATGGTACCTTGATACATCAGTTGTAAACCAGATCATGCCCCTATTTAATAATAATTTAACAAATTATTGATACCAGAAATTTTTGAAATTCGATTTCTATGAAGAAGCTTTTTTCTATGGGGTTTTGTTTTTAAAAACATTTTCTGCTGTTTTTAAGTCTCCACAAGCTTATATTCTTAATCTAATGACACCCCACAATGACTAAACATTCTTAGTTAACAAATTCCTTTTCATTGTCAAACATTTATAAAATGGTGAAACCCTTTACGCGGGATTTACACATACCAATAATACATTCCTTTGGGACAAACAAAGATCTGTCAAGAAAACACACAATGTTGAATAAGGGAAAATCCAAACATTTCAAAAAGGTACTAAACCCTACTTTTTTAAAAAACTAGCCCACTGGTGTCTCCTTTAGACAACTTTAAATTTCAGATTAAAAAGGCTTTATAGCCACTAAAAAATTTTGGTGGGTATTTTTTAAAACTTTCTGCCAGACATATAAAAACCGACAAAGATACAAAAACCCCGTCAGTGAATTTTGAAACAACCCCTTTACGTTCCCAAAAAAATAAAAAAAAAAAGTTTTTTATTTTCATTTTTATTACTTATTCATGCGCTACTCATCTAAATGACACCACTCCTCTCATCATCCCCTTGTGGGACGACCTTGGGGTCCCGCACGGTGCTGCAAGTGGCCGCCAAATGGTTTTGTCCTGGGCTGCTTTCAGGGGTTTGGACGTGAGCGGTCCCTCCTTGATGTTGGATATCCCGCTTTTGCGTGGGCGTCCCTGCCTCTTTGCTCCTTCCCATTCCCGCAGGATGTCTTTTAAGGGTTATTCCCCTTTTTGTGTGGGCCCAAAACCCCTTCGTTTCCCCCGTTTGACTGTTCTAGCAATGGTTCTTGTTTCCACCCGTGCTTCGATCTGCTGCCCGACGTGTCATTGGGTTTTTCGGTCTCGTAGGGGATGTTCAGGTCCGCCGAGGCATTCATCTCAAAGGCTTGAATGCGACTTCTAAATCGGCAGTAAGTGTCCATGCTTCACAGCTGTACAAGGCAATGGATGTGAGAGTGCCTTTTAGAGTCTGACCCTTTGTGTGGGTTTGATGTTTGGGTTTCCCACACTTTCGCCGCTTGCATGGAGGAGAGTGCCACAGAAGTCTGATTTCCCTTTGTGTGCTCGTGCCTTTTTGGTGATGATGCTCCCAAAGGTACTTGAAAGTTCCACCCCCCTATGTCTTTCCACTCATTTGTGTGGTGGGGGTGGGCGTGTGGGATGTTCACTGGATCTTGTCTTTTCCGTGCTGACTCCATACCCCTGGGCTTGGCGATGTTTCAGTTTGGTGGGGAGACCCGAGTTTTTTCATGCGGCCATGAGATCAATACATCTGGAATGAAAATTGCAGACTGGCCTTTCCCCCTATTGTGATTGGGTCTTTAGTCAAGGAGGGCCCCCTGCATGATGTTTTCCCGGAACACGTTTTAAAAGAACGGGGGATAGCGGGGGAGCCTTGTCGAACTCCAAATGAAGTCCGGAAGAACCCCCGTTTCTCCCCCTTTAGGACGCACTGTGAAGGTCTTTTCAGGCCTGGATGACTTGAATAGGTCCTCGTCGAAAGTTATAGCTCTCTACTTCCCGAGTTTTTTGCCACACTCGGCGAAGGCCTTCTTTAAGTCAATGAAGTTGTTGAGGTGTCTGATGTTGGAATGCTTGTCTATGAGCATTTGATGTTGAAGATCTGTTCTTCTGATAGGTTTCAGTCTTTTTAAGGCAATGCATGCTAAAATTTGTTGGGGGTTACAGACTGATTGTTTTGTAATTTTTGGGACTTCTTTAGGGCTCCCCCTTTTTTGGGAAATGGAACTATGAGGTTGGGTCCCCTGTTCAGGCCACTCTTTTCTGGTCCGTGGTTTGGGAGATGATTGTTAATGCCTTGATCAACTCGGGCCCCCGTTCTTGATGGGGTCAGCCGGGTGTTTTCAATCCCTGGTGAATTGCCTCCTTTCGGGATCTTTCGCTTCTTTACCTCTTCCTCCAGCACCCGTGTGCTTTTAGGATTGTGGTCTGGGGTCTTGCTCGTGAAGTTTGTTCGATAGCCTTGTTGAGTTGTACAGGGTTTTCAATATTTTGTCCATCTCTTTGGTGGGGCTTCTGAAGGACTGACCCCTCTTTGCTCAATAAAAGGAGGTCTTTGGCGCTTTGGGCTTGGTTAGTCCTTGATGGTCTGGTACGCCCCTTTGCTGTTCCCTTTTGCCAGTTCCCCCCCACCCTTTTTATTGATGAACAAAAACCAAATTAATGTTCTCAGTACTGCCATCATCATTTATTAACACAGGCTCTTTATTGGGGGCAGCCTACAACCAAAAAAATCTTGGGGGCAGATGTTTGGGCCCAAGCCCCAGTACACCCTTGGTCAGACCTGTCTTTTTTTTGCTTCTTAAAGGGCCCGGTGTGTGTCTGTCCGTCCACAGCAACATGCCTATTGGTCAGGGTCTAGGCCTAAGCTTTTCTTAAAACATTATGAGAGAGACCCTCCATGACTTTTACTCTACCATTTCCATTTGGCGGCAGACCCCTCAACAACTTGCGGTTTGCCGATGACATTGACCTCATGGGCGGAAGTAACACAGAGCTGCAAAATCTTACGACCAGACTTGAGAACAGAGCTGGAGCATATGGGATGGAGGTGAGCTCGGAGAAAAGTAAAGTACTTGTGAACAGCACGAGCAACGCCACTGCTAAAATTTACATGAAAGGTCAACAACTGGAGGAGGTAGACGTTTTTAAATACCTTAGCGCTACACTCACAAAGGACGGGCGATCGACGACAGAAATCAAAGTCAAAATAGCCATGGCAACATCTTCCATGACAAAACTCACCACCATATGGAAAAGTAAAGAGATCAGTTTCCCAATCAAACTAAAGCTCTACAAAGCCCTAATTCAGACTATCCTGCTGCACGGAAGTGAAACCTGATATGCAATAGAAAATGCCATAGAAAACTGCTGGGCATATCCTGGAGAGAACGAAAGACCAATGAATTTGTCAAGAGTCAAATAACACGGCTGGCAGGTCCACAGGAACCCCTTTTCACCATTCTCAAGAAGAAAAAGCTGACATGGTTTGGCCACGTCACCCGCCACAACACTGCCAAAAACAATACTGCAGGGAACACTGGAAGGTGGCAGAAAGAGGGGAAGACAGAACAAGTCATGGATGGACAACATCAGAGAATGGACCAGGATGAATGACTACTTCACAGAGCTGAGGACCGAGATGAATGGAGGAGGCTTACCACGGCATCGTCTTTCCTGTCTCCCCCACGGCAGCCAAGGTCACGGGTCTGATGATGATGAGGCCTACAGCACAAAGTGGGATTGTGTGTGTGACTGACTCTGGCCCACTTATGACCAGTGTAGGTTTACTTTCTGGCTTTCCCTGTGAATTTCATCTAGGGACAGATGTGTGTATGGGCCAGCCAAACAGCTATTCCTTTCTTTGGAGATCATTGACGGTCACCTTTTCTCCGTTGATTATCAGATGGTCAAAAACCATTCTTACTTGTTCCCCCTCTGCTCTAGCACTCTTTAAATATGGGGTCAATTTGCACCTAATTTCCCTAACAGACTGAGAAAAATCTTCATCTACAAAAGTACTAGAGCCTTTCAGGCGAGATTTTGCCTTCATAATTCTAATCTTATCCTGATAAAAACAGCATCTGGCAATAATAGGAGAGTTAGCTTTAGAATTGATACGGGCCACTCTATCAAACTTTACATCCTTGACATCCATTTTTTCAGAAAGAAGATTTTTCACAGCCATCTCACAGTCAGCACCACTCTCATTTGATTTCTTTTCTAAGCCATGAACAATGATGTTGTTCCGCCATGATCGTCCTTCTGCTTCGTCAGCCCTCTTTTCCAGCTTATCCACTCTGTTCATCAGTTCTGTATTTGTCTGTAGTAGTTCTATGTTTTCAGTTTTGAGGTTGTCCATGTCTCTTCTTAGGTCACACATTTCTTCTTTCAAAACACCAACACTGTCTGTCAACACCTGAATGTCACTTTTGAAACTGTCCACTGTAGACTTCAATAAGTTTTCCAGGCTTCACTATTTTGTCTGTCATGGTGTTCATTGTCAGTTCCTAGGGAGTTGCTGCAGGAGAGGAATCCTGTCTGTGTTGTACGGTCGTAGGTGTGTTGGCAGCCACCTCTGCACTGGTTTTGGTCCTGCGAGAAGGCTTCCCTGCGACAGTTTGACCACCACCAGTTGTCAAGCTTGTTTGTCTCAGCTTTCGTCCTTGTCTAGTAGATTTAAGGGGGGGTGGGGGGTGGTGGTCCAGGGTTGGTCTCCACATCACCACACAGCAATAAAAGTCCCCCCCCAAAATAGATAGGTGAGGGTCAGTCCTAACATGACACTGTCTCACAGCTTTTCAGTGACAGGAAGGAGGTACCCATGGCAGATTTGAATTCTGCCCGTTTGGACATAAAACAGGCAAATACTGCCACAAATGTCCCATAGACAGCCCTGTATAGTTGAAATTCCCATCCTCCTGATCTAACTACCTGCCAACAATGAGAAACTAAAACCACTTAAAACTAGTTACTATTTCATAAAAATACAATTTCACTACGTCTTCTCTTTCACATCACGTGATCCCCCCCCCCCCCCCCTGAGGGAGAGAGAGAGAGAGAGAGAGAGAGAGTGAGAAGCAGAGAGAGAGAGAGAGAGAGAGAGGGGGGAGAGTGAGAGGGAGAGAGAGAAGTTTTTCTTTTGTTTTTATTTATTTCCATTTATTTGTGTTGGGTTAAAAAATATTTTACTTTTTTTGTAATTGAATGCTTTTAAATGTACTATGTTGTGAATTTTATGGTGTAACATATGATGACATGCGCATATGTAGGATTACATAATCATGTGTGTGTTTGCTGGCGCGTGCATAGAACCATGCTTTGGTGTTTGTTTTCTTTTTGCTTGTTTGTTTGTTTTTTTCTATACTTGAGTGTCCATAAATAGGCGGATGAAATTATTTTAAGGTATGGGAAATGGTTGCCTTTGCTATTTTTTATGTGTGCTTGATTTTTGTGTTTATATAGCTGTGCCTGCTTATAAACCACATGAATTTCTCGGTTTTTAAAAAATAATTTTAAAATATTTCCTATCCTATTCAAAAGTGGATATGTTGTTTAGTGGTTAAGCAACTGCCTAGAAAGTCCGGGTCGGAAGTGTGCGGTGGTTCAAGTCCCTGTTTGGGCCCGAAACTTTCCCCTCATCCATTAGACCATGAGTGGTGGTGTGGGTGCTCCCTAGTCTTTCAGATGAGACGATAAACCGAGGTCCCTGTGTGTTACACATACTTATTTTTAGCGCTCGTAAAAGAACCAAAAGAGTCTCTGGCAAAATTCTGTAGGAAAAAAGCCACTCTGATATAGAAACAGTTGCAGTCAGGAAAAAGAAAGGGTGGCGCTGCTTTTGTGGCGACGCGCTCTCCCCAGGGAGAGCGGCCCAAATTTCACGCAGTGAAATCTGCTGTGACTTAAAGTGGTATAAATTAATAAAGTAGATAAATATGAATAAACAAAGATCAAACTTATCAAGATTACCCCCCCCCCCCCAATTAATAATTAACACGAAAGTGGTATCTTTGAAGTAAACTACCTTCAGTAGCAAAAAATTCAATTCGATGAACAAGAATGAAACAGGATTAGATTTTAATAAGTTTTGATGCATTTCTCAAACTACAATCAAAAACAAATATAATGACAAATGCCATGATGTTAAACATCAGAGATTAAACACACACACATGCATGTAGCACTCATGCACACACACACACACACACACACACACACACACACACACACACACAC
>CM054164.1:24377029-24394529 GCA_028751875.1 Rapana venosa
ATATATATATATATATATATATATATATATATATATATATATATATATATACATCAGTGCCATGATAAGCTGTCTACCTAGGCCTCCAGACTAGTAAGAGAGAGAGAGAGAGAAGAGAGAGAGAGAGAGAGAGAGAGAGAGAGAGAGAGACACCAAAGAGCAATGGTAGTGTTGTGTCATTAGTTTATCAGTCTCTAACTTTTGAGGCTGTAGGTCACCTTAGAAATATGGCTGTGGTTGTGGCTAAACACCATGACTGCCATCTGCACCCTTTTGGAAAATGTAAAGGCATTAATTTGGGGGTCCTGTAGTATCTTCTATAGAGTGGGAGTGGAAAAAAAGAAATTGGTGATTTTCATAGATTTTCTTTTAAGTATGAAAAAAATGCACTGTGCACTCGTTTTTTTTGGGATTGAGGACATAGAGCAATACCTGGTAGTCACGAGAAAGTGGAAATAATCATCAAATGATTGTTGCTTGTAATCCTACAGTGTTGACCCCCTGCGCATGCATATTGCTGTAAGAAAGCTAGCTGACAACAATTACTGAGGGGGTACAGTGTTTGCTGAAATTTTTTTAAAACTTGAAACCTACCAAGTTTGTTCAAAATCATGAGTCAGAGGCTCGCCTTTCACAAAAGAGTGGGTTTTTTATGTGGATGCCTTTGTATGTGGGGTATGATAAGAGTCACAGAAAAACAGAAGGAAAAACGGTGATTTAAAAAAAAAAAAAGCTGCCTGCATCCAAACGCAAAAGGAAGACTAGAAAACTGAGTGAGACTTGAAAAAATGGGTGGCGCTGTTCTTGTGGCTACGTCTCTCTCCTCTCTCTCTCTCTTCTCTCTCTCTCTCTCTCTCTCTCTCTCTCTCTGTTTCAAACCTGACAGTGTTAGTGTGTGTGTGTGTGTGTGGGGGGGGGGGTGGTGTCTATTTTTATTTTTTAAATATGTTTTATTTTATTCTTTTATATCGAGGATAATGGAATAAGCACTCATGTGCTTTTATTCATCCAGTCCCCGTGTGTATGCAGTGTTGTACATTTTGTCATTCGTTCCCACCGGCACACACAATGGCCTACTCTTCCAAAAAACAGAACGGGTTTTAATATGTGCGCAAGATGTTCTGCGTGTGTTCGCACATGGGGCCTCGGTTTATAGTCTATCTGAAGGACGTTTGGGGAGAATGGAGTCGGCACTGGTATTAACTCCAGAGGAAAAATCCTCTTGATCGAGAATCGAACCAGGGTCAGCAGATCACAAATACATCACTCTAACATCCAGGTTATCCCGTTCCCCCCAGAGGGTGAGAGAGAGAGGGGGGAGGGGGTAGAAAAAGAGAGAGAGAGAAGGGGGTAGAGAAAGAGAGAGAGAGAGGGGGGGGGGGTAGAGGGAGAAAGAGAGATATTTTGTTTATTTATTCTTTCTCTCATATCGTGGATAATGGAATAAGCACTCACGTGCTTTTTTTTTTTTTTTTTACATCAAGTTCCCGTGTATATGTGGTTTTGTTCATGTTTGTCATCTATTCTGCATGTGTCCATAATTACACGGATGAAAAATGTTTAAAGTAGGGGGAAATAGTTACCTGGGTCTTGTGATGCTGATTTACGCCATTTTTATGTTTACTTGTTGATTGGTTTTTAGCTATGCTTGCTTGTAAGCCCCATGAATTTCTCGCCCTTTTGAGATATTAAAAAAGTTTGTATTCATGTTTGTTGAACAAAATGCATGACTAATCGAAGGAAGGGGGAGAGAAGGGGGAGAGGGAGGAGGGGAAGAGAGGGAGGGAGAAAACAGACATGAACTAAAGAGTCAAATAAGGCCGTTCTAGCTTTGATAACTAAATTAATACAACAATACCCTCAAACTGGTTTGGTTTTTTTCGATCCAAAGCAAACAGGAGATAGAAATCAAGAAAATTCATAATTTTTTCAGCGCTTGTGAAAGAACCCACAGCAACAAAGAGAGTTGTCCCTGGCAAAAAGAAAGAAATCGACATGGTTTTCAAGAAAATACATAAAATTATCCAGCGCACGTAAAAGAACCCACGCAACAAGAGAGCCGTCCCTGGCAAAAATTATGTTGAAAAAAGCCACTCTGATAACGAAACAATTACAGTTGCAGACAGGAAAAAAAGTAATAGGTGGCGCTGCTCTTGTGGCGACGCGACGCGATCTTACCCAGGCAGCCCTAAATTTTACACAGAGAAATCTGCCGTGACTTAAAGTGGTATACATTTTTTTTTAAATCCGTACGATTTTCTCCATATGAAGTCTAAAGTTCAATAAAAATGAAAAAAAAATATTGGTGCTTTCAAGCAACATTTGTCAACTATAAGCTAATTTGCCACCTGATGGTTTTTTTAATATCCTTTGTTAGAGGTTCAAACCTATGGTGAGATTTTGCTGTATGCCACCCTTGTTACAGCAGGGTAGCTCAGTGGTCAGAGCACTCACTTTCCCCCAGCTAAGGTTAAGCAGCATCGAACATGGCTATTAAGTGAATGGGCCACCGTTTGCCGCGCCTTGGCTTTAGTACAGTCCCTTCCCAGTTCACCCAGCTGTAAATGGGTACCTGCCCTCTTTTAGGGGCCAGGGAAGGTAAAGCAGGGAGAGAGAGGAGATGGGCGCCACAGCCCTCAATATGCTGGCCCCTAGAGAAATTGAGGTCTCTGATGTCTCGCCTCCCCTACGACCACATAGGTTATGGGACACCATTACCTTTTTTTTTTTTACAATTTGTGGCGGCTTTTCACTCAGAAAACTGTTGTTGTAATCATAGTTTTAGCTTAACTAAGACAGGCAATATTTCAATCCTCTTAAAGTGGGGGTAGTGGTGACGTCATCAGCGATATTCATTGCGTCTTCCATCCACCCAAAAAAAAAAAATCTAAACTAAAAACTGCTTAGGTCAAATATACTTTTCCCGAGTCTGTAAGCTCTTTCGATGGAAGGGTTTGGTTTAAGCAAAATTTATTGGTTCAGAAACAACGTGAGTACTTGAAATGAGTACAACAAGCAATGCTATATATATATATATATATATATATATATATATATATATAGATATATAGATATATATATATATAATGGAAGATACAGAATCTTGAATTTAAACGGACAATAAGCGAGACGAGGTAAAAACAAATCAAAACTACAGTGACAAGAACAACAAAGACAAGAACAACAACAACACACACACACATTTCTCTCACACACAAAACTAACACAAACACACACACACACAACTAACACACACACAAACACACACACACAACCTCACACACACAACCTCACACACACAACTAACACACACACAGAACTCTCTCTCTCACACACACACAACCTCACACACACAAACTCACACACACACACACAAACACACACACAACCTCACACACACAACTAACACACACATACATACACAACTAACACAAACACACACACACACACACACACACACACACACACACACAGAGGAGACGGGACAGCCTAGTGGTTAGAGTGATGCGCGTTGCGTTCGTGATCTACTGACCCGGGTTCGAATCTTGTTCAAGAGGATTTTTCCTTCGAACTGGTCCCGTGTAAGAACGCACGCAGAACATCTCTCGCACACGTTATAAAACCCGTTCCGCTCTTCGGAAGAGTAGGCCATTTAGTGCCGGTGAGAACCGATGACAAAATTGACAATACTGCATAAACACGGGGACTGGATGTAAAAAAAAAGCAAACGATTGCTTATTCCATTATCCTGGAAATAAAAGTATAAATAAATTAAAATAATTAATTAATTAAGGTAGCCGCATTCCGACAATGGGGATACAGTTGGGAATTATCCTCGAACTAAAAGTATAAATAAATAAATACACAAATGAATTAAGGTAGCCGAATTCCGACATCGGGGGTACAGTTGGAAATTGAACATACCGATTTTACCCCAGACTGGACAATCAAGGAGCTACCTCCCTGCTTTTTTCCCCCCCGAATTTTATTATTTTTAAATAATTTATTTTATTTTATTCTTTTATATCAAGGATAATGGAATAATCATTTATGTGCTTTTTTTTAACATCCAGTCCCCCTTGTGTATGCGGATTTGTGAATTCCGTCATCCGTTCCCACCGGCACGCAATGGCCTACTCCTACGAAAAGCGGAACAGGATTTTAACGTGTGCGCAAGATGTTCTGCGTGCGCTCGCACACGGGACCTCCTCGGTTTATAGTCTCATCCGAAGGACTTTTGGGGGGAGAGTGGAGTCTGCACTGATGTTAACTCCAGGGGAAAAATATCCCCTTGAACGGGAATCGAACCCGGGTCGTCAGATAGCGAGCGCAATGTTCTGACCACTAGGTTATCCCGTCCCGTTTCAACTTCTATGTGTTCTTTAGATGAGCACAGGTCTCCAAGCAGAGGGGTCCCACTGGTTTAGAGTGTCCTCCCAAAGACTTGACATTCAGTTTTATGATTTTCACCCCCCCCCCCCAACCCCCACCCCTCAGTTAAACAGAGAAGAAACTGAATCGAACCCAGAACCTCACAGTTAACTTGTTAGGAAGGTGAACGCCTAAATCGTCCTGCCAACTTCCTTCCTTCCTTCCTTCCTTCTTTCCTCACTCCCTTTAGTTTGAAATGGCATGCAATATGGTGAAATGTCTATCTATCTATCTATCTATCTATCTATCTATCTATCTATCTATCTATCTATCTATCTATCTATCTATCTATCTATCTATCTATCTGTCTGTCTGTCTGTCTGTCTATCTATCTATCTATCTATCTATCTATCTATCTCTATCTATCTATCTATCTATCTATCTATCTCTATCTATCTATCTATCTATCTATCTATCTATCTATCTATCTATCTATTACTCCTATTGGTTGCATGACTGTGTAAGAATGAGTTGAGTGCAAGCGCTTTGATTTGTCTGTGCAAGATACAGCGCTATATAAATTCCATTTATTATTATTATTATTATTATTATTATTATTATTATTATTACTACTATTATTAATATTATTATTATTATATTATCGTCATTATCATAATTATTATTATATGATCACGATTGTCATTACATCACAAGAACTCGGATGTATATTGATGATTCAGCCAGGTGAGGAGGTATTGTGTGTTGTTATGTCTGGATCGAAGGACTATTTAGGTTATCTGTGTTTGTTAATTCCTTGTTTTGTTTGTTTGTGTTCCAGAAAAGAAAGTCTCATTAAATTTGAATGACTTTGTTTACGTGCGCGGACTTGGAGAGGGAGGTAAGTACGGTTTGCTTCGTTGTGTTTGTCTCCCCTCCCCACCTTTCTGTCTGTCCGTCTGTCTATCTGTCTGTCTAAAAAAAAAAGTCTTTATATCTATCTATCTACCTAAAATAAATAATCAAATAAATTATATATATATTTATTTATTTATATGTGCCTGCCTGTATATTTATCTATCTAAAATGTTTTTTTATATACCTGTACATCTATCTAAAAGAATAATAAAATAAATAAATAAATTATATATATGCCTGTATATCTGTCTAAAAAATAATAAAATAAATAAATAAATTATACATATATGCCTGTGTATCTATCTAGAAAAGTAATAAAATAAATAAATGAATAATATACATATGCCTACCTGTCTATCTGTCTATCTATCTAAAAAAAGGATAAATTATATCTATCTGTCTATCTGTCTGTCTGTCTATCTATCCATCTATCTATCTATCTAGGACTTGTTAGGACTAATAATTGTTATTGGTTGCATGACATAAGTGTAAGAATGAGTTGGATGCAAGCGCTTTAACATGCCTTTATAAGTTATAGCGCTAATATAATAATAATAATAATAATAATAATGATATTCTTCTTCTTCTTCTTCTTCTTTCTATTATTATCATCATTATAGTTGTTGTTATCATCATCATCACCATTCTTCTTCTTCTTTTTCTTCTTATTGTTATTGTCATTGTAATTATTATCAATGTTACTATCATCATCATCATTACAATTATCATCATTACTATAATAATAATAATAATAATAATAACTATTATTATTATTATTATTATTGTTGTTGTTGCTGTTCTCCTCCTCCTCCTCCTCCTCCTACTACTACTACCACCACAACACCACCACCACCACCACCACAACCATCACCACCATCAAACGATGTTTTTAAAAAAAAGAACAACCCACAAGTAATGTACCTCATAACTAAACTCTGTACCACGGTGTGTGTGTGTGTGTGTGTGTGTGTGTGTGTGTGTGTGTGTGTGTGTGTGTGTGATATACATATTGTGCTGAGCAGGGTTTGGCCGAGTGGTTCTGGTCACAGGACGCCAGGAAGGGAGCCACGGTTTGATGGCTCTGAAGCAGCAGCCCAAAAAACGCTTCTCCCGAGAGAAGCTGACCCTGGAGAAGGACGTCCTTGATGGCGTCAGAGGAGCCCCTTTTTCTCCACACTGCTGGCCACATTCCAGTCCCCGGACTTTGTCTATCTGCTCACTGGTAAGGGGGAGGGTGTGGGTGAGGGTGTGAGGGTGTGGTGTGGGTGGGGGAGGGGGTGGCGGGAGGGGGGAGGGGGATGTGTTTGTGTGTGTGTGTCTTCAATTTTACGTCTGTTCACTTAAAGTGATGTGTGTTGTGTGTGTGTGTGTGTGTGTGGTGTGTGTGTGTGTGTGTGTGGAGAGTGGTGGGAGAGAGAGAGTGGGGGATGTGTGTTTGTGTGTGTGTGTGTGTGTGAGAGAAGAGAGAGAGAAGAGAGAGGAGAGAGAGATGAGAGAGAGAGAGAGAGAGAGAGAGGAGAGAGAGAGAGAGAGAGAGAGAGTGGGGAAAGTGTGTGTGTGTCAGTGTGTGTGTGTGCGTGTGTGTTGTGTTGTGGCGTGGTGTGGTGTTGTGTGTGTTGTGTGTGTGTTGTGTTGTGGTGTGTGTGTGTGTGTGTGTGTGTTGTGTGTGGTGTGATGTGTGTGTGTGTGTGTGTTGTTGTTTGTTGTGTTGTGTTGTGGTGTGTGTTGTATGTGTATGTTGTGTTGTGTGTGTATGTTGTGTTATAGTGGTGTGTGTGTATTGTTGTTGTAAGAAAATAGGAGAGAGTGTGAGGTATGATCTGAATTTGTGGTTACTATCGTGTATGTATGTATTTTTTATTTTATTTATTTTATTAATTTTATTCTTTTATATCAAGGATAATGGAATAAGCACTTATGTGCTTTTTTTTTTTTACATCAAGTCCCCATGTGTATGCGGTTTTGTAAATTCTGTCATCTGTTCCCACCGGCACACAATGGCCTGCTCTTACGAAAAGCGGGACAGGATTTAATGTGTGCCAGTGGGAACAGATGATCATATCTTTGAGCGGTGTTTTTTTATTTTTTATTCTTTTGTGATAGCTTCTTGTTGTTTTTGTTGTTTTTGATTGTAGATGATAGTGATATTATATATTTGAGTGTTTTTTAAAAATCTTTTTAAACTTTTTCATGTGTGATATATTTTTTGTTTGGTAGAGGACGTTAGTGATATTATATCTATGAGTGGTAGTTTATTTATTTATTTATTATTTATTTATGTGTGATTTGTTTGATAGTGGACGATAATGATATATCTTTGAGTGTTTAAAAAAAAAATATTCATGTGTGATATATTTTTTGTTTGATTGTGGACGATAGTGATATTATATCTTTGAGTGGTATTTTTTTGTTCATATGTATTTTTTTTAATTCAATGTGAACGATAGAGATATTATATCTTTGAGTGGTAAATTTTGTTGTTCATATGTTGTTGTTTTTTAAATTCATTGTGGACGATAGTGATATTATATCTTTGACAGTATATATATATATATATATAATTTGTTCTTGTTGTTTTCCTCTGTGTGGCCAGACTACTACAGTAACGGGTCACTCCACAGCCACATCAAGCTTCGTACCCAGTTCACGGGTAAACGGCTAACCTTGCTGGCTGCAGAGATGTCCGAAGCCCTTATTTATCTGCACCAAGTAAGTACATACACCCGCTAAGGACACTTACAACATTTTTTCAAAAAACGTGTACAGACTACTATAATATTGTGATGATGCCGAGAAGCAAGGACATAGGCAGGTAGGGATTAAAGGGACCACACAATTCTAAGCAAATGCAATCATAGCAACTAGGCATCCAAAGACTCAGGTGAAGACAGCAGTTGGACGTTCGTCTTTTATTCCGTCTTCAACATGACAGTCTGGTTGCCCAAATCCTTCTAGTAACGCTGATACTAAGCATACACAATGTCTCACAGGTATGTCCCGATTTAGAAATATAACGACATGATATAGCGTGGGAGATGATATAATGACCTCCCTGTCGCACTAGATCTACCATACAAACAATAATAAGAAAAATAATTCAAATCGTATCTCTCTAAGCCCATGAAGGATCCCCACCTACACTTGCTAACTATCACTATTTAAAAATACACAATGTCTCGCAATTCACAAATGTGTCGCGATTTAGAAACATAACGCTATGATATAGCATGGGAGATAATATAATTACCTCCCTGTCACACTAAATCTAACATACAAACAATAATAAGAAAAATAATTCAAATCGTATCTCTCTAAGCCGATGGAAGACCCCCCCCCCCTCCCAATACTAGCTAACTATCACTACTTTAAAATACACAATGTCAATTCACAAATGTGTCCCGATTTAGAAAGATAACGCTATGATATAGCATGAGAGATAATATAATTACCTCCCTGTCACACTAGATCTAACATACAAACAATAATAAGGGAAATAATTCAAATCGTATCTCTCTTAAGCCAGTGCATATACAAAGTGCACCTAATGAAAAATATCAATACACAAATACCTCATCTCAGGCCAGATAAGGAAATTGAAACAAAAATTGGAGAAAGAATCATGTATTTTTTAGCTAATTCATGAACTCGTATGTCTTATATACACACGCGCACACACACACACACACACACACACATATATATATATAATATATATATGCGTAGCCGCGCAACACACACCCACCACACCCACCCACCCACACACACACACACACAAACCTCCCCCCCCCCCCCCCCCACACACACACACCATAACTGACAGAAAAATAATTTTTGGGAGAAAAACCATAAAAAATAAACAAAACTAAAACAGAAAAACACCACACCTTCGCATTACAACTCCTCAGCTGAATAAAAGGATGTTTTCCTTCAGATAGAGTGGTAACAGGGTTTGATCTAATATAATATAATTATGTGATATTGTTTATATATTATAAATATATATGAATATATTTATACTATATATATATATATATATACTCAGATATTATGTGCACCATAGTGTAGCAAACCTTAAGGACGACATTTCCATAATTATACGCAGCACATTTTTCTACCTCGTAATTATCTTGATTTTAATTATCGCGTAAATTTTCCAAACGAAGGCAGATTTCTTTTGGCATCTTCTTCGGAATTTGACGAGCAGCAGTGTGAAGTCGAAAATTTTGACAGATTTAAAATTACTACTACACCCCGCTACTGACACTTTGTTTTATTTTTATTTTATTGTATTGTATTGTATTGTATTTTATACCACACTTTTTAAGTCACGGCAAATTTCTCTGCCGGGCTGCTCTCTCTTCCTGGGAAGTAGGGCGTCACGTAGCCACAAGACCAGCGCCACCCATTTTTTGTCTTTTCCTGTCTGCAACTGTATTTGTTTCCCTGATCTATCAGAGTGGCTATTTTGTTCCGACAGGATTCTTTTTTGCCCCCAGGGAACAACTCTCTTGTTGCCGTGGGTTCTTTTACGTGAGCTAAATAATAACTCGCACGACCTCGATCATTTATCGTCTCATCAGAAAGACTAGCACTCAGACCACCACTTATGGTTTAATGGACTGGGGGGAGGGGGGATTTTGGTGTCCAAAAGGGATTCGAACCACATCGCACACACTTCCGACCCGGATTTTTTGCTTTCTAGGCAGGCGTGTTACCTCTAGAAATCAGATCCACATTAGAGTTGGAAGTTGTTCAGATGTATTGAGACACACTTACGCACGCACCACACACACACACACCACACACACACACACACACACACACACACACACCACAACACACATACACACACACACACCAATGTAGGAATACAATGTTATAAAAACTATTGATTAGAAAAGACATATTATGGGTCGGAAGGTAACATGCCTGTCTAGAAAGCAAAAAGTCCGGGTCGGAAGTGTGCGGTGGTTCGAATCCCATTTGGACCCGATACTTTTCCCCCATCCATTAGACCAGGAGTGGTGGTCTTGGCGCTAGTCTTTCGGATGAGACGATAAACCGAGGTTGTGGGACATAATTATTTAGCGCACGTAAAAGAACCCACGGCAACAAGAGAGTTGTCCCTGGCAAAATTTTGTAGAAGAAAGCCACTCTGATAAGGAAACAAATACAGTTGCAGACAAGGAAAAAGAAAAGAAAACGGGTGGCGCTGCTCTTGTGGCGACGCGCTCTTCCAGGGGAGGGCAGCCCGAATTTGACGCAGAGAAATCTGCCGTGACTTAAAGTGATATAAATAAATAGGTAAATATAAACTGATTATTTGCCATCCGTTAGACCATGAATGGTGGTCTGGGTGCTAGTTACACTGGCTTTTCCCCAGCTAAGGTTAAGCAGCATCGAGCGTGGTTACCACTTGGACGGGTGGCCGTTTGCGCGCCTTGACTTCAGTACAGTCCCCCAGTTCACCCAGCTGTAAATGGGTATCTGCCCTCTTTAGGGTCAGGGAAGGTAAAGCAGCGAGGGAGAGGAGATGGGCGCGCCCTCAATATACCGACCACTTGAGAAGTTGAGGTCTTTGACGCCTCACCCCCCCTATGACCTTTATAGGTTATGGGACACCTTTACCTTAACTAACAATTGTTGTTCTGTAGTACTCGCTCCCCTACGACCTTTATAGGTTATCGGACACCTTTACCTAACTAACAATTGTTGATTCTGTAGTACTAATCAAATTTCTGCCCAGTTTCCAAAACGGCAGCTGCCTCCTCTGCTGTTTTGGAGGTCATCGTCGGACACGACGGACAAACATACAGTACTCGCTCCCCTACGACCTTATAGGTTATGGGACACCTTTACCTTTACTTAAAGTAACCATTGTTGTTCTGTAGTACTGTATTAAAATATTCAGTTAGGCGGTTCAATGTATGTTATTCAGTGATGATTATGTTCTTTGATGTCATGTAAAAATTCCTCCATATCCCTGGAAAAAAAAGGATTGACAGGGTAAAAAATGGAATTTGAAAATTTGATTTTTGAGTTGTGTCTTCGTTTCTTCTTTCACATTCATTTCAATCCTAAGATGTTCCTCTCCTGCTTCATCTCATAGCTTTTCCCTGCCTTCTACAGTCAAGATACTATCGCCCTGCCAGGGTGTGTGACCTGTGTGTGTGCACATTTGGACTTGATGGAACTATTAATTGTTACTGGTTGTATGACTGTAAAAATGAATTGAGTGCAAGCGCTTTGATTTTTTACTGGTTGTATGACTTGTAAGAATGAGTTAAGGGCAAACGCTTCGATGTATCTCTGCAAGATATAGCGCTATGTAAATTCCATTTATTATTATTATTCTTTCAGTACGACATCATCCATATGGACCTCAAGCCTGCAAACATTATGTTTGATGGGCGAGGTCACTGCCGACTGATCGACTTCGGGACAGTATGCAGCTACTCCGTCGGCAGAAATTTTCAATACCTGGAGGTACACCCTCCTACTGGGCTCCGAGCTCTTTAGAAAACCTCTGCGGTTCGATAAGGTAAGCAAACCTAGAGGCTACACTCCCGTGTTAGAAGTTTGTGCGCTTTTCCCCTTAGGTTTTGGATTCTTTTTTAATATATGACATTATTCATACTTGCACACTCTCCCCCGTGGAGATGCTCTGGGGGCAGGGGTTGGGGGTATACATATATATATATATATATATATATATATATATATATATATATATATATATATATATATATATATATATATATTTGAAATTTCAAAGTTTCACATCCCTGGGTTTAGACTGAAAATTAATACCAATCTAGGGATTGGAAGAGATTGACTGAAGATTGAACAAAGATTGACCGAAGATTGAGCAAGGATTGACTGAAGAGTGACCATGGATTGTTTCGTGTGTCGTTGACTGAAGATTGACCAAGGATTGTTTCGTGTGTTGTTGACTGAAGATTGAACAAGGAGTGTTTCGTATGTTGTTGACTGAAGATTGAACAAGGATTGTTTGGTGTGTTGTTGACTGAAGATTGAACAAGGATTGTTTCGTTTGTTGAGGACAAATAAAAAAAATTGAATGGAATTGTTGACTGGAGATTGAACAAGGATTGTTTTGGTGCCTTATTGACTGAAGATTGACCAAGGATTGTTTTGGTGTGTTATTGACTGAAGATTGACCCAAGGATTGACTGAAGATTGACCCAGGATTGTTGTGGTGTGTTCAGATGGTGGACTGGTGGGCCCTGGGCATCTGTCTGTTGACGACGGTGCTCGGGTATAATCCAGTGGATGCCAGGGTGAAAGGGAAACTGGAATGGTTCGAATACCTGGACATCCTAAAGCGGTGAGTTGGAGTGGTGGAGAGTTCTGTCTGTACATTTTTGTTTCTCTCTCTCTCTCTCTGTCTCTGTCTCTCTCTGTCTCTCTCTCTGATCTTCCCATTACACCGTCTTTTTCTTCTTCTTTTCTATCCATGTTTGTTTTGTTTTGTTTGGTTTGGTGTTTGTTTCTGTGTTTCTTTCTCTCTATCGTTCTTTGTTTGTTTGTTTGCTTTTTGTCTTCTTCCTTTTTCTGTCCTTGATTGTTTGTTTGTTTGTTTGTTTGTGTCTGTCTTTCTTTCTTTCTTTCTATCCTTCTTTGGTTTTTTTGTTTGTTTGTTTGTTTCTGCCTTTCCTTCTATCTATCCTTGTTTGTTTGTTTGTTTTGTGTCTTTCTTTCTTTCTTTCTTTCTTTCTATCCTTCTTTGATGTTTTTTGTTTGTTTGTTTCTGTCTTCTTCTCTCCATCCTTTGTTTTTTGGTTTCTGTCTTTAATAATAATAATAATAATAATGTATGGAATTTATATAGCGCTGAATCTTGTAAAGCAACAAATCAAAGCGCTCTGTCTGTTTCTGTCTGTCTTTGTTTATTTAGGTTCTTTCTCTTTCTTTCTTTTCTTTCTTTCTTTGTCTCTCTCTTCTCTCTCTCTCTCTCTCTCTCTCTCCTCTTCTCTCTCTCTCTCTCTCTCTGTCTGTCTTTGTTTCTTTCTTTTTTCCCTTCCTTTCTTTCTTTCTTTTCTTTCCTTCTCCCTTATTTTCCTTCATTTTTAAACTTTCTTTCTTTCTGTCTTTCTTTCTTCTGCTTCTTCTTTTTTCTTTCTTTTACAAAATCTTTTTCCTTCTTTGTTGTCCTCTATTTTTTCCTTCTTTGTTTTTTCTTTCTTTGTTTGTTTCTTTCTCTCTGTCTTTGTTTGTTTTTTCTTTCTTTCTTCTTTGTTTTGCTTCTTTGGTTTTTGTAAAAATATTTTTAATCTTTGTCCTTTCTTTGTCTTTTTCCTCTTCTAATACTTTTTCTATTTTTTGGGTCTTCCTTTTCTTTTTGTTTGTTTTCTTCTTCTTCTTCTTTCTCTTCTTCTTCTTTTCTTCTTTTCTCTTTTTCTTCTTCTTCTTCTTCTTCTTCTTGATTGCGTTATGAAACCATTCTTTTGGTAGGCGCATTCCGACTGCGGGGGAAAGTTTACCTTAAAAAATATTAACTGCTTTAGACTATAATATTGTTATGTAATCCACATGGGAGTCATTCAAATGAAGAAAGCTTCTCTTTAAATAATAATAATAATAAAGATAATAATAATAACAATAATAATAACAATAAGAATAATGTGTGGGATTTATATAGCGCTGAATCTTGTAAAGTAAATAAATCAAAGCGCTTAATAACGACGATGATTATTTATTGGTAATTACTTGGGTTTTTTTTTTTATCATCTAACTTCAATCTTTCACACTTCCACGTGGAGATGCAGGAGGGCGGCCAGTCAGTATAAACATCATCCCCACCTTCTGGAAAATCTGTGCTAGGAAATTCCCTCTTTCTATCCCTCTTTTTGTTTCAGCATTTTTTCATTTTCTTCTTGTCACTACCTCCTTCTCGTCTATTTCCTGCCTTTTTGGGGTCCATTCTCCTGCCATCCCCCCCGCACCCCTTTTTTCCTTTTTCCAAGAAAGACTTTTAAAGATGGTTCTCTCCCATAACGAAGTCGGATGCGCTAGGCCTGATTTGTCAGGCGCTTAATTAACGGCAGCGTGACGCATTTTCGCTCATATGACAGATAACAGTAGTTGCTGTCAGAGCGTTTGAAGAAGAAGGAGGAGGAGGAGGAGGAGGAGGAGAAGAAGAAGAAGAAGAAGAAGAAGAAGAAGAAAAAGAAAGAAGAAGAAGAAGGAGGAGAAGGAAGAAGAAGAAGAAAAAGGAAAAGAAGAAGAGTAATTGATTGATTGATTAAATCTTTAATGGGTAAAGAATTAGGCACAATAAAGGCCTTTATACAATTATTCTGCCCAAAAAAGAAGAAGAGGGGAAAAATGAAGCAAAAGAAGAAGTAGAAGAAGAAGAAATAGAAAAAGAATGCAAAGAAAAAAAAGGGAAAATAGAAGCAGAATAATGCAAAGAAGAAGAAAAGAAGAAGGGGAAAAAAGAAGCAGAAGAAGAAGAAAAAAAAAAGAAGAAGAAGAATGCAAAGAAGAAAAAGAAGGAAAAGAAAAAGAAGAAAAAGAAGAAGAAGAAGCAAAGAAGAAGCAGAAGAAGCAAAAGAAGAAGTAGAAGAAGAAAGAAAAGAAAAAAGAATGCAAAGAAGAAGAAGGGAAAAAGAAAAAGAAGAAGAAGAAGAAGAACAAGAACAAGAATGCAAAGAAGAAGAAGAAGAAGAAGAAGCATGCAAAGAAGAAGAAGAAGAAGAAGAAGAAAAAGAAGAAGAAGAAGAATGCAAAGAATGCAAAAAAGAAGAAAGTAAAAGTAGAATAAAACTAGAAAAAAAAGACATAGCAGCACCTTTCACACGCAAATAACGGATGGCGTTCTCGCCATGTCCTTCCTTTATTTATTATCCAGGAACGTCACACAGTTAGACTTGGAAGAAAAAGCCAGAGCTTTTCAGTACGGGCCGTACTCTTCGGGGCTGCAGCGTTTCATCAAGGGCCTGCTGAATAAGGATCGGGATCGCAGGCTGGGATCCACCGAGGACCAGATCCGATCCCACCGTCTGTTTAGGATCAGGGGATTGTTGTGGGTAAGGCGTTCAACTAGTTATCATCAGTCTCGTTATTGTCGTTAGTATCATTGTCGTCATTTATCGTTATTGTTGTTATTAGCTTCATTGTTATAATAATAATAATAATAATACTTATTATTATTATTATTGTTGTTGTTATTATTGTTATTATTAGTATTAGTAGTAGTAGTATTGTTGTTGTTGTTGTGTTGTTGTTGATGTTGTCGTTGTCATCATCAGTGTCATTCGTATCGTTATCATTATCGTCGTCGTCGTCGTCATAATCACCATCACCATCACCATCATCATCATCATTATCATCATTCTCATCATCATCATCATCATCATCATTAACATCATTAGCACCATATCCATCGATGTGTGTGGTGTGTGTGTGTGTGTGTGTGTGGTGCTTGCGTGTGTGTGTGTGTGTGTGTGTGTGTGTGTGTGTGTGTGTGTGTGAGAGAGAGAGAGAGAGAGAGAGAGAGAGAGAGAGAGAGTGTGTGTGTGTGTGTTTGTTTGTTTGTGTGTGTGTGTGTGTGTGTGTGGTGCGAGTGTCCGCGTTGTGTGTTGTGTGTGTGTGTGTGTGTGTGTGTGTGTGTGTGTGTGCTTGCGTGTGTGTGTGTGTGTGGAGAGAGAGAGAGAGAGAGAGAGAGAGAGGGTGTGTGTGTGTGTGTGTGTGTGTGTGTGTGTGTGTGTGTGTGTGTGGTGCGAGTGTTCGCGTTGTGTGTTGTGTGTGTGTGTATAATTATATATCTACATACACAATATAATGTATGTGTGTGTGATCAAAAGTGATGTAAACTTAAAATTTTTTTACCCTCAATAAAGATCATAAGTGGTGTCAACTTTAACAATCTTTTACCCTCAGTAAAGATCACAAGTGGTGTAAACTTTTAAAAATCTTTTACCCTCAATAAAGATCAAGAGTGGTGTAAAGTTTAAAAAATCTTTTACCCTCAATAAAGATCACAAGTGCTGTGAACTTTAACAATCTTTTACCCTCAATAAAGATCACAAGTGGTGTAAACTGTAACAATCTTTTGCCCTCAATAAAGATCACAAGTGGTGTAAACTTTAAAAAATCTTTTACCCTCAACAAAGATCACAAGTGGTGTAAACTTTAACAATTTTTTACCCTCAATAAAGATCACAAGTGGTGTATACTTTAAAAACAAACTTTTTACCCTCAATAGTGGTGTAAAGTTTTAAAAAATTCTTTTACCCTCAATAAAGATCACAAGTGGTGTAAACTTTAAAAAATCTTTTACCCTCAATAAAGATCACAAGTGACCCACAATAAAGATCACAAGTGGTGTAAACTTTAAAAAAATATTTTACCCACAATAAACATCACTTTGACTTTTGTTTTGTTTGTTACTGTTTAAACAGTAAACAGTTACATCAACTTACTAATCCTGATTGCTAAAATGTGTATTGGAATAGTTAGGTACAGCACTCCATTTGACATTATCATTATCTTTGACCGTGAGCTTTGTTACAGAGAGAAAGATTAAACAAATTATTATAATAAACCATCAGTACAAAACTTTAATAAAAATATATATATATAATAAACCATCAGTACAAAATGTTGGCTTTTTTTTAATTATAAGAAAAGAAAATGTCACGGACGTTTTTCAAAATGTTCTTTTTTGTCAATCTCTTCCCTCAGTTTTTTTTGGGGGGCAAATATGAAAATAATGAATTTCAGACTTTCAGGAAGTATCCTTTGAAATACATGAGTTGTATATTTGAAAAAAAAGGCAAGTGTGGATGTCTTATTAAAAATAACAAAATAAAAACTAAAAAACAAACAAACAAACAAAAAATCATAAGGACAGGGGAGAGAAGAGTGGAGGACAGGGAGGGAAGAAAAGAGTGAGGTTTCACATCCACCCTTTTTTGTCTGAATCAATAAACACATTGCGTATAAAAAATATATTTAAAAAATAAAAAAACAACCCCAACAACATCACTTTGACTTTGACTGGACTTGACTTGACTGGATTGCTTGTCTCGCCAGGGCACCAGAAAATGGCGGCGCCTACGGAAAGGGAAGCTACCCCCTCCACTGTCCTTGGTGCAGAAGACAGAGGGAGGGAGGGAAGAAAGGAGAGCCTTTCACGATGTTATCACGCAATGGGGTGCCGACATTCAACTCTGGCCCGACCAGCCTG
>CM054164.1:24397029-24402029 GCA_028751875.1 Rapana venosa
AAATTCATTCCAGGCCAATGTGACTTGAGGTCACAGAATTTGGCACCAGATTCGAGTCATGTAGCGTCCTTGAAATTTCCTCTGATGTAGTCTGACATTCTGGCTGTGGCAAAGGCACATCAAATGCTTCTGACACCAGGAGTGCATTCAATGCTGCATCAACAAGGAAGTGTCCACGAACTGACCGTTGTACAGCCTTTCCTTGAAGCATTGCCCTTACAGAATTTGAAGCGTATACAGTTGACAACACTTCGTGGAGACCTGTTTCTTCCATCAGATGCCCGATGCATGCGAGAAAACTCATTTCAAGATGAAATGGGCCGAGGAGAAGAACAATGGCTTTAAGGTCACTGTTTTCCGGTTCACTTGAAATGATACTGAGTGCTTTCCACCACAGTGGCTGGTCAAATGTTATCACTGGTGTTGACCTGTTGCGCTTTGCTTCAGTACAGAGGAAGTGTAGAGTGGAATATATGCACGTTGTGTCACCAGGATTCATATCTATGATAGGCATGAATATAATTGATGACTGTCCTGGGAAACGCTCATGTGAACAGTCTGCATGACTCCAGACTAAAACGATCTGTGTGGGTGTAGAAGCCAGCAGGCTTTCCACAGCAAATCCACTTCTGATGTTGGATCTTCAACACATGAGATGGTCAAATTCTCAAATTTCAGTTTCATCAAATCATGGGTCTCATCTCTGTAATATCTAATGTCAATCTTTGCCTTGTTTATGATCTCTTCTGTCGCAATGACTGACGTTGTTGAGTGTTGCAGTATTTTTGTCCATTTATGTTTCTTTAAAAAAAACAACACCCCATTTTTGGGAGGGGGGTGGGGATGGTGGGGGGAAGGGGGCTGAACTCTTTTGTTGAGGTGTATATATATATATATATATATATATATATATATATATGAATTGTGGCTTTGTTTTATCGTATGTTGTGTTGTCTTCTGCAGCCTCTTTGTTGACTAAGTATAGCCGTAGACAAGACTTGACAACAGTATGGATGTATAGAAAAGTAAGACAGAAATGAATGAAGAAATAAACAAAGGGCAGAAGTACGCTAGTGGAAAGAGTTGAAAAAAATTAAAGGCAGAAATAATAGAAAGATTGAAGAAAAACAAGCAGAAGTAAGAGAGTAGAAAGGTTGCAGAAACAAAAGCAGAATTAAGAGAGTAGAAAGATTTGAAGAAACAAAGGCAGAAGTAAGATAGTGGAAAGATTGAAGAAATAAAGGTAAAAATAGTAGAAAGATTGAAGAAATAAATGCAGAAGTAAGACAGTAGAAAGATTTGAAGAAAAAAAGGCAGAATTAAGAGAGTAGAAAGATTTGAAGAAAGAAAGGCAGAAGTAAGAAAGTAGAAAGATTTGAAGAAATAAAGGCAGAAGTAAGAAAGTAGAAAGATTTGAAGAAATAAAGGCAGAAATAGAAAGACTGAAGAAACAAAGGCAGAAAGTAAGAAAGTGGAAAGATTTGAAGAAACAAAGGCAGAAATAGCAAGATTTAAAGAAAAAGGCAGAAAGTAAGATAGCAGAAAGATTTGAAGAAGCAAAGGCTGAAGTGGGATAGCAGAAAGATTTGAAGAAACAAAGGCAGAAATAGTAGAAAGATTGAAGAAACAATGGCAGAAATAGAAAGATTGAGGGAAGAAAGGCAGAAGCAAGATAGTAGAAAGATTGAAGAAACAAAGGTAGAAGTAATTGTAAGTCAGTAGAAAGATTTGAAGAAATAAAGGCAGAAAGTAAGATAATAGAAAGATTTGAAGAAACGAAGGCAGAAGTAGAAAGTAGAAAAATTGCAGAAACATAGGCAGAAATAGTAGAAAGATTGAAGAAACAAATGTAACCTAGGCTCTCTATCCTTTCACTCGGTACATAAAAAGTTTTCGGGTTCAGATTCTTTCTTACAAAAGAAAAAGGACAAAATCATATAAAATGGCCGTTGACAAGATTTTATTGATGTTAGTTTCTTAGAAAAACTAATGGTGGTACTACAACTGACAATGTCTCAAATCAAGCTACTCAAATCACAACAGCATTCTAGGTTTCATGGTGTTTCGTGTTCTCTAAAAAAAAGAAAAAAAGAAGAAGAACACGACCATAACCCCAGCCATTTGGATGGACAACACCTGCTGCCTCTATTTATCAGCACTTACGGCATTTCTTTAAAAAAAAAAAAACAATAAAAAAATTTAAGTATGTATTACTGTGACTAGAAATTCTACAGTCACACGCTGTATATGTGTGGAGGGAGGGGGAGGCAGGAAAGAGGCACACTAATTATGCAAAGAAGTAAGAGTAATCTATACAAGCTAGTAAATAATCTACAAATTTTAAAACAACGTGGAAAGGAGGATTTAAAAAAAAAAAGGTAGACCTGATAGCTTGATAGTGTGCCCCCCCCCCCCCTCTCTCTCTCTCTCACTCTCTCTCTCTCTCTCTCTCTCTCTCTCTCTCTCTCTCTCTCTCTCTCTCCTCTCCTCTCCTCTCCTTTCCTCTCCTCTCCTCATGCCCTTTCTCTTGTCCAACTCAATAGATTTTATCGTCGATGTTGTTTTTATTGCAGTTAGAGATGAGATTATTAGTGCTATTATAAGCGATACTGTTTTAGTTTGATATTGTTTTAGTTTGATAGTCCAGTTGATTATGGGCTTTTGAATTTTGTATCGTATAGGGGTTTTACTTGTTTGAATAATTTTTTTGGTGTTATTATTTTTCTATTTGATTGAATGTGTTTTTCCCCTTCCCCCTTGATACTCCTCCCCCACCCCCCATCCTTTCCAATGCTTTTCTGTTATCATCGTTATGTTGTTGTCTCATGGTGATGGGGATTATTTGTTATATTGTTGTCTCATGGTGATGGGTGATTGTTGTTACTCTTGTATCTCTATTATAAGAATCAATATTATTGTCTTATTTGACTTATCTTGCTTGTTTCGTAGTTATTGTGTGAATATATTATTTTTTAAAAAGCGCTATTTGAAGAGTATGAGCGCGTAAAAGCACACGTTTGCTGGGTGGAGGAGGAGAGGAGGGAGGTCATTGAAGGCAATATTGTCAGTAATGACGCAACGAATGCCTACTATTTTCTAACGTTTTGTTTCTGTACCTTTTTATTATCTAAAGTATAAACGTGAAAGAATGGATGAAACAGTAGGTGAAGTAATTTGTTTGTCCTGACGTTTTATGATTTTCTTTTTTTAATTCTTAAAATATTCTTTATTTAAATGTGTGTGTGGACGTGAGCACCCCTCGTGCGTGTATGTGTATATGTGGTAATTTGTATTTTCAATGTATTACTTTAATCGATTTTCCTGTTTACTGGTTTAATTTAATGGTTAAGAATGCAATAATGTAGTATTTCAATATAATCATTAAGAAATTTGTTCTTAGATAGATGGCTTGATGAAAAAACCCAAATACATTGCTTATTCAATGAACCATCTGGAAATAAAATTTTGACTGACTTTGACTCTAGACCAACTATGAAACCTGTCTTAGCTGGCAACTGGCAACTCTCTCATGATCAGCTGGGAACTGCCAGGTGTCTCAAGTTGACAGGAAGTCTCAGGAAAATGTTGAGATTCCTACACCTTCTTTCTTTACTGTTAATATTTTCTAAACATTTACAGATTTTGATACAAACTAAAAAATAACTGTTTAAACTATCCAAAATACCTGTTTAAAAAATCCCTAACATTCCATTTTTGGGGGTTAACTTTAGAACAGATTTAAAGTTTTTGGTACTATTTTCTTTTGGCTTATGCTTCATGGAGTGTGTGCTTTGGTCACACGTGTCCCTTTTTTGTTGGTTACCCCCTAAAATTTTTCCCCTTTCCTGGACACTTTTTTAGTGGGTTACACAAAGGCAGAAAGTAGAAAGATTGAAGAAACAAAGGCAGAAATAGAAAGATTGAAGAATTAAAGGTAGAAATAGTAGAAGGATTGAAGAAAAAAAGGCAGAAACAAGAAAGTAGAAAGATTTGAAGAAACAGAGGCAGAAAGTAAGACACTAGCAAGATTTGAAGAAATAAAGGCAGAAGTAAGAGAGTAGAAAGATTTGAAGAAAAAAGGCAGAAGTAAGATAGTAGAAAAATTTGAAGAAACAAAAGAAGAAGTAAGAAAGTAGAAAGATTTGAAGAAATAAATGCAGAAAGTAAGATAGTAGAAAGATTTGAAGAAACAAAGGTAGAAACAGACAGATTGAAGAAATAAAGGAAGAAATAGAAAGATTGAAGAAACAAAGGTAGAAATAATAGAAAGATTGAAGAAACAAAGGCAGAAGAAAGAGAGTAGAAAGATTGAAGAAACAAAGGCAGAAATAGAAAGATTGAAGAAATAAAGGTAGAAATAGTAGAAGGTTTGAAGAAAAAAAAGGCAGAAGCAAGAAAGTAGAAAGATTTGAAGAAACAAAGGCAGAAAGTAAGACAGTAGAAAGATTTGAAGAAACAAGGCAGAAATAATAGAAAGATTGAAGAAGCAAAGGCAGAAGTAAGATAGCAGAAAGATTGAAGAAAGAAAGACAGAAGTAAGATAGTAGAAAGACTGAAGAAACAAAGGCATAAATAAGATAGTAGGAAGATTGAAGAAACAAAGGCAGGAATAGAAAGTAGAAAGATTGCCGAAACAAAAGCAGGTGGATCGGTGGTCTAGAGGTAACGCGCCTGCCTAGAAAGTGAAAAGTCCGGGAGGGGAAGTGTGCGGTGGTTCAAATCCCGTTTGGGCCCGAAACTTTTCTCTCCATCCATCAAACCATGAATGGTGGTCTTGGTGCTAATCTTTCGGATGAGACATAAACCCGAGGTCCCGTGTATTGCACAAAATTATTTAGCGCACGTGAAAGAACCCACGTTAACAAGAGAGTTGTCCCTAGCAACATTCTGTAGAAAAAAGCCACTGAGATAGGGAAACAAATACAGTTTCAGACAAGGAAAAAGAAACAAAATGGGTGGCGCTGCTCTTGTGGCGACGCGAGCTCTTCCCAAGGAGAGAA
>CM054164.1:24404529-24417029 GCA_028751875.1 Rapana venosa
ATAGCAATAGAGAAGGGAAGAAACTCTGCATATTACTTGGCCCAATAATTATCTACCTTTACATTTCAACACAGGGAGAAAGAAGAAGAGCACTCCATCGCAGAACCGTTTACATGACTTGCTTTTATGTGGTGAATTGTTAATTTTTCTTTTTCTTTGTCATAATTATAATTATCAACATGTGGGAGATGTTTGATGTAGTAGACCAACCGCATATCTAAAACATCAATTATAATTATCTTAATTAATTTGAGTTATAGAGAAACACAAAACATACATATCAATCAATAAATGAATGACGGGTATCAAGAGGACGAGTAAAACACAAGTACACCAACGACAATAATGATAATCATCATCATCATCATCATCATCACAATAATGGTAACAACAACAATAATAACAACAACAACAATAACAATACAACAACAACAATAATGATAATTATAATAAACGAATGAGATAGCGTTATACATCGTTAGGGTTGATGCACCCTATAATATAGATAGCAAATTAACTCTTGTACTTTCAAGAAAGTGTACAAGTATCTGAAGTGATAAAGAGAGAGAGAGAGAGAGAGAGAGAGAGAGAGAGAGAGAGAGAGAGAGAGAGAGAGAGAACAGCAACCAAATTTACATAACTGATAGAAGAAAAAAGGTAAAAAAGGTAAAGGAGTCCCATAACCTATAAGGTCGTAGGGGAGCGAGGCGTCAGAGACCTCACTTCTCTAGGGCCAGCATATTGAGGGCGGCGCCCATCTCCTCTCCCTCGCTGCTTTACCTTCCCTGACCCTAAAGAGGGCAGGTACCCATTTACAGCTGGGTGAACTGGGGGAACTGTACTGAAGCCAAGGCGCGAAAACGGTCACCCATCCAACTGGTAACCAAGCTCGATGTTGCTTAACCTTGGCTGGGGGAAAGCCAGTGCTCCGACCACTGAGCTATCCCGTCCCCATAGAAAGTCCAGTAATTGAGCAAGACATCAGCGTTATGGATCAGGTTATACCAAAAACGTTAAAACAAAAGCAGTACAATCAATCCAAAAATAGACAATTATGACACTCTCAACAATCTACGAAAGATAACTGCTCTCTACTTAGAAAATACCTCCTACGTTAAAGAGAGGTAAACGGGTAGATCACCACGTTGGGCGTATGATGATTGTTTCCCTTGAGCTGCAGAATGTTTGATTAAAAAAAATTATAGCGTAAAAAAAGTCACTCTGATAGGGAAAGAAATACAGTTACAGACAGAAAAAAAGGGTGGCGCTGCTCTTGGTGGTATAAATGCCACATGAATGCTTATTCCATTATCCTCGAAGTAAAAGAATAAAAAATAAAATTAAATTAAATAAATTGTTGTGACTGAGTAAAAACTGTATAAAGGCAAGACTTACACAAAAGAAAACTTGGAGTAAAAAAAAATATTTTAAAAACAAAAACCGCACGGAAAACATAAGATACATATTAAACGGACCCCCCCCCCCCTTCCCCCCCAACCCAACAACAACACAAAGCCGCTAAAAAAAACAACACCCAACAACAATAACAAAAACAGGGCTCGGAAAATCTAAGATACACATCAACCAGCTTTAACACACATAAAAACAAAAAAAGAACCCAATCAACCCAGGGCTCGTCCGGGGTTTGAACCCTGGACTTCTCGCACCCGAAGCGAGAATCATACCCCTAGACCAACGAGCCAGCTGACTTTCGAACATCAGATTTAAAAGAGACATTCAGTTAGGCTTAGTGTGCAGTTAATTAAAGACTTGCGCAGATTGGGATTTGTGGTTACGTGGTGACGCGGCCATCTTGAAAATCTGAAGTTGCAGGTTCATTCCCTGTTGAACCCGATCTCCCCCTCCCAACCCCCCCCCCCCCCCCCCCTCTTCCCCACTTTACATCTACTTGACCTTGAATTGTGGTCTAGGTACTAGTCTTTGGATTGAGACAGTAAATCGAAGTCCCAAGTGCTAGATATACACTCTTTCGTGCACGTAAGAAATAATCCCCGTTTGGGCCCCGAAACTTTCCTCTCCCTCCCTGCCCCCTCCACCCCAGCTCACCTCCTCTCAATCCATTAGGCCTAGAGCATGAGTGGTGGTCTGGGCGCTAGCCTAACTGGTTGCATGTGAATGAGTAGGATGAATGAAAGCGCTTTGTTTTGTTGGGATTTATTCTGGTGGTTGTTTTTTTTTTCAAGATATAGCGCCATATGAATTCCATTTTTTTTCTTCTTTTTCTAAATTAAAAACAAAACAAAAAACCCAACCCAAGGGCTCGTCCGGGATTTGAACCCGGGACCTCTCGCACCCGAAGCGAGAATCATACCCCTAGACCAACGAGCCGAGTGATAGAAGGGTCGACATGAAAAAATTTGTGAGCCAGTAATTTAAATTATGTGCAGCATTAGACTGTCAAAGTACTATTATGGCTATAGATCTCTTCTTGTGTCTCTGTGTTCATCTCTGTGTGTCTGTCTGTCTGACACATACACACAAGCACGCACACACACGCACGCACACACACACACACACACAACACACACACACACACACACACACAAAACACACACACACACACACACACACGTGACCTAAGTGGTATAAATAAAATAAAATATAAACAAACAAATAAATCAATAAACACAGTAAGTATCTGTTTTTCATTTGACATTTCTCAGCAGGATATGCATTTGTTCAAAAAGTTTCACTGCTTGATTCCTACATAGTGCTTCATCCTTATTTTGATGAATGTTTGTTGTTGTTGTTGTTGTTGTTGTTGTTCTCGAAACAGCCCTGTAAAATGTATTTGTTTGTATTGTATTCCTTGGCAATGGAGGGTGGTGGTAGTGATTTTAATACATATTAATACATTTTCAACGGGGACGGGATAACTCAGTGGTCAGAGCACTGGCTTTCCCCCAGCCAAGTTAAGCAGCATCGAGCGTGGTTACCACTTGTATGGGTGACCGTTTTCGCGCCTTGGCTTCAGTACAGTTCCCCAGTTCACCCAGCTGTAAATGGGTACCTGTCCTCTTTAAGGGTCAGGGAGGGTAAAGCAGCGAGGGAGAGGAGATGGGCGCCGCCCTCAATATGCTGGCCCCCTAGAGAAATGAGGTCTCTGACGCCTCGCTCCCCGACGACCACATAGGTTATGGGACTCCTTTACCTTTACCTTAGTGTTTCAATATAGGTTTAAACACATTTCAAGTGCAGACCAACGTTGTACCAATACGTGAAATGATTGTTCAATATTGTAGTTTTTTCTGTCGGTTTTCTTCGTCTGTTTGTTGTCTTCTGCCCTGTGCATAAACACACACTCACACACACACACCCACACACACACACACACACACGACCGGGAAGCGATAGACAATAAGAAAGCAAAAAGAGAAAGGAAGAATCTCTGCATATTACTTGGCCCAATAAATAAGCTACCTTTACATTTCAACACAGGGAGAAAGAAGAAGAGCACTCATCGCAGAACCGTTTACATGACTTGCTTTATGTGGTGAATTGTTAATTTTTCTTTTTCCTTTTTTGTCATAATTTATAATGTATCAACATGTGAGATGTTGATTTAGTAGACCACCCGCATATCTAAAACATCAATTATACTTAATCTATAATTAATTTGAGGTTATAGAGAAACACAAAACATACAGTATCAATAAATTTAAGACTGTTATCAAGATGACGGTAAAACACAAGTACAACCACGACAATAATGAAAATCACAATCATCCATCATATCATCAAAATAATGGTAACAACAACAATAATATCAACAACCAACAAAAACAATACAACATAAAGCACAGTTTTTTTGGTGGAAGGTGTATTATTTGGAGAAGGATTTTAGGGGGGGGGGGGGGGGGGGGGGGGAAGAGATAGCGTTATAAACATCGTTAGGTTGAGCGACCCTATAATATAGATAGCAAATTAACTCTTGTACTTTCAAATGAAAGTGAACAAGTTATCTAAGTATAAAGAGAGAGAGAGAGAGAGTGAGAGAGAGAGAGAGAGAGAGAGAGAGAGAGAGAGAGAAGAACAAGCAACCAAATTTTACATAACTGATAGAAGAAATTAGGTATAAAAGGTAAAGAGTCCCATAACCTATAAGTTCGTAAGGTAGCGAGGCGTCAGAGACATCATTCTCTCTAGGGCCAGATATGAGGCGGGCGCCCCATCTCCTCTCCCTCGCTGCTTAGACCTTCCCTGACCCTTAAGAGCAGTACCATTTACAGCTGGGTAACTGGTGGAACTGTAACTGAAGCAAGGAGCGAAAACGGTCACCCATCCAACTGGTAACCAACTCGATGTTGCTTAAAACCTGGCTGGGGAAAGCCAGTGCTCCCGACCACTGAGCTATACCGTCCCCATAGAAAGTCCATAAATGAGCAAGACAGCTGCGTATGGACGAGGTTATACCAAAAACGTTAAAACAAAGCAGTACAATCAATCCAAAAATAAGACAATTAATGACACTCTCAACAATCTACGAAAGATAACTGCTCACTACGTAGACAATACCTCTACGTTAAAGGAGGTAAACGGGTAATCCCACGGGCTATGATGCTTGTCCCTGTTGCGGAGAATGTTTGATTAAATAAAATTATAGCGTAAAAAAAGTCACTCTGATAGGGAAATAAATACAGTTACATACAAGAAAAAAAGGGTGGCGCTGCTCTTGGTGGTATAAATGCCACAAATGCTTATTCCATTATCCTCGAGTAAAAGAATAAAAAACAAAAAATTAAATTAAAATAAATTGTTGTGACTGAGTAAAAACTGTATAAAGGCAAGACTTACACAAAAGAAAACTTGGAGTAAAAAAAAATATTTACAAAAACAAAAACCGCACGGAAAACATAAAAACATATTAAAAACGGACCCCCCCCCCCTTCCCCCACCCAACCACAACCACAAAGCCGCTAAAAAAAAACAACTCCCCACAACAATATCAAAAACAGGGCTCGGAAAATCTAAGATACACATCAACCAGCTTTAACAACACATAAAAAACAAAAAATAACCCAAATCAAACCCATGGCGCGTCCGGGTGAAACCCTGGACTTCTACGCACCCGAAAGCGAGAAATCATACACCTAGACCCAACGAGCCAGCTGACTATTTCGAACATCATATTTAAAAGAGACATTCAGTAGCTAAGTGTGGCAGTTAATTAAAGACTTGCCAGAATTGTTAGAATTGTGGTTACGTGTTGACGCGCCCATCTTGAAAATCTGAATTTGCAGGTTCATTTCCCTGTTGAACCCGATCTCCCCCTCCCAAACCCCCCCCCCCTCCCCCCCCTCTTCCCACTTACATCTACTATGACCTTGAATTGTGGTCTAGGTACTAGTCTTTGATTGAGACAGTAAAATCGAAGTCCCAAGTGCTAGATATACACCTTTCGTGCACGTAAGAAATAATCCCCGTTTGGGCCCCCGATTACTTTCCTCTCCCTTCCCTCCCCCATCCACCCCAAAGCTCACCTCCTCTCAACCAATAGGGCCTAGAGCAAGAGTGGTGGACGGGCGCTAGCCTAACAGGTTGCATGTGAAAGATAGGATGAATGAAATCGCTTTGTTTTGTTGGGATTTATTCTGGTGGTGTTTTTTTTTCAAGATATAGCGCCATATGAATTCCATTTTTTGCTTCTTTTTCTAAATAAAAACAAAACAAAAAAACCCAACCCCAGGGCTCGTCCGGATTTGAACCCGCCTCTCGCACCCGAAGCGAGAATCATACCCCTATACCATCGAGCCTAGTGATAGAAGGGTCGACATGAAAAAATTTGTGAGCAGTATATTAAAATTATGTGCCGCATTAGACTGCACAGTAACTATAATGGCTATAGATCTCTTCATTGGTCTCTTGTTTCATATCTGTGTGTCTGTCTTTCTGACACATACTCACAAGCACGCACACACACGCACGCACACACAACACATCACACACACAAAATACACACACACACACACCACACACAACACACACACACACACAACACGTGACCTAAGTGTAGAAATAAAAAAAAAATAAAAACAAACAAATAAATCAATAAACACAGTAAGTAATCTGTTTTTCATTTGACCTTTCTCAGCAATGAAATGCAATTTGGTTCAAAAAGTTTCACTGCTTGAATTCCTACATAGTGCTTCATCCTTATTTTGATGATGGATTGTTGTTTGTTGTTGTTGTTGTTGTTGTTCTCGAAACAGGCCCTGTAAAATGTATTTGTTTGTATTGTATTCCTTGCAATGGAGGGTGGTGGTAGTGATTTTAATACTTATTAATACATTTTTTCAACGGGACCGACGGGATAACTCAGTGGTCAGACACTGGCTTTCCCCCCACCAAGTAAGCAGCATCGAGCGGTTACCACTGTTATGGTGACCGTTTTTCGCGAGAGCGCCTTGTGGCTTCAGTACAGTTTCCCCATTTCCACCCAGCTGTAAATGGTACCTGTACTCTTTAAGGGTCAGGGAGAGGTAAAGCAGCGAGGGAGAGGGAATGGGCGCCGCCCTCAATATGCTAGGCCCCCTAAGAAATGAGGTCTCTGGACGCCTCGCTCCCCGACGACCACATAGGTTATGGGACTCCTTTACCTTTACCTTAGAGTGTTTTCAATAAAGGTTCAAACACATTCAATTGCAGACCAACGTTGTACCAATCAGTGAAATGATTGTTTCAATATTTGTAGTTTTTTTTTCTGTCGAATGTCCTGTCTTCTGTTTGTCTTTCCTGCTGCCTGTCTGTACACACTTTGAGAGTGTTTTAGACATCTAATCATTGTGTCTGTTTTTCTGTCTTCAGTTTTAGTGAGTGAGCGCGCGCCGCGCGTGAGTGTGTTGTATGTTTGTGTGTGGTGTGTGTGTGTTGTGTGTGTGTGTGTGTGTGTGTGCCTGTTTGTGTGTGAGTGTGTGTATGTGTGTATACCGAGGGAGAGATTGTCCCTGTCTCTCCAGTCTCTCTGTCCTCTGTCATTGTGTCTGTATGTCAAGTCCTCTGTCTGTCTGTCTGTCTGTCTGCCTGTTTGTCTTTCCTGTCCTGTCTGTCTCTCTCTCTGTCTCTCTCTCTCCCTCTCCCACTCTCTTCTTCTCTCTCTCTCCTATCTTGTCTATCTGTCTTCTGCATCTTTCTTCCTGTCTCTCTGTCTGTGTCCTAAATATCCCACTTCCCCTACCCCCACACCCCTCTCAATCATCCTAACCTGTCTGCCCCCCTATATCTCCCCCCCTACCCCCCCCCCCCCTCTCTTCTCTCCATCACTCCATCTGCCTATCATCTGCTTCCTATCATCCCTTCCATTCCCTCTCTCTCTCCCTCTCCCTCCACCCTCCTACTCATCCCACCCTCTTCCCCCTCTCCTTCCCTCCATCTCTCCCTCCCTCTTCTCTCTTTCCCTACCTCTCTCTCTTTCATTCTCTCTCTCCCCTCCATCTTCCTCATCCACCCTCTCCTCCCCTCTCTCTCTCCCTCTCCTACCTCCTTTCCCTCTTTCGTCCTCTCCTCCCTTCCCCCCACTCTCTTTCTCTTCCCCCTCCCTCTTCCCTCCTCTCTCTCTCCCACTCACTCACTCTCTCTCCCTCTTCCCTCCTCTCTCCCTCCCCCCTCTCTACTCTCTTCCCCCCAATCTCACTCTCTCTCTCTCATCTATCTCTCTCTCTCTCTCATCATCCCCTCTCACCCCCCCCTCTCCTCTCCTCTCTCTCCACATCCTAAGACTACACCCCTCCTCTTCTTTCTCTCCTCATCTCTCACATCACATTCTTCCCCCTCACTCCCCCTCTTCAATTTCTCTCTCCCTCCATCTCCCTCTTCCCTCACTTCCCCTCCCCCTCTCTCTCTCTCGTTCCCCCCTCTCTCCCACCCCTCGTTCTCTTCTCTCCCCCCCTCTCTCGTCTTCCTCTCCTACCCTACCCTCCCTCTCTCTCATGCTCTCTCTCTCTCTCCTCATCATCTCTCGGAGGAAAAAAAAACTTCCACGTTCATTAGATCAGCTTGCTGGACTGTTTCTGAGGCAAGTGAAGAGAGGGGGTGGGGGGAGAGGGAGGGAGAGAGGGGGGAGAGAGGGGGAACTACATCGACTGAACCTCTGCATTGCCAGAAACGTGAGAAGTATACTGAGTGAGAGAGAGATAGACAGAGAGAGAGAAGAGAGAGGATAGAGGAGGAGAGAGAGAGGGGGGAAGGGAGGGAGAGAGAGAAGAGATGGAGAGATAGAAGAGGGGGGAGAGAAGAGGGAGGGGAGGGAGAGAGAGAGAGAGGGAGAGAGACACAGAAAGGGGAGGGGGAAGAGAGAGGAGAGAGAGGGAGGAGAGAAGGAGAGAGAGATGGAGGGAGAGAGAGAAAGAGGGAGAGAGAGAGAGAGGGAGAAGAGAGAGGAGACGGGAGAGGGAAGGAGAGAGAAAGGGGGGGAAAGGGAGGGAGAGAGAAGAGAGAGATGGAGAGAGAGAGAGAGGGGGGGAGAGAGTGAGGGGGGAGAGGGAGGGAAGAGAGAGAGAGGGAGAGAGAGAAAGAAAGGGGGAGGGGTAAGGATAGCTAGAGAGGGATGGAAGAGGGAGAGAGGAGAGGAGGGAGATAGGTAGGAGCGAGCGGGCGCAGGGAGATGCTCTCTAGCTCTCGCGGTCTCTCCGTGTTCTCGCGCTGCCCTCCCTTTGGCTGTGACGGCCTTCTCGCGCCTGTCTGTCTCGCCGCTCCTGTCTACGCGCGCGGTCGTGCTCTCTTGCTTCTCGCTTCGCTCTTTACTCTCTCTCGCATTTCCTTCTCTCGCTCTGTCTCTCATCGCTTTCTTCTGCTCTGCTCTCTTTCTCTCTCTCTCTCTTGTCTCTCGACTCCCTTGCGCTCTCTCTCTTTTGCTCTCCTCTCGCGCTGTCGCTCTCTCTCTCATTCGCTCTCTCTCTCCTCCTTTTCTTCTCTCTCTGTCTCTTTTCTCGTTCTACGCTCGATCCCGGTCTCTCCCGCTCTCTTGCTCGTCTCTCTCGGGCTCGCCTCTCTTCTTTCTCCGCTCTTTCTCTCTCTCCACTCTCTATCTCTTGCTCTACTCTCTTGCTTCCGCTGCTCCGCTTTCTCTCCATCGTGCTCGCCCCTTTCTCTCCTTTCGCCCTCTCTCGCTCTTCTCTCTCTTCTCTCTCTCGCTCGCTTCTCTCTCTATTTCTCTCTCTCTCGCCATTCTCTACTCTCTCTCTTGCTCTCTCTTGTTTCTCGCTCTCTCGCGTTTTTGTTTTTCTTCTCTCTCTCTTCATCTCTCTTTCTCTCTCTCTTTTCTCGCTCGCTCTGCTCTTTCTCGTTAGCTCGGTCCTCTCTCATCTCCCTCACTCTTCTCTTGCTCTCTCTCTCTCTTCTCGCTCCTCTTCTCTCGTTTCTCTCTCTCTCTCACTCCCTCTCTCGCTTCTCGGGAGCCTTGCGCTCCTGCTCCGGTCTCTTCTCGCGCTCGCTATAACTCCCTCTCTCTATCTCTCTTTCTCTCTGCCTTTCTCTCGCTTTCTCTTCTCTCGTTAGATCTCGTCCCTCGCTCTACTTCTGTCCTCTCTCTCTCTTTTTCTCGCTCTTTCTCTCTCTCGCCCTCTCTTCTCGCTTCGCTCTTCTCCGCCTTTCTTCTCGCGCCTCCTCTTTTGCTGCTCTACTCTCCGTGTCTTTTCTCTCTCTCTCTCGCTCTTTCATCTTCTCGCTCCCCTCCTCTTATCTTCTTTTTTTCGCTGCTCCTCCCTAGCTCCACTCGTGCTTCTCCCTCTTTACACCCCACTCCCCTTTTTCCTTCTCATTCTCACTCTGCTCGTTTTCTGCTTGTGTATCTCTTTTTTTTAGGTTTACTCTCGGCTTGTCTCCTCTCTTATATCCAATTCTGCCACTCTTTTTGGTGATTAGGTAAGGATGGTCGCATGTCTAGGTCGTGCGAGCTCTATATCGCGTCCCCCTTATCGTCGATCTTCTATAGTAGCGCTCTGTCCTCTGGAGTTTCTCTCCTGCTCCTCTCTCTCTCTCTTCTCTCTCTCTCTCCTCGGGCGCTGTCGCCACCAGCGCTCCCGCGCGCCAGCCCTCCAGTCACCTACACTCCCTCCCAAACCCAGACACCCACTCTCCGCAGACCGGAATGTGTGAGATTGCCATGCTGAAAGTAGAGAAAGAGTGAGCCAGCGCCCGCCAGAACAGATAATACAGGCAGCAAGCTATGATCAGCGCAGAGAGAGAGAGAGGAAGAAAGCAGCGAAGAGAGACAGAGTGAAGAAGAGAGAGAGACAAGTGAAGGTAGGAGTAGAGAGTGTGGTGCGAGAGAAAGAAAAAAACAGAGGCAAGACAGAGTAGAGACATAGAGCACTGAAAAGTTTTATAGTACATTAACCTTGGAACACTTTCAAAACATTGAACTTTACAAGTACAAACAACACACATCACCCACACCTGCGCACGCACACTCACGAAAAATATTAAAGCAACTCACAACACAACCCTCACACACACACGCAACGCCGCCACTCCACACAAGACACACCACACCCAAACACACACACACACACACGCACGCGACGCACCAGCCGCACAGCACGCACGACACACACACGCACAATACACACACACCACTTGAGTGAACAAACCGTAAAATTGAAACAACAACAACAACAATAACAACAACAACACCAACAACACACAGAACACACGGAAACACGCACGCACACACACCACACTTCCTTGAGTGAACAGAAAACGTAAAACTAAAATCAACAAACAAACAACCAAATACACACACTCACACAACACACACACACACGAGCTACACAAAACACACAAGCAAGACACACACACACACCACACACACACACACACAGCCACACACACTACACACACACACACCCCACACACATACACTACACATACACTCACAAACACCACACAACACACATCACACTCTACCACACACAGAGACCCCAAACACGAAAAGTAAAAAACGTCAATAAAAAGATTTTTTTTTTTAAAAGAGAGACAAGGATTACCCCCCCCCCCCGCCCTAAAAACCCAACACACTTCAAATACAAGAGCTAAAAAACAACAATCCCCAAACAAGTAAACGAATAAGCAAAACCCCAAAGATAACAACAAAAACAATAGTTACAGATGTTCTGAGACATTGACTTTACACCTGCAAGACATTCATATATCATTGTCGCGTTACACAACATACGTTTCTAAAATAAACTACACATAAAACAAAATGAAATAAAATAAAGCAAAATAGGACAAATGGAACACTAAAGTAAACTCAACTAAAAGGAAAGAAAACAAGATAAACTATAAATAAAATAAAATAAAATAAAATAAATCTGAAAGAAATGTAAGAAAAATAAATGAAATGAAAAGCAAAATATGAGGGTGTAAAACGTAAAAAGAAAACAAGAAAGAATAAATGATCTAAAAACAAAACGAGATTTCAAACGGAAAAACAATTTTTTTTAAATGTAGCATATCAAACATACCCCCCCCCCCCCTCCAAAATATTTCCCAAATCAAAAGACGACCACCCAACCAACCATTAAACCAACCAATCAACCTACCAACCAGCCAACCTACCAACCAACCATTTCATTTACTTATTTATTAATTAATTTATTATTTACTTCTTTATTCTTTTACATCGAGGATAAATGAATATACACTCATGTGCTTTTATTTTTATATCCAATCCCTGTGTGCCTGCGGTTTTGTCAATTTTGTCATCTCTTCCCACCAGAACACAATGGCCTACTCTTTCAAAAAAGTGGAACAGGATTTAGCGTGTGCGCGCGCAAGGTGTTCTGCGTGCGTTCACACACAGGATCTCGGTTTAATAGTCTCATCCGAAGGACTTTTTTGGGGTTGAGTAGAGTCTGCACTGATGTTAACTCCTGGGGGAAAAAATCCCTATTGAACTAAGCAACCAACTAACCAACCAGCCAGAGAAAAAACAAAAAAAGCAATCAAATAAACTGAATACAGTGGGACGAGAAAGCCTGGTGGTTAGAGTGATGTATTCGTGATTTGCTGACCCGTGTTCGAATCTCGTTCAAGAGGATTTTTTCTTCTGGAGTTTACATCAGTGCCTACTCCACTCCCCCCAAAAGTCTTTCGGGTGAGACTATAAACCGGAGAAAAAAGACACTATTGTAAAAACAAAAAAATATCAATTAAAAAACAATAAACCGAGGCCCCGTGCGCGAACGCACGCAGAACATCTTGAACGTGCAACACGTTAAAACCCGTTCCGCTTTTCGGAAGAGTAAGGCCATTGTGTGCCGGTGGGAACGGATGACAAAATTTGGAAAAAAACCTGCATACACACGGGGGACTGGATGTAAAAAAATACCCAAAATTGATGCTTATTCCATTCATTATCCTCGAAATGTAAGAAAGAATAAGAATAATAAGAACACAAACAGAAAGAAAACCCAGCCTAAGGGTTGGAGATGATAATAATAATAATAATAATAATAATAATAATAATATATGGAATTTAT
>CM054164.1:24424529-24426390 GCA_028751875.1 Rapana venosa
CGTGTGTGTGTGTGTGTGTGTGTGTGTCTGTTTCGTTGTCTTCAATTTCAGGTCTGTTCACCATTAGTGATGTGTGTGTGTGTGCAAGTTATTTATTTATTTATTTATTTTATTATTTTATATCGATGATAATGGAATAAGCACTCATGTGCTTTTTTTACATCTACTCCCCGTGTGCATGCAGTTTTGTCAATTTTGTCATCTGTTTCCACCGGCACACAATGGCCTACTCTTCCGAAAAGCGGAACAGGATTTAACGTGTGCGCAAGATGTTCTACATGCGTTCGAACACGGGGCCTCGGCTTATAGTTTCAGTGCGCATGTTTGTGTATGTGCATGTGTGTGTGTGTGTGTGTGTGTGTGTGTGCATGAAAGTATGTGTGTGTGTGTGTGGTGTTGTGTGTGCGCCTCTCCCCCTTTTCGTCTATCTGTCTGTCTTTCTCTCTTTCCCTCCCCCCTCCTCTCTCTTCTCCCTACCCCATCTTTCTCTCTCTCCTCCTCTCTCCCTCTCTCTAACCCTTTCTCTATTTTCTCTCTCTCCCTCCCCTCCCACCCCCCCTCTTTTTCTCCCACCCTCTCTCCCTCCCCCCTCCTTTTCCCCTCTCCCCTTAGCCCACTCTCTCCCCCTCCCCTCCTCCTCCCCCACCCCCACTCTCCTCTCTTTTCTCTCTCCTTCTCCTCTCTCTCCCCTTCCATTTTCCCCCCTCCTTCCTCCCCCCCCCCCTCCCTCCTCTCTCCTCTCCTCCTCTCCCATCCCCTCTCCCCCCCCCCTCCCTTCCTCCCCTCCTCTCCCTCTCTCCCCCCCTCCCCTCCCCCCCCCTCTCTCTTCCCCTCCTTCCTCCCCCCCCTCCTCTCCCTCCATCCCTCCTCTCACCCCTCTCCCCTACCCTCTCTCTACCCCTCCCTTCCTTCCCTCCCCCCCCCCATCTCTCTCTCTCCCCCCTTCTCTCTCTCTCTCCTCCTCTCTCCTCTCCTTCCCCTCTCTCATCCCCCTCTCTCTCTCCTCCCCCTCCTCCTCCTCTCTCCTCTCTCTCTCCCCCACCTACCCCCCCCCTTCCTCTCCCTCCCCAACCCCATTTTCTCTCTTCTTCCTCTTCTCCTCTCTCTCTCCTCTCTCTCTCGTCCTCTCTCTCCTCTCTCCTCTCTCCCCTCCTCCTCTCCTCTTCTCTCCTCTCATCTCCCTCAACCCTCTCTCTCCCCCTCCCTTCCTTCCCCCCCCCCTCATCTCCTCTCTTTTTTCTCTTTCTCCCTCTCTCCCCTCCTCTTCTCCCCCCTCTCCTCCTCTCTCTCTCCCCTTGCTCTCTCTCTCCATTTTCCTTCCTCTCCCCCCCTCCCTCCATCCTTCTCTCTCTCTCCCCCCTCTTCTCTTTCCCCTCCGCCCTCTTCTCTCCCCCTCCCTTCCTTATTCCTCCCACCACCTCTTTTCCCCTCTTGCTCTCTCTTTCTCTCTCTCTCTCTTCCTCTCCCTCCTCTCTCTCTCTCACTCTCTCCTTTCTCTCTCATCCTCTCTCTCTCTCTCATCGCTCTCCTCTCTCTCCCAACGCTCTTCTCTCTCCCCTCCTTCTCGATCTCTCTCTCTCTCCCTCTCTTCTTCTCTCTCTCTCTCTCCTCTCTCATCTCTTCCTCTCTCCTCTCTCTCTCTCCTCTCTCTCTCTCTCTTCTCTCCCCTCTCTCTTCCCCCTTACTCTCTCTAACCCCCCCCCTTTTTCCTTCCCCCACCCCATCCTCTCCTCTCTCTCTCTCTCCTCTCTCTCCCCCCCTCACCCCTTTTCTCCTCCCCCTTTCCTTTTCCCCCCCCTCTCTCCTCTCTCTGTCTCTCTCTCTTTCGTCTTCCCCTTTCCTCTCTCTCTTTCTCTTCCCC
>CM054164.1:24426890-24429390 GCA_028751875.1 Rapana venosa
CCTGAAACCCAAAATTTAGGGGGGTTCTATTAGTCAAGTTTGTATTCTTTGCACCTTCCGGTATGGTTTTAAGTGCATCCAAAGCTTTCTTCCCTGTTAGTCCTCAAACTCTCGGCCCATGATCCCACCCATACAATTGGATGCAAGGGAGCTTTGTCGTTCTGCAATAAGTGATATCTTGCTTCCGTGGTGTTTATTTTCAAAGTTTTGTCTCATCCTGCATACTTTTCTGGTTGTGATCCGTGTAAAGGTGGGACAAGCTTGACCTTTTCCACTTCTGTCATCCGAACCACTATGTGTTGGTTTTATTATCACAGTTGGCCTCGCATATTCACTATTTTTGGAGGCTTATCAGGTTTGGGCAAGTTTTGATCTGTATAAATTCATGAAGGGTTTGTGACACTGCAAATGCTGACGATCCTTCATGATTTCCATGTCACCTGATTCTCTCAAGAAGATTGAAAAGATGGTGAAGTACAGCCCTGCCTACCCCAAAACTGTTGTCGAAACCATTCTCCAATGTTTGTTGTATACACTGCACGGGTTGCCTCGCGGGTACAGCTGTTTGATGACTCTGTCAGTTGCATTGATGTGTTAAATTCATGGTTGCCCCAAGCTGCATGCCACACCTGCAAATGCCTTTTTAAAATCGATAAATACGTGTAAAGGTCTTTTGTTGAAGGTACCGCCACATAGTATTCTGAGTTAATATCTTTCTTGTGTGCGCCTGCTCTGAAACCTCTTGTTCCTCACAATATGTCTCGCTTGTCTCAGTATTCATATTATCTGCAGATCCCTTTGCTTGGTGACAATAGGCTGATTGTGCTAATTATGGCTTTGTTGTAGATTCCTTTTTTGGGGAGGAGAGAGTGACTGGGTCCATGGTGTTGGCAGTTCCTGTCTGCCAGATCTGTTGCAGATTCTTAGAGGGCGCGATCATGGCTCCCTCAGCTTGGACCAACTCAGCGAATGTGCAGCCCCTGCTGACTTTCCCCTTTTTTTCAGCGATCTGACTGCTGTTTCCACTTCTTCTCGAGGATAGGGTGACTGTCTGTGTCTTTGCTTTCGGGTACATTAAGGACTTCTGGATCTCCTGCGGTTCTATAGTTATACAGGTCGGAGCAGTATTCTGTCCATCTGTTCAGAATATCTGGTCGTCAGGAACACTTCCCATTTTGTCTTGGTTTGTTAAACCTTTTCTCTGTTTTGTGCTAGTCAGGTCTTTCACCAGCTGAAAATCTTTCTTGCTATCGTTTTTTCTTGATGTTCTCTTCAATGTCTTGGCACTGTTCACCGATCCAATTCTCTTTTGCCTCGTCATGGACTTCCTAAATCTTTTGTTGACTGCCCTATATTGTTCTGCTTTTTCTTTTGTTTCCCATTTTTCTTTTTCTTCAGCTCTCAAACGCTTGTCGCATAGTTGTAGATTTGGTGTCCCCATGGTTTTTTGACGGTCGGCGTTTGCCAAGAAGCTCGTTTGCTGTTTCATCACTGCTGTATTGAAGCTATTCGTCAGTGTATCTATGTCTGAGTCATCACAGTGAGTGCTGCAAACTTTCCACCTATCCTTGCTTAAAAAATTTCTAATACCTCTGGGTCCTTCAGCTTCTCGAGGTCAAATTTGATCCTGATGTTCCGCTTGTGGATTTTCTTTAGACGTAGTCGGAAAGTCATCATCACAAGATCATGATCACTCCCTATGTCTGCTCCTGGAAAACTTCGTGTCTGTGCGATGTTAACGCTAGACTGAAACCGTCTTTTCACCATGATGTAATCTATTTGGTTGTAGGCCTAAGTCACCAGACTATTGTTATACTTTCAACTCTCCCTTTTTTTCCCTACCTTCTCCTCCCCCCCCCCCCCCCCCCCCACTCCCCCCCGGGCCCACCCACCACTTTGGGGGAAGTGTCAGTTGGTTATTGACTGCAGCCCTAAGACGTAATCTTTTTGTGGGGGGGAATGAAAAAAGAGAAGAGAGAGTATTGTGTGTGTGTGTGTGTGTGTGTTTGTGTTTGTGTGTGTATGTTCATGTGTGTGTGTGTGTGTGTGTTGGTTGTGTGTGTGTGTGTGTGTGGTGTGTGTGTGTGTGTCGTGTGTGTCTGTGAGAGAGAGAGAGAGGGTGTGTTCCTGTGTGTGTGTGTGGTGTGTTTTGTGTGTGTGTGTGTGTGTGTGTAGCACATGCAGCACCTTATGTGTGAAGAGAAACGAAGAAGTGGTGTGTGTGTGAATGGGGATGAGTGAGTGGGTGAGGAGTGAGTGTGTGTGAGAGAGAAAGAGTTGGTCTGTGTGTGAGAAAAAGAGAGGGGAGAGAGAGAGAGAGAAAAGAGAGAAGAAAGCAAGAGTGGTGTTGGTGTGTGGTGTGTGTGGTGTGTGTGTGGGGTTGTGTGTGTGTGTGTGTGAGAGAGAGAGAGGAGAGAGAGAAAAGAAGTTGTGTGTGTGTGTATTTGTGTGTTCCTATGTGTGTTTTGTTATTCGTTTGTTGTTTGTTTTGTGTGTTGTG
>CM054164.1:24434390-24471890 GCA_028751875.1 Rapana venosa
TTAATCTAAATAGGAAAATTAACAAATAAATAAATAAATAAATATCTGAGACAAAATAAGTAATCACTGAACAAATAATAAGCAGGATGTAAGGAAGGCAACAAATGGCCAAGTTACAGGGAGAGGGATAGATTAAGGAAAAGGAGAAAGTTAGTTGTGTGTCTTGTATTTATGAGCATTTTTCACTATCACAGTCATGTGTTCTGATAATGGAAGATACAGAATCTTGAATTTAAAGGGACAATAAGCGAAACGAGGTAAAAACTAATAACAACTACAGTGACAATAACAACAACGACAAGAACAAAAACAACAACACGCACACAAAACTCTCACACACACAACTAACACACACAATTAACACACACACAGCCCCACACACACATATACACACACTATCTCTCACACACAACATCACACCCACCCCCACCCCCCACCCCTCCCCCCTACACACACACACAAGCACAGCCTCACACACACAGCCTCACACACACGCAACGAACACACACACACAACCTCTCTCTCACACACAACTAATACACACACACACACACACACACACAGAGGAGACGGGACAGCTTAGTGGTTAGAGTGATGCGCGTTGCGCTCGTGATCTACTGACCCGGGTTCGAATCTTGTTCAAGAGGATTTTTCCTTCGAACTGGTCTCGTGTAAGAACGCACGCAGAACATCTCTAGCACACGTTATAAAACCCGTTCCGCTCTTCGGAAGAGTAGGTCATTTAGTGCCGGTGGGAACGAATGGCAAAATTGACAATACTGCATAAACACGGGGACTGGATGTAAAAAAAAGCACACGAGTGCTTATTGTATTATCCTCGAAATAAAAGTATAAATAAATTTTAAAAATTAATCAATTAATTAAGGTAGCCGCATTCCTATAATGGAGAAACAGTTGGGAATTATCCTCGAACTAAAAGTAGAAATAAATGAATAAATACACAAATAAATTAAGGTAGCCGCATTCCGACATCGGGGGTACAGTTGGGACTTGAACAAACCCATTTCGCCCCAGACGGACAATGAAGGAGGTACCTCCCTGCTTCCCCCCCCCCCCCCCCCCCCCCCCCCCCCCCCGAATTTATTATTTTGTTTTATTCTTTTATATCGATAATGGAATAAGCATTTATGTGCTTTTTTAAACATCCAGTCCCCGTGTGTCTGCGGATTTGTGAATTCTGTCATCTGATCCCACCGGCACACAATGGCCTACTCTTACGAAAAGCGGAACAGGATTTTAACGTGAGCGCAAGGTGTTCTGCGTGCGTTCGCACACGGGACCTCCTCGGTTTATAGTCTCATCCGAAGGACTTTTGTGTGGGAGAGTGGAGTCTGCACTGATGTTAACTCCAGGGGGAAAATATCCCCTTGAACGGGAATCGAACCCGGGTCGTCAGATTGCGAGCGCAATGTTCTGACCACTAGGCTATCCCTTCCCGTTTCAACTTCTATGTGTTCTTTTGATGAGCACAAGTCTCCAAGCAGAGGGGTCCCACTGGTTTAGAGTGTCCTCCCAAAGACTTGACATTCAGTTGTATGATTTCCAACACCCACTCCCCCCCTCCCCATCCACCCACCACCCCCACCCCCTCAGTTAAACTGAGAAGGAACTGAATCGAACCCAGAACCTCACAGTTAACTTGTTAGGAAGGTGAACGTCTAAACCGTCCTGCCAACTTCCTTCCTTCCTTCCTTCCTCACTCTTTTGTTTGAAATGGCATGAAATATGGTGAAATGTCGATCTATCTATCTATCTATCTATCTATCTATCTATCTATCTATCTATCTATCTATCTATCTATCTATCTATCTATCTATCTATCTATCTATCTATCTATCTATCTATCTATCTATCTATCTATCTATCTGTCTGTCGTCTGTCTGTCTGTCTGTCTGTCTGTCTGTCTGTCTGTCTGTCTGTCTGTCTGTCTGTCTGTCTGTCTGTCTGTCTGTCTGTCTGTCTATCTATCTATCTATCTATCTATCTATCTATCTACCTATCTACCTATCTACCTATCTACCTATCTATCTATCTATCTATCTATCTGTCTATCTATCTATCTATCTATCTATCTATCTATCTATCGAGCGCTTTGATTTGTTGCTTTACAAGATTCAGCGCTATATAAATTCCATACATTATTATTATTATTATTATTATTATTATTATTATTATTATTATTATCTGTTACTTCTATTGGTTGTCTGACTGTGTAAGAATAAGTTGAGTGCAAGGGCTTTGATTTGTCTGAGCAAGATACAGTGCTATATAAATCCCATTTATTATTATTATTATTATTATTATTATCAATAAATGATCACGATTGTCATTACATCACAAGATACATAGTGATGATTCAGCCAGGTGAGGAGGTATTGTGTGTTGTTATGTCTGGATCGAAGGACTATTTAGGTTGTTATCTGTGTTTGTTAATTCCTTGTTTTGTTTGTTTGTGTTCCAGAGAAGAAAGTCTCATTGAATTTGAATGACTTTGTTTACGTGCGCGGACTTGGAGAGGGAGGTAAGTACGGTTTGCTTCGTTGTGTTTGTCTCCCCTCCCCACCTGTCTGTTTGTCCCTCTGTCTATCTGTCTATCTGTCTGTCTGTCTGTCTAAAAAGAAATGAATTATTCTCTGTCTGTCTGTATATAAATCTATCTAAAAATAAATAAATAAATGAATAATATAGATATGCCTGCCTGTATATTTATCTATCTCAAAATATAATAAAATAAACAAAGTATATATATATACACATATATATATGCCTGCATATCTGTTTAATGAAATAATAAATAAATGAATAATATTATGTGCATGCCTGTATATCTAAAAAAAGTAATAAAACAGACAAATATACATATGCCTACCTGTATATCTATCTATCTAAAAACAAAGATAAATGATATCTATCTATCTATCTATCTATCTATCTGTCTGTCTGTCTGTCTATCTAGGACTTGTTAGGACTAATATTTGTTATTGGTTGCATGACTTTAGTGTAAAAATGAGTAGAGCGCAAGCGCTTTAACATGTTTTTACAAGATATAGCGCTATTATTATTATTATTATTGTTATCATCATCACCATCACCATTCTTCTTCACCTTATTGTTATTGTCATTGTAATTATTATTATATAATTATTGTAAATGATTGAGTGCAAGCGCTTCGATTTGTTTGTTTTTTTACAAGATTCAGCGCTATATAAATTCCATATATTATTATTATTATTACTAGCATCATCATCATTATCATTATTGTTATTATCATTATTACTATAAAAATAATAATTTATTATCATTATTTTTATTATTATTGTTGTTACTTCTCCTCCTACTCCTACCACCACCACCACCACCACAACACCATCATCATCAAACAATTTTTAAAAAAACCAAAAAAACCCACAAGTAATTCACAACTGAACTCTGTACCACGTGTGTGTGTGTGTGTGTGTGTGTGTGTGTGTGTGTGTGTGCCATATACACATTGTGCTGAGCAGCGTTTGGCCGAGTGGTTGTGGTCCAAGGACTCCAGGAAGGGAGCCATGGTTTGATGGCTCTGAAGCAGCAGCCCAAAAAACGCTTCTCTCGAGAGAAGCTGACCCTGGAGAAGGACGTCCTTGATGGCGTCAGAGGGGCCCCCTTTTTCTCCCAACTGCTCACCACATTCCAGTCCCCGGACTTCGTCTATCTGCTCACTGGTGAGGGGGAGGGTGGGTGAGGGTAGGGTAGGCCCAAAGTAGGAGGTGGTGGAAGGGGAGGGGGGATGTGTGTGTTATTTGTGTGCGAGAGAGTAGGAAAATGTGTGCGTTGTTATATTTATTTATTTTATTCTTTTATATCAAGGATATAAGCACTTACATCTAGTCCCCGTGTGTGTGCGGTTTTGTAAATTCTGTCATCTATTCCTACCAGCACACAATGGCCCACACTTACGAAAAGTGGGACAGGATTTAACGTGTGCAGGTGGGAATAGATGAACATATCTTTGAGCAGTTTGTTTTTCTTAAGTATGTATGATAGCTTTTGTTGTTGTTTTTCATATTGTGGTTTATAGTGATATTATACCTTTGAGTGGTAGTCTTTTGTTGTCTTTTTTAATTTAGGTGTGATTTGTTTGATAGTGGACGATAGTGATATTATACATTTGAGTGTTTTTTTTTAAATTTTATACCACACTTTTTAAGTCACGGCAAACTTTTCTGCCGGGCTGCTCTCTCTTCCTGGGGAGTAGCGCGCCACAAGACCAGCGCCACCCATTTTTTGTCTTTTCCTGTCTGCAACTGTATTTGTTTCCCTGATCTATCAGAGTGGCTTTTTTCCGACAGGATTTTTTTTTTGGCCCAGGGACAACTCTCTTGTTGCCGTGGGTTCTTTTACGTGCGTTAAATAAATTGTGTGTAATTCACAGGACCCCGATCGTTTATCGTCTGATCCGAAAGACTAGCACTCAGACAACCACTTATGGTTTAATGGATTAGGCAGGGGGGGGGGGGGGGAAGTTTTTTGCCCTAAAGGGATTCGAACCACCGCATACTTCCGACCCGGACTTTTCATTTTTCTAGGCAGGCGTGTTACCTCTAGACCACAGATCCACATTAAAGTTGGAAGTTGTTCAGATGTATTGAGACACACTTACGCACGCACGTACGCACGCGCCCCCCCCCCCCTCCCCCCCACACACACCAATGTAGGAATACAATGTTATAAAAACTTGACTAGAAAAGACATATTATGGGTCGGAACACAGAGGTAACATGCCTGTCTAGAAAGCAAAAAGTCCGGGTCGGAAGTGTGCGCGATGTGGTTCGAATCCCATTTGGACCCGAAACTTTTCCCCCATCCATTAGACCAGGAGTGGTGGTCTGGGCGCTAGTCTTTCGGATGAGACGATAAACCGAGGTCCCGTGTGTTACATATAATTATTTAGCGCACATAAAAGAACCCATGGCAACAAGAGAGTAGTTGTCCCGGGCAAAATTCTGTAGAAAAAAGCCACTCTGATAAGGAAACAAATACAGTTGCAGACAGGAAAAAAATGGGTGGCGCCGCTCTTGTGGCGACGCGCTCTTTCCGGGGAGAGCAGCCCGAGTTTCACGCAGAGAAACCTGCCGTGACTTAAAGTGGTATATATAAATAAATATAAACTGATTATTTACCATCCGTTAGCCGATGAGTGGTGGTCTGGATGCTAGTTACACTCGCTAAGGTTAAGCAGCATCGAGCGTGGTTACCACTTGGACGGGTTAACGTTTGCGCGCCTCGGCTTCAGTACAGTTCCCCCAGTTCACCCAGCTGTAAATGGGTACCTGCCCTCTTTAGGGTCAGGGAAGGTAAAGCAGCCAGGTAGAGGAGGCGGGCGCCGCCCTCAATATACCGACCGATTGAGAAGTCGAGGTCTCTGATGCCTCGCTCCCCCTACGACCTTATAGGTTGTAGGACATCTTTACCTTTACTTAAACTAGCAATTGTTGTTTTGTTTTACTGCGTTCAAAAATCCAGTTAAGCGGTTCAATGTATGTTATTCAGTGATGATTTTGTTCTTTGATATTGTGTAAAAATTCCTCCATATCCCTAGAAAAAGGACTGACAGGTAAAAAAAAAACGAATTTGAAAATTTGATTTTTGAGTTGTGTCTTCGTTTCTTCTTTCACATTTATTTTAAACCTAAGATGTTGCCTCTCCTGCTTCATCTCATAGCTTTTCCCTGCCTTCAACAGTCAAGATTCTATTACCCTGCCAGGGTGTGTGACCTGTGTGTGTTTGTGTAGATTAGGACTTGATGAAACTATTGATTGTTACTGGTTGTATGACTGTGTAAGGATGAGTTAAGGGCAAGCGCTTCGATGTATCTCTGCAAGATATAGCGCTATATAAATTCCATTTATTATTATTTAGTATGACATCCATATGGACCTCAAACCCACGAACATAATGTTTGACGGGCGAGGTCACTGTTGTCTTATCGACTTCGGGATAGCCTGCAGCTACTCCCAACCAGAGAAATTTTCAATGCCTGGTGGTACACCCTCATACTGGGCTCCAGAGCTGTTCAGGAAGGTAATCGACCTAGAGGCTACACTCCCATTTTAGAAGTTTGTGTACTTTTCCTTCTGTTTTTTAATTTATATATATATATATATATATATACATATATATATGTAGTATAGTATATAAGTATACAAGTATATAATATGTGTGTGTGCCCGTGTGCGTGTGAGCGTGCATGTATGAATGGCTGTAAACCAGCGTATACCTATACCCCCATTCTTCTCAACACATCTAGTACAACAAATTCTGCTTTTATAATAAATGTATGTCCATTTCCTTGATTTCTTTTTGAGGGCAGAATGAACCACACAAAAAAGTGGTGTAAACTTTAAGAATCTTTTGCCCTCAATAATGATCACAAGTGGGGTAAACTTTAACAAATCTTTTACCGTCAATAAAGACCACAAGTGGTGTTAACTTTAACAATTTTTACTCGCAATAAAGATCACAAGTGCTGTAAACTTTAACAATCTTTTACCCTCAATAAAGATCACAAGTGGTGTAAAAATCTCTTACTCTCAATAAGGATCACAAGGTTTGTAGACTTTAAAAAATCTTTTACCCTCAATAAAGATCACAAGTGTAAACATTACAAAATCTTTTACCCTCGATAAAGATCACAAGTAGTGTAAACTTTAACAATCTTTTACCCTCAATAAAGATCACAAGTGGTGTTAACTTTAACAATCTTTTACCCTCAAAGATCACACGTGCTGTAATTTTACCCTCAATAAAGATCACAAGTTGTGTAAACTTTAAAAATCTTTTATCCTTAATAAAGATCACAAGTGCTGTAAACTTTAACAATCTTTTACCCTCAATAAAGTTCACAAGTGTAAACTTGAACAATCTTTGACCCTCAGTAAAGATCACAAGTGGAGTAAACTTGAACAATCTTTTACCTTCAATAAAGATCACAAGTGGTGTAAACTTGAACAAATCTTTGACCCTCAATAAAGATCACAAGTGCTGTAAACTTTAACAATCTTTTACCCTCAATAAAGATCACAAGTGGTGTTAACTAAAAAAAAAACTTTTACCCTCAAAAAGATCACAAGTATTGTAAACTTTAAAAATCTATTGTCCTTAGTAAAGATCTCAAGTGGTGTAAACTGTTAAACAAATCTTTTACCCTCAATAAAGATCTTTTAACAAATCTTTTACCCACAATACAGATCACTTTGACTAGACTTGATTGTATTCCTTGTTTCCCCAGGGCCCCAGAAAATGGCGCCGCCTAAGGAAAGGGAAGCTTCCCTCCTCCACTGTCCTTGACACAGAAGACCGAGGGAGGGAGGGAAGAAGGGAGAGCCTTTCACGCTGTGATTGCCGAGGTTGAACTCTGGCCTGACCAGCCTGAAAAGGAATGGAGCCAGGACCGGGATTTGTACCAAGTGCCAGGGTGTTATACTATAACATAATAAATAATACAGTTCAGTTTGGGTGGTTGAGTGGATAGGTTGGTTGAAGGGATGAGGAGGACTGTAATAATAATATGGTGGTGATGATAGTAATAATAGCCATAACAATACAGTGATGAACAAAAAGAGAACGCAACAAAGACCAAAGAGAAGAAACTTAGGGATGAAAAACGAACCTTTGAAAAGACTAAGAAAGATGTTGAAAATTCTTTGCGTTTTACGTCACCAAAGCTCACAATGACTGACGTTCATGAGTATTGCAGTATTTTGTCCATTTACTTTTTATTTAAAAAACAAACACCGCACTTTTGGGAGGGGGGGGGGAGGTGGTCGGGAGCCTGAACTCTTTTGTTGATATATATATATATATATAATTGATAAAATAGAGTGAGGAAAAAAAGTGCAGGTAACCAATTACAACTTCATTCACATGAAAATGATTTTAGTCCAGGATTAAAAAAAACATCACTTCAGGATATAAGTTTGAAGGTAGCATTAAGAGAATATTCAAGTAAGGACCATGCCCTTGGCCTGACCGGAGTGAGTTTCGGCTCTTGGTTGAGCACTGTTTGGAGGTCCCGGCACTGTTTGAAACATCACCCATCCTTTGTGGTAGGTAAACAGCAAGACACCCTCCAGGATTTAGAAGTGTGTATTGCCACCCTAAGAATAAATAGATATTCTTGTGGCCTACCACCGCTGCCAGTAAAAGATGAAACAGAAAGAGAAGAAAACTATGTGAAAAAAATAGTGGCTAAAAAAAAGCGTATGAAAATAAGTGGCTAACGAATCTTTGTGCCTTATGTTCTTTGGGGATCCTTTTTTCTATCAAAAGGATGCAAAGGAGATCATACAGTCTGTGTCCGGCCAATGCGTCAGTTTTTAGCTGGATAGCAATGTTAACCCGAAAATAGTCAGACACATTTGAGTGTTGACACAGGCAAAAGAAGTTGAAGATAAATGGCCTTTACTTGGATCTCAAAAGAGATGCTATTTCCCCACTTGACCAATCATATAACTGTGACAAAAGAGTGAGGAAAAACAAGTGCAGGTAACCAGTTACAACTTCATTCTCATCAAAAAAATGATTTTAGTCCAAGATTCGGGGAAAAAAGTCACTACAGGATAAAACTTTGAAGGCAGCATTAAGGGAATATTTGAGTAAGGGCCATGCCTTCTGGCTTTGTTTTATCGTAAATTGTGTTGTCTTCTGCAGTCTCTTCGTTGACTAGGTATAGCCGTAGACAAGACTTGACAACAGTATGGATGTTTAGAAAGGTAAGGCAGAAATGAATGAAGAAATAAACAAAGGGCAGACGTAAGACAGTGGAAAGATTTGAAGAAAACAAAGGCAGAAGTAAGATAGCAGATAGATTTGAAGAATCAAAGGCAGAAGTAAGATAGCAGATAGATTTGAAGAAACAAAGGCAAAGTAAGATAGCAGAAAGATTTGAAGAAACAAAGGCAGAAGTAAGATAGCAGAAAGATTTGAAGAAATAAAGGCAGAAGTAAGATAGCAGAAAGATTTGAAGAAATAAAAGTAGAAGTAAGGAATTAGAAAGATTTCAAGAAATAAAGGCAGAAGTAAGATAGCAGAAAGATTTGAAGAAACAAAGGCAGAAGTAAGATAGCAGAAAGATTTGAAGAAACAAAGGCAGAAGAAAGATAGCAGAAAGATTTGAAGAAACAAAGGCAGAAGTAAGATAGCAGAAAGATTTGAAGAAATAAAGGCAGAAGTAAGAAAGTAAAAAGATTTGAAGAAATAAAGGCAGAAGTAAGAAAGTAAAAAGATTTGAAGAAAAAAGCAGAGGTATGAAAATAGAAAGATTGAAGAAATAAAGACAGAAGTAAGAAAGTAGAAAGATTTGAAGAAACAAAGACAGAAGTAAGATAGTAGAAAGATTTGAAGAAACAAAGCCAGAAGTAGAAAGTGGAAAGGCAGAAAGTAGAAAATACAAAGATTTGAAGAAACATGGCAGAAATAGAAAGATTGAAGAAACAAAGACAGAAGTAGGATAGTAGAAAGATTTGAAGAAACAAAGACAGGAAAAAGATAGTAGAAATATTTGAGGAAACAAAGCCAGAAGTAGAAAGTGGAAAGATAAGGGGAAAAAAGGCAGAAATAGAAAGATTGAAGAAAAAAAGGCAGAAGCAAGAAAGTAGAAAGATTTGAAGAAACAAAGGCAGAAATAATATAGCAGAAAGATTGAAGAAATAAAGCCAGAAGTAAGACAGTAGAAAGTTTGAAGAAATAAAGGCAGAAATAGAAAGATTGAAGAAATAAAGGCAGAAGTAAGATAGCAGAAAGATTTAAAGAAACAAAGGCAGAAGTAAGACAGTAGAAAGGTTTGAAGAAACAAAAGCAGACCTAAGACAGTAGAAAGATTTAAAGAAACAAAGGCAGAAAGTAAAATAGTAGAAAGATTTGAAGAAACAAAGGCAGAAAGTAAGATAGTAGAAAGATTGAAGAAACAAAGGCAGAAAGTAAGATAGTAGAAAGATTGAAGAAACAAAGGCAGAAAGTAAAATAGTAGAAAGATTTGAAGAACAAAGGCAGAAGTAAGAAAGTAGAAAGATTGAAGAAACAAAGGCAGAAGTAGAAAGTAGAAAAATTTGAAGAAACAAAGGCAGAAGTAAGAAAGTAGAAAGATTGAAGAAACAAAGGCAGAAGTAGAAAGTAGAAAAATTTGAAGAACAAAGGCAGAAGTAAGACAGTAACTAGATTTGAAGAAACAAAGGAAGAAGTAAGAAAGTAGAAAGTTTGAAGAAGCAAAAGCAGAAATAAGAGAGTAGATAGATTTGAAGAAACAAGGAAGAAGTAAGAAAATTTGAAGAAACAAAGCAGAAAGTAGAAAGTAGAAAGATTGAAGAAACCAAGGCAGAAGTAGGAAAGTAAAAGATTTGAAGAAAAAGCAGAGGTATGAAAATAGAAAGATTGAAGAAATAAAGACAGAAGTAAGAAAGTAGAAAGATTTGAAGAAACAAAGACAGAAGTAAGATAGTAGAAAGATTTGAAGAAACAAAGCCAGAAGTAGAAAGTGGAAAGGCAGAAAGTAGAAAATACAAAGATTTGAAGAAACATGGCAGAAATAGAAAGATTGAAGAAACAAAGACAGAAGTAGGATAGTAGAAAGATTTGAAGAAACAAAGACAGGAAAAAGATAGTAGAAATATTTGAGGAAACAAAGCCAGAAGTAGAAAGTGGAAAGATAAGGGAAAAAAGGCAGAAATAGAAAGATTGAGAAAAAAAGGCAGAAGCAAGAAAGTAGAAAGATTTGAAGAAACAAAGGCAGAAATAATATAGCAGAAAGATTGAAGAAATAAAGCCAGAAGTAAGACAGTAGAAAGTTTGAAGAAATAAAGGCAGAAATAGAAAGATTGAAGAAATAAAGGCAGAAGTAAGATAGCAGAAAGATTTAAAGAAACAAAGGCAGAAGTAAGACAGTAGAAAGGTTTGAAGAAACAAAGCAGACTAAGACAGTAGAAAGATTTAAAGAAACAAAGGCAGAAAGTAAATAGTAGAAAGATTTGAAGAAACAAAGGCAGAAAGTAAGATAGTAGAAAGATTGAAGAAACAAAGGCAGAAAGTAAGATAGTAGAAAGATTGAGAAACAAAGGCAGAAAGTAAAATAGTAGAAAGATTTGAAGAAACAAAGGCAGAAGTAAGAAAGTAGAAAGATTGAAGAAACAAAGGCAGAAAGTAGAAAGTAGAAAAATTTGAAGAAACAAAGGCAGAAGTAAGAAGTAGAAAGATTGAAGAAACAAAGGCAGAAAGTAGAAAGTAAAAAATTTGAAGAAACAAGGCGAAGTAAGACAGTAACTAGATTTGAAGAAACAAAGGAAGAGTAAGAAAGTAGAAAGGTTTGAAGAAGCAAAAGCAGAAATAAGAGAGTAGATAGATTTGAAGAAACAAAGGAAGAAGTAAGAAAAATTTGAAGAAACAAAGGCAGAAAGTAGAAAGTAGAAAGATTGAAGAAACCAAGCAGAAGTGAGAAAGTAAAAAGATTTGAAGAAAAAAGCAGAGGTATGAAAATAGAAAGATTGAAGAAATAAAGACAGAAGTAAGAAAGTAGAAAGATTTGAGAAACAAAGACAGAAGTAAGATAGTAGAAAGATTTGAAGAAACAAAGCCAGAAGTAGAAAGTGGAAAGGCAGAAAGTAGAAATACAAAGATTTGAAGAAACATGGCAGAAATAGAAAGATTGAAGAAACAAAGACAGAAGTAGGATAGTAGAAAGATTTGAAGAAACAAAGACAGGAAAAAGATAGTAGAAATATTTGAGGAAACAAAGCCAGAAGTAGAAAGTGGAAAGATAAGGGGAAAAAAGGCAGAAATAGAAAGATTGAAGAAAAAAAGGCAGAAGCAAGAAAGTAGAAAGATTTGAAGAAACAAAGGCAGAAATAATATAGCAGAAAGATTGAAGAAATAAAGCCAGAAGTAAGACAGTAGAAAGTTTGAAGAAATAAAGGCAGAAATAGAAAGATTGAAGAAATAAAGGCAGAAGTAAGATAGCAGAAAGATTTAAAGAAACAAAGGCAGAAGTAAGACAAAGTAAGAAAAAAGAAGAATAGAAGAAAAAAAAAAAAGCAGACCTAAGACAGTAGAAAGATTTAAAGAAACAAAGGCAGAAAGTAAGATAGTAGAAAGATGGAAAAACAAAGCAGAAAGTAGAAAGTAGAAAATTGAAGAAACAAAGGCAGAAGTAAGACAGTAGAAAGTTTGAAGAAGAAAAGCAAAAAAAAGATAGATTTGAGAAAAAGGAAAAGTGAGAAGTAGAAAGGTTTGAAGAAAAAAGCAGAAATAAGAGAGTAGAAGATTGAAGAAACAAAGAAAAGTAAAGAAAAAATTTGAAGAAACAAAGGCAGAAGTAAGAAAGTAAAAGATTGAAGAAACAAAGGCAGAAAGTAAGAAAGAGAAAAATTTGAAAAACAAAGGCAGGGGGGGGGGGGGGGGGGGGGGGGGGGGGGGGGGGGGGGGGGGGGGGGGGGGGGGGGGGGGGGGGGGGGGGGGGGGGGGGGGGGGGGGGGGGGGGGGGGGGGGGGGGGGGGGGGGGGGGGGGGGGGGGGGGGGGGGGGGGGGGGGGGGGGGGGGGGGGGGGGGGGGGGGGGGGGGGGGGGGGGGGGGGGGGGGGGGGGGGGGGGGGGGGGGGGGGGGGGGGGAAAAAAAAAAAAAAAAAAAAAAAAAAAAAAAAAAAAAAAAAAAAAAAAAAAAAAAAAAAAAAAAAAAAAAAAAAAAAAAAAAAAAAAAAAAAAAAAAAAAAAAAAAAAAAAAAAAAAAAAAAAAAAAAAAAAAAAAAAAAAAAAAAAAAAAAAAAAAAAAAAAAAAAAAAAAAAAAAAAAAAAAAAAAAAAAAAAAAAAAAAAAAAAAAAAAAAAAAAAAAAAAAAAAAAAAAAAAAAAAAAAAAAAAAAAAAAAAAAAAAAAAAAAAAAAAAAAAAAAAAAAAAAAAAAAAAAAAAAAAAAAAAAAAAAAAAAAAAAAAAAAAAAAAAAAAAAAAAAAAAAAAAAAAAAAAAAAAAAAAAAAAAAAAAAAAAAAAAAAAAAAAAAAAAAAAAAAAAAAAAAAAAAAAAAAAAAAAAAAAAAAAAAAAAAAAAAAAAAAAAAAAAAAAAAAAAAAAAAAAAAAAAAAAAAAAAAAAAAATTTGAAGAAAAAAGGCAGAAGTAAGAAAGTAAAAAGATTGAAGAAAAAGGCAGAAGTAAGAAAGTAAAAAGATTTGAAGAAAAAAAGCAGAGTATGAAAATAGAAAGATTGAAGAAATAAAGACAGAAGTAAGAAAGTAGAAGATTTGAAGAAACAAAGACAGAAAGTAAGATAGTAGAAAGATTTGAAGAAACAAAGCCAGAAGTAGAAAGTGGAAAGGCAGAAAGTAGAAAATACAAAAGATTGAAGAAAAAACATGGCAGAAATAGAAAGATTGAAGAAACAAAGACAGAAGTAGGATAGTAGAAAGATTTGAAGAAACAAAGACAGGAAAAAGATAGTAGAAATATTTGAGGAAACAAAGCCAGAAGTAGAAAGTGGAAAGATAAGGGGAAAAAAGGCAGAAATAGAAAGATTGAAGAAAAAAAGGCAGAAGCAAGAAAGTAGAAAGATTTGAAGAAACAAAGGCAGAAATAATATAGCAGAAAGATTGAAGAAATAAAGCCAGAAGTAAGACAGTAGAAAGTTTGAAGAAATAAAGGCAGAAATAGAAAGATTGAAGAAATAAAGGCAGAAGTAAGATAGCAGAAAGATTTAAAGAAACAAAGGCAGAAGTAAGACCGTAGAAAGGTTGAAGAAACAAAGGAAGAAGTAAGACAGTAGAAAGGTTTGAAGAAACAAAAGCAGACCTAAGACAGTAGAAAGATTTAAAGAAACAAAGGCAGAAAGTAAGATAGTAGAAAGATGGAAAAAACAAAGGCAGAAAGTAGAAAGTAGAAAAAATTTGAAGAAACAAAGGCAGAAGTAAGACAGTAGAAAGGTTTGAAGAAGCAAAAGCAGAAATAAGAGAGTAGATAGATTTGAAGAAACAAAGGAAGAAGTGAGAAAGTAGAAAGGTTTGAAGAAGCAAAAGCAGAAATAAGAGAGTAGATAGATTTGAAGAAACAAAGGAAGAAGTAAGAAAAATTTGAAGAAACAAAGGCAGAAAGTAGAAAGTAGAAAGATTGAAGAAACCAAGGCAGAAGTAAGAAAGTAGAAAGACTTGAAGAAACAAAGGCAGTAAGAGCAGAAATATTGAAGAAACAAAGGCAGAAATAGAAAGTAGGAAGATTGAAGAAACAAAGGCAGACATAGAAAGTAGAAAGATTGCAGAAACAAAAGCAGGAGTAGACAGTAAAAGTGGATCGGTGGTCTAGAGGTAACGTGCCTGCCTAGAAAGCAAAAAGTCTGGGTCGGAAGTGTGCGGTGTTCGAATCCCGTTTGGGACCCGAAACTTTTCTCTGCATCCATCAAACCATGAGTGGTGGTCTTGGTGCTTACCTTTCGAATGAGACGATAAACCCGAGGTCCCGTGTGTTACACAAAATTATTTATCGCACGTGAAAGAACCCACAGCAACAAGAGAGTTGTCCCTGGCAAAATTCTGTAAAGAAAATAATTCCACTGTGTTAGGGAAACAAATACAGTTGCAGACAGGAAAAAATGGGTGGCGCTGCTCTTGTGGCGACGCGAGCTCTTCCCAAGGAGGAAGAGCAGCCCGAATTTGACGGAGAGAAATCTGTCATGAGTTAAAGTAGTATATAAATGAATAAATAAATAAATGAAAAAGCTTGATGACAACATGTTTTATAGACACTGTCTACGAAATAAAGCAGAAATGATGAAACAACGGCATAAGTGGATAGTAGAAAGATTTATGTGTGTGCATGTGTGCGTGTGTGCGTGTGTTTGTGTATGTGTCTGTATAAGAGAGCGTGAGAGAGAGAGAGAGAGAGAGAGAGAGAGAGAGGAGAGAGAGAGAGTGTGTGTGTGTGTGTGTGTGTGCGTGCGTGTGCGTACCCCTCTCTGTGAGTGTGTATGTGTGAGTGTGTATGTGTGCGTGTGTCTGTGTGTGTGTGTGTGTGTGTGTTAGTAGAAAGATTGATGTGTGTGTGTGTGTGAGAGAGAGAGTGTGTATGTGTGTGTGTATGCGTGTGTGTGTGTAGGCGTGTATGTGTGTGTGTGTGTGTTAAAACAAAAAATAAAATTGATCACAATAACATAAACAATGTATGCTTAGGAAGTAAGACAGAGAAGACGAATGTATGATTTTATTCTTCCTTCCTTGATGTCGTGGGGCTTGATATACAAATAATGATGCTGCTTTTTGTGATATAATAAAAATCATTTACTTTGTAACCCAAGAAACTGTTTGGATTTGAATTTTTTCGCGTGTGTGTATGCGCGCGCGCGTGTTTTGTGTTTGTGTGTGTGTCTTCAATTTTACGTCTGTTCACTTAAAGTGATATTAGACGCATATTTGTGTGTGTGTGTGTGTGTGTGTGTGTGTGTGTGTGTGTGTGTGCGCGCGCGCGCGCGTGTGTGTGTGCCTGTATGTGTGTGTGTGAATGTGTTTTTTGAGTGTGTGTGTGTGTGTGTGTGTGTGTGCGTGCGTGTATGCGTGTGTGGCTGTGTATGTGACCGTGTGTGTGCGTGTGTTGTGTATGTACGAGTGTGTGCGTGTGCGTATGCATGTGTGCGTGCTTGTGTGTGTTTGTGAGTGTGTATGTATGCGTGTGCGAAAGGTGTATTTTCTGCTGTCATCGGTGGTGGTTGTGGTAATATTGGTCTAAACATGGTTTATTCAATATTGATACAACATAAGCAAACATCACCAATACAGCAGGGGACAGGCATTAAGCTACAGCCACACTTAAATCCTGTTCCACTGTTCGAAAGAGTAGGGCATTGTGTGCTGGTGGGAACAGATGGCAAAATTTACAAAACCACATATACACGCATACATTTAAAAAAAAAAAACCGCTTTGATTTGTTGCTTTACAAGATTCAGTGCTATATGAATTCCATATATTATTATTATTATTATTATTAGTATTATTATATCTTTACTATCCCACAAAAAATCAAGAAAAAACATATAACCCTACCAAGCTGAAGTAAACAAAATGTGCAACAAAAACCCCACAGACAAAAAAATTGCACTAGGAAGCAAAAAAGACCAAGGGAGGAAACTTTGCATATTACTTTCAGTTTTGTTTTCTTCTTCTCGTTTTATTACCTCCCTTCCTTCCCTCCTTCCTTCCTTCCTTCCTTCCACTATCTTAACCCTAACTCGACCCCTGAGTAGGTAGTTGGATTTCCACAACGAGAAAAATAACAATAACTCTTCCTTACCTTTTTCTGTTTCTTCTAAAGAACGTTTACAAGGGAGGCCATCCTAGAAAAACTTAAACTTTCATTGATGCTACGCGTCACCATTTTGATGCAAATGGGATTACAGATGTGCAGTCTTACACAAAGCCTCCACAAACATCTCATCAAATGTCCGTTTGCAAATTCGCCCTAGAATAAAGCGACAGGCTTACAAATTCATTATGAATATATATCTATTTACAAAGTTCTTTACGTGTTCGCTTCACTATAAACCTCCTTCAAGAAAGATACTGGAAAGAAAAAGGTCTGTCGAAATAAGGTGTCTTGAAAACAGGTTTAAAAGCAGACTCTGTGTGTTAAGCAGAGCTAAAAGAGAGCACAACTATTTTATTCATTTTATTTTTATTGTATTCATTTATTTTTATTTTATTTTATTCACTCCGCTTTAAGTCACGGCAGATTTCTCTGCGTGGAATTCGGGCTGCTCTCCCCGAGGAGAGCGCGTCGCCACAAGAGCAGCGCCACCCGTTTTTTTTGCCCTGTCTGCACCTGTATTTGTTTCCCTATCAGAGTGGAATTTTTTGTGTACATAATTTTCCCAGGGACAACTCTCTTGTGGGTTCTTTTACGTGCGCTAAATAATTATGTGAAACACACGGGACCTCGGTTTATTGTCTCATCCGTAAGACTAGCGCACAGACCACCACTATTTGATAGGGGAAAAGTTTCGGGCCCAAACGGGATTCTAACCAACGCACAACTAGCACCAATATATAGTTTAAAAGAGAATAAGACAGGACATGATTCCCTTGCCCTGTAGGAATTATACAGAACATGACATACTATTAATATTGCTGAGTGTTTAAGACCAGTTAACATTAACCCTGTGTGTTCAGAGTGGCAGGATCGAATCTAAGTGCTAGCAGCATCCTTCTCTCTCCCTCCCTCTCTCTCCCTCTCTCTCTCTCTCTCTCTCTCTCTCTCTCTCTCTCTCTCTCTCTCTCTCTCTCTCTCTCTCTCTCTCTCCTCTTTCTCTCTTACCCTCACTCTTCCCCTCTCTTCTCTTCCTCCCTCTCTCTCCCCCTCCCTCTCCTCCCCCCCTCCACTCTCTCTCTCCTCCCTCCTCTCCATCCCTCCTCTCTCTCCCTCCCTCTCTCTCCCTCCCTCTCTCTCCCTCCCTCTCTTCTCCCCTCTCCTCTCCCTCTTTCCCTCCCCTCCCTCTTTCCCCTCTCCCCCCCTCTCTCCCTCCTCTCTCTCCTCCTCCCTCTCCTCTCTCTCTCTCCCTCCCCTCTCTCTCCTCCCTCTCTCTCTCTCCCTCTCTCCCTCCCTCTCTCTCCCTCTCTCTCTCTCTCCTCTCTCTCCTCCCTCCCTCCTCTCTCTCCCTCTCTCCCTTCCTCCCTCCCTCTCCTCTACCTCCCTCCCTCCCTCCTTCCCTCTCTCTCCTCCCTCTCTCTCTCCTCCCTCCCTCTCTCTCTCTCCCTCCCCTCCTCCCTCTCTCCTCCCTCCCTCTCTCTCTCTCCTTCTCTCTCCATCTCTCCCTCCCCTTTCTCTCTCTCCCTCCCTCCTCTCTCTCTCTTCCTCCCTCCATCTCTCTCTCTCTACCTCTGCATCCTTCCCGGTGTCTCTATAGGTCTTCTCTCCTGCTTGTACTTCGTCTCCCGCTGGCCTCCTCACCTGACACATCCCCCCTCGTCAGGCAAATCATTCCTTGTACGCTGCTCTGGTATGATTCGTGTTTCCTCCCACTAATACGCTGTATGATTTACAGATCTTTAACCCATTTCTATTCTATTTCTATCACACGAGAATTAAGAAATTGGAGTGTTGCGTTTAAAAGGTTTTCTTGGAATCGCTTAGTCCCAACCTTTACAGACATCTACCCGAGATTCACCAGCCTCGTCTCAGATGACAAATCGTCTTCCTCTTCTTCATGCTCTCTTCTTCTCTCTTCTCCTCTCTCTCTCTACTACTCTATCTTCTCTCTCTCCTCGGATCTTTTCTCCATTCTTTCTTCATCTTCTCTTATCATTTCCACGTGGTTATTTTAGTTGTGGTATGCATTAAAATTGTCGAGACAATGAAACAACCTTTAATTTACTTATGCTTACCTATATTTTTAATGTAAGTTTATTTTTTTTCATTCATGATATTGGTACAAAGAGCTTGACACTTTATACGGTCTTTCCTCCTCTCTCTCTCTCTCTCTCTTCTCTCTTTCTCTATCTCTATCTTCTCTCTCTCTCTCTCTCTCTCTCTCTCTCTCTCTCTCTCTCTCTCTCTCTCTCTCTCTCTCTCTCTCTCTCTCTCCGTTGGTCTTTTTTATGTTTGTTGTTGTTGTATGCATTCATATTTTTGTACGAGACAATGGACAAACATTTATATGGGTTGACGTTATTGCTGTTTATTATTATTTTTTAAATGTAATGTTTATTTTTTTTCTATTCATAATATTTTGGTACGAGACGATGGACAAACTTTAATAGGGGTTGGCCTTATGGCTAGGGTTTTTATTTTTTATTTTACTATCTTTTTTACTGTAGGCTGTAAGTTTTCTCGCACGTTCTTGACTGAGTTTATTTATGATGTTTGTTGCTGTCTGTTTTTTTTCTAATGTTTGTTCTTGATGTTTGTATGGGATGGGTTTTTTGCTAATGTGAGGCAGACACTGATGACAGGCACAGACAGGGTGTGTCCAGAGGTGTTTTTTTTTTTAAATCCTAGAACGTGCTTGGAATTTTGAGACAATGACAATGACAATGACAAATTCTTTTTTTTCGAGGATAATGAATAAGCACTCATGTGCTTTCTTTTTTTTTGACATCCAGTCCCCGCCCGTAGGGATACATCTTAATGATAACCCAATACTCATACTCTCACACAGGAGTAACAAAGGGAAATAACCCTTTTACATTAAAAAAAAACAACAACAAAAACCAAACAACAAACACAACAACAAATACGAGAGGAGGGGAGAGAGGAGAGTGAGAGAGAGAGAGGAGAGAGAGATGAGTGGAGTGAGTGAGTGTGATGAGAGTATTGTGTTGAGTGCGTGTGGGGGGGGGGGGAGGGATTTGTATTGGGTGTAGTTTGTGTGTGTGGTTTTGTGTGTGTATGTATTTATTTGTTTATTTTTTCTTTTATTTCTGGAAAAAACATTCTGTCTTATTTACATCTAATCCCTTGTGCATGCTATTGTCAATTTTGACCCTTCCAAAAGGAATAATGACTATCTTAAAAGGGAAAATTGGTTAAATCCCTTTCCCCAAAATAAGTCCAAAACAAATTCCCTTTATTAAAAACCCAACAACTGATTGAACTGGGTCAGCAGATACGAGTGCATCACTCTAACCACCAGGCTCTATACATCCTTTTGTGTGTGGTTGTGTGTGTGTGTGTTGTGTGTGTGTGTGTGCGTGTGTGGGGTGGTGCTTGTGTGTGTGTGGTGTGTGTTGTGGTGTTGTGTGGTGTGTGTGTGGGCCAACAGGGAGAGGAGAGAGAGAGGTTCATTAAATAGGATAAAAGTTTTACTATGCATGCCAACAGCGCAAAAACAAACTTCAACCTTTTCATTTACAACTCAAACATAAATCAAGCCCTTTTTTTCTTTATTTTTAGGGGGAAAAAACCCACGATTGTTATACACTCTCCTAAAGAAATTAAACTACATCTAAAAGATTGGCTCATGGCATTATGACATCACCAATGTCATATGAGTAACATATATGTTCCTTGCCAGGAATAAAAACAGAGGTTTAAGTTTCGTGTAGATGTCGAGTGTGTGGTTTTAAATTGGTGTTGGAGTAGTTAGTGTCTGCTTTTTACCTCAAAGGCATAGTCCTAGAGAGTTTTGTTTGGCCAGAGGGTGTGTTTTGTATGTTTGTGTTGGGGTGGTATTTGTTGTTTAAGGTGATCTTTAAGTACTTTACCTATATGGGCTGTACCAGTAGTAAAGGACCCCAGATCAAATTAAGTGAGGGACCCCTTTTGGTTTTTCCTTTCATTGTCCCATGCTGTTATTGGTTCTTTTTTTCTTTGTTTTTTTTTTGTTCCTGGGTTGAAGCTCTGGGGATTCACTGTTGTGATGTTTTATTGTAATTAATGTATAATAATATAAAAATAATATAATAATATTGTATGAACTTTATAAAAATGTATTTTTTTGTGTGCTACAAACTTTGCCCACCATTAAGATTGCCCAACTAGGACTTTGGGGAAGTAGCATAAATAGGACCTCAGTGTGCATGCATGTTTTAAAAAATTGTGTCAACCGTTCCAACTGGCACCAAAATGCCTGCTCTTTGAAAAGTTGGAGTGGATTTGTAATGTGTGCTCAAGGTGTTCTGAGTGTGTTCAAACAGGGGGCGTCAGTTTATAGTCGTAGCTGTGTTTAGGGGGGAGTGGATTTAGTGCTGATATAAACTCAAGAAAGTTTAATATGTGGAGTAAACTATACATCCTTTGCCAAAAAAAGTCATACCAAAAGAAGAACGATATACATAAAGAGAAAAATGAGAGAAAGGGCTTCTTTAGCATATGAAAATATACTACTATAATTATTATCCCCCCGTGGGACTCCCGGGGTATGCTTACAAGTGAGCATTGCAAGAATAGGATCCCTGCCCTCCAACCAGTCATGTCATAAGAGGCGACTAAGGTGGAACCCTTCCTCCAGGTTGGGGGTTGGGCACAGGGCTAACAACCCTGTCCCGTAAAAAAAAGAGCAGTTACAGAAACAGCAACAAAGAAAACTTATACTTTTGCGTGCGAAGGACCTCCCGAGCCCGTGAGATCGTTATGAATGTGACAGCCAAAGCCGAGGGGAAAAAGCTACCAGCAGGAAAAGGGGAAAGACCTGAACACCACCAAAACCTAAGATCGACTAGGACATTGGAACGTGAGGACGATGTATGAGACGGCAAGCTGGGACAGGTTTAAACATTAGAGATGAGAAGATTCAACCTCCAGGGTCCTAGGAGTAAGCAGGGGTAGATGGACTGGATCTGGGAGAGTGAAAACCCACCACCGGAGAAACCGTCCTCTACTCTGGGAGAGATGACGACCAGCACCACGAGGGAGTTGCCATCATCCTCAAAAAAGGCGTTGAGCGATGCCTTATGGAGGGGGGAAGCCCATCAACAGCAGACTAATGAGTGCGAGACTGAAGGGAAGGACACGTAAAACATTCACCATCATCCAGTTGCTACGCACCAACCAACAACAGCAGAAATTTGAGAGCAAAAGATGACTTTTACCACCAGCTGCAGACAGAGACAGAGGAAAGCCCCACGCCATGCCCTCATCGTCATTCATGGGTACCTAAATGCCAAAGGTGGGAAAGTGACAACACCGATATGAGAGAGTCATGGGAAAAACACGGGGTGGGGACATAAATGGGCACGGGGAGAGGGCTTGTGGAGTTCTGCGCCATGAACAACTTAGTGATAGGAGGGACCCTATTCACGCACCGGGACATCCACAAGCTGATTGGGCGTCGCCGAATGGGAGAGATATGAACCGATTGACCATCTGTGATCATGGTAAGTGGAGACGATCTCTCCTGGATGTGAGAACCCAAACGAAGTGCGGAGTCGGGAAACGAAACATCACCTGGTGACAGACACATCCAGATGAAACTGAAGAAGAACACAAGACCAACCCCTCAAAACGCGATTTGATATCCAGCGATTGAGAGGACACCACGTAAAGTCTGCATTCGTCAACGATCTGAGGGAAAAGATTCCCCATCCTGCAGAACATGGGCAGAACAGCATGACAAAAGATACGACATGGAAAACAGATTGTAAACTGTACACTGAGAGCAGCAAGGGGCAACATCGGCCATCAAAAGAAGAAGACCAACAATGACTGGATCCAACAAGGGGACCCTCAATGCCATCAAAGAAAGAAGAAGAGGACCAAGAAAGAGGGCTTCTGCAAGTTAAAGTCTCCACGGCTACGAGAGAGGCAGGAAGAGTTGTACAGAGAGGCACACAGGGGAAAATGAAGAGACTCGCACGCCGTGACAAGAGAGAAAACCATGGACCAGCTGGCAGCTGAGGCGAAGAGGCGGGGCCCAAGGAGAAGGGAAAGTCTAAAAATCACCCAAAAAAGTATGCAACAAATTTTTAAAAGGAAACGCTGGGGGGACCAATCAGGGACAGACAAGGGAAACTGTTGACAACAGAGAAGAGCAAGAAGAAAGATGGGCTGAACACTTCCAGGAAGTTCTCAAAACCCCCACCACCTGACGAGACAGCCGACATCCCAGAAGCTACAAAGACTTAGACATTGACAAACAAAGGAAGAGATAGTGGCTGCCATCAAGACCCAAGAATGGCAAGTCAACAGGCCAGGACAACCTTGGTGGCCGAACTGTTCAAGGCAGATTCTGAACTAGAGCTGACATTTCTGCAACCACTGTTTTACAGCTGCATGGAAGAACGAGAAAGTACCCGATGACTGGACAAGGGAGTGATAGTCAAAATCCCCAAGAAAGGAACCCTGAGCGACTGCAACAAATGGAGGGGAATCATCTTTTGTCTGTGCCCATCAAGATATGGCCAAGGTCATCATCAGAAGAATATCAGACGCTGTGGACGATGCTTTGAGGAAGGAAAAAGCAGGGTTCAGGAAAACAACGAGGATGTATAGACCAGATATTCACGCTCAGAAACATCATCGAACAGTGCACAGAGTGGCAAAGACAACTGTATGTGAACTTTGTGGACTTCGAAAAGGCATTTGACAGCATACAAAAGAGACAGCCTTTGGAGTTTCCTTCGACACTATGGCATCCATCGAAACTGGTACACCTTATCAAAAGCTTCTATGACAACTTCAGATGCTCTGTGGGCCATTAGCAACACTATCTTCGAAGTCAAGACTGGAGTAAGACAAGGATGTGTGATGTCAGCAGTTCTCTTCAATCTGGCCATTGATTGGGTGATGAGGAAGACGACAGAAGACACCCAAAGGGGATTCGCTTTGAGCCTGTTCTCAACACTAGACGACCCTTGACTTTGCGGATGACCCGGCGCTGCTGTCCCCCACACACCAACTATCCAGGAGAAGACCCGCAGACTCCAAACATTCGGACAGCAAGTGGGGGTTCGTATTGCACCAAGAAAACGAGACAATGTCGCTCAATGTGAAACACCAGCCCCCGTGAAAGTGAATGGGAAATGACCCGCGCCAGGGCAGACAAGTTCACATACCTTGGCAGCATCATCAAACCAGAGGCGGCACAAAAAAGACATCCACAACAGGACTGGGCATGGCCAGGAATGTGTTTAGGGAGTGAACAATATCTGGAGATCAAACTCAGTAACAGCACCAACACCAAGCTGAAGCTATACCAGGCTGTGTTGTGTCTACGCTCTGTTACGGTTCTGAGTGCTGGAGGATGACGGAAGTGGATCTTACCAAACTTCGATCCTTCCACACCATATGCCTGCGAAGAATTCTCCGGATTTTTGGCCAGAGAAGATCTCCAATGAAGACCTTTCTACGGAGATGCAGGCAAGAAGACATGGGAACCATCATCACCAGAAGGGCGGTGGGAAGTGGATTGGGCACATCCTCCGAAGAGACCCACAGTCAATTGCAAGAACAGCATTTTCACTGGACCCCAGAAGGAAGGAAGAAAAAAGGAAGACCAAAAGCAACGTGGAGAAAAACTGTAGAAAGTGAGATGAAGGCCATGCAGCGCTCTTGGGGGTTCGTGATAGGTTGGCCCAGAATGGCGGGAGTGGAAGCGCTTGTTGCTGCCTACACACCGCTGGGGTAATGGCAAATGATGTGTGATAATTATTATAAATGTGTAACTGATAGTTCAAAACAAATTTAAAAAACTTTGTAAACAATAAAAAAACTACTCCCCACCCTTTTCTTTATTTTTTTTTTTTTTAAAAAACAACATGATTATAACCCCCACCTAAAGGGTTTTTTTAAACTCTAGAAGTTGGGTTACAGGGGACACACTACACACCAACGTTATATGGTAACTATGTATGTTACCCGTCCCAGGAATAGTACAAAGGTGAGTTTCTTTGTAGTGTCAGAGTGTGTGGATTTAAATTGGGGAAAGTAGATTCCTTTTTGAGCCTGGTAGTCCCACAGTTTTTTTTGTTTGGCCAGAAGGGGTTTTTGTGCGGGGAGAAATTTAAAAATCTATCTTAAAGGGAACATATTTTTATTTTTTTATCTTTATTTATTTTTTTTATGGGTTTAAGGGAAAAAAGCAGTCATGTGCTTTTTTTTACACCCCTTTTCCCCTGTGTGTGTGCGGTTTTGTAAATTGTCATTTTTCCCCCACGGAAAAAATGGCCTACTCTTACAAAAGCAAAACGGGTTTTTAAAAGTGTGGCTAGATGTTCTGCGTGCGTTTGCACAGGGGGCCTGGGTTTATGTTCACCCAAAGGGACTTTTGGGAAGATGACTGCACTGATTTTTAACCCCAAAGGGGAAAAATACCCCCTTGAACGGAATCGAACCCGGGTCGCGGTTGCCAGCGCAATGTTCTGCCACTGGCTATCCCGTCCCCTCCCCCCCTCCCCGTCTTCAGTCTTCAAGTACATAGATTTTTGTTGTGTAGGAGAGTAGGCAAAAAGGGAAAAATCAGTTTTAAGGATACACCGCTTTTTTTCCCTCCTGTTTTCACCCTCATGGCTCTTTGAATTTGTGTGTTTTCCTTTGGGTTAGACTCTGGGTTTACCCCTGGGGGAGATTTTGGCCATGCCGCATTTTTTTTCCATCAGGGAAATAACGATGTTTGACTTTGGGGATTGTATCTTAAAACAAAAACTTGATGGTAGGCACAGAAAGCACCCCCGGTGTCTTAACAAAGAATTTTTTATAGGTAGCCACAGACAACACCCCCCCACACACCCCCCCTTCACTAAAGCACACATCTACACCACCTTTGACACACCTTCACTAAAAACACATATCTACACCACACAGTTCCTTTAAAAGGGAAAAGGGAAAAGGGGTCCCTAACCCATAAGGTCGTAGGGGGGGCAAGGCGTCAGAGACCCCTCTTTTCTTGGGGCCAGCATATTGAGGGCGGCGCCCATCTCCTCTCCCTCGCTGCTTTACCTTCCCTGACCCTAAAGAGGGCAGGTACCCATTTACAGCTGGGTGAACTGGGGGAACTGTACTGAAGCCAAGGCGCGCAAACGGTCACCCATCCAACTGGTAACCACCACGCTCGACGCTGCTTAACTTGGCTGGGGGAAAGCGAGTGCTCCAACCACTGAGCTATCCCGTCCCCAGTGTTTGCCTTATTGTGTCTAATATCACTTAATGTGAATAGATGTTAAATTGAAGAACAACATACACACATACTGCACACACACACACACGCACGCATGCACGCACTCACGCACGCAAAAATTCCTTCTCTCTCTCTCTCCTCTCCTCTCTCTCTCTTCTCTCTCTCTCTCTCTCTCTCCTCTCTCTCTCTCTCTCTCTCTCTCTCTCTCTCTCACACACACACACACACACAGGGGGGGGGGGGGGCCGATCACGTAATGTGTAGGTGAAGACGTACAGAAATTGCTCTAGTATTTTTGTGAATTAGTAACCAGTTTTAAGTGGCCTTAGTTTTTCATTGTTTGTATACAGTTAGATAAGGAGGATGGGAATATCGCTGCAGTGATACAGGGCTGTCTGTGGGACATTTGCGGCAATATTTGCCTGCTTCATGTCGAAATGGGCAGAATTTAAATCGGCCATTGGGACCTCCATCCTGACGCTAAAAAGCCGGCGAGACGGTGTACTGTTAGGACTTACCCTCACCTATCTCTTCTGGGGGGGCCTTTTGCTTCGTTGTGGTGATGTGGAGACCAACCCTGGACCCCCCTCCCCTAAATCTGCTGGCCAAGGACGCAAGCTGAGGCAAACCAGCTTGACGAGTGGTGCTGGTGGTCGAAGCACCATTGCAGGAAAAAGTGTGCGGAAGACTAAAGCCAGTGCAGATGTGACCGCCAGCACACCTACAACCATTCACGGTAGACAGGAGTCTTCTCCTACAGTGGCTCCTGATGAGACATTTACCACGATGACGACCAAGTTAGAGAAAGTGGAGAACTTATTAAAGTCAACAACGGAGAGTATGAAGAACGAAATACAATTGTTGACAAACAGTGTAGATGCCTTAAAAGAGGAAATGTATGGTATTAGACAAGATGTGAACAACCTTAGGACTGAAAATGCTGAATTAAAACGATCAAATACAGAACTAAATGGGACAGAGTTGGAAAAACAGAAAGAGAAAGCAGACGATCTAAGAAGGCGGTCAAGACGAAATAACATCATTATTCATGGTCATGGAAAAGAAAAATATGAGACTGGAGCGATTGTGAAATGGGTTTGAAAAAATCTTCTTTCGGAAAATAATGGAATGTAGAAGATTGTCAGTTTGATAGTGTGCACTGGATAAATTCTAAACCCAACTCTCCCAAATTATTGCCAGGTGTTGTTGTTATCAAGATAAGTTAGGTATTGAAGGCAAAAACCCGTCTGAAAGGTTCAAGGATTTTTGTAGACGACGGAATTTTTCAAAACCGTTATAGATATTAGGCACAATCTGACCCCATACTTGAGAGTGATAGGGCAGAGAAAAATGCGAGAATGTTCTTTGATCTTTGATCATTAATGCGAAAGGATGACCCTACATGATCTTCAAAAGAAAGGGATAGCTTGTTTGGCCGGCCCATACATTCATCCTTGCCATAGTCTATCAATTTTCAGGGTAGGTAGGAAAAAGTAACACAGGAAACACCTGGTCAACTCAGCCTCAGTTAGACACTCATGTAATAGGGCTTGCAATGTGAGGCTTGAATGCAGTGAGGCGTGGACACCTCACCACACATCAGGGTTAGACAATGGACAGAGCTGGACTTTGGACTACAGCTAACACAAGCTGACCATGAGTATTGTAGGCAGTCTTCTCATAAACTGCCTTCTTTAACTGCACTGTTGAAAGATAAATGATGTGTCTTGTCATATCAATGTAATTGGTGATGAAAGTGTCAGTCTAGATGTTGTGGATCAATTGAAATCGTGGAAATACAGATAAAAAAAAACAAAGCTTTTCATTTTTGTCTTGGACGTAAATGGATTGTTGTCAAAAACAAAACTGGCTGATTGGTTTTTGTATCTTATGTGCGTAGCTTTTTGATTTTATATGTCTGACAGAAACGTTCCCTGGAAATGTCCAGACAGTTGTTTTTTACTGGCTATAAGGCCTTCGTAAGTCAGCAATTAAAGTTAGCCATCAAGGGAGGCGATCTAGTGGTTTAGTTTGTTTAATAGGCATGAGTTATCTGCCTTTGTGAATTGTTTAGATGTTCCCATATCCTACTATTTGCATTTTTTCTCTGTGACAAATCTCTGTTGTGTACAGCAAGAAATGTTTTGCTTGTGTGTATATATCCCACATGAAGTTTGCCTTTTTATAACATGTTTAACATTGATAATTGGTATTGCTTATGTTCGGAAGATGTTTAGTAAGTGTGTGGTGGAACTGGATGAAGTAGATATAATACTATGTGGAGACTTAAACAGCAGGACCTCAATCTTTTTCTTATCAGCAGGGAGAAAATGACTTTTAGTTCAGATGGTCCAATGTAAAAGTATGTCTCCCTTAGCAGCAATGTTAATTCTGAAGATTGTGTTATCAACAATTGATGGCAAAATTATTTTGCCCCCCAAATATGTGCACTGCTCTTTAGTTTACAAATTCGAAATGGGGTTATGTAATGGTGACCAACAAGGACGCTATCATAATCTCTGATGGAGGGTGTAGTGTTAATGATTATTTTTTAGTGTCAGATGATTTGTTCTCTCAGATTTTTGATCATGTCGTTTGTTTGGTTGCCGAGCGTTCTGATTCTGAATTCACCTTCTGATGAATTATATATTAATCCAGTATATATACAGAGGTGGAAACTGTAAAGACATATGTTATGGAGAGTTTGTATGGGATGAAAAACTAAACTCTCATTCTTTAAAGATAATCTCCACGATGTGAACATGTGGGAAATTTTTATTAATGCCTTTCAGATGATTGATGAGAAAACATAAATGTAAGTTTATTGTTTAACAGTTTCATAAAAGCCAGGTGCTGATTGATTGTATGAGAAACAGGATACATTCAGTAATGGTCATCAAAGGATTACTTGGTTTGATAATGAATGTAAAAGTATGATATATAAGGTCAGAAAAATTCTGAAGACTTTCCGCAAAACATTAAGAAAACGTAGGACAAAAACGTGTACTGTGTACAAGAAGGAATATAAAATGCTTGACTGAACGAAAAAAGAAACAGTATAATAAGACCTTACTTGCAGATATGATGTCATCTATCTCTTCCACAAATCCAGTTCTGGAAAGTGTTAAGAAGGCGTCATTTAGAAAAAGTCAGCCAAAGAATAGTATATCAGTTGACAGATGGTTTCCACATTTCAAAACCTGGTTTGGAGAAAGGACTCATTAGCCAACTCCATGATTATGATGTTGACACGTGATGGAAATGAGGAAGATTTTGATCGGCCCAATCTAAAAATGAATATATTGGGGCACTTAGAAAATTAAGAGTGAGAAAGCAGCCGGTCCTGATCAAATTCATTGGTGAATTGCTAAAATATGGAGGACGAAAATATTGTGCTTTTCCTTCTAAAACTATTCAACAAAATTTTTGATGATGGTCTTTTTCCAGATAACTGGGCTGAAATCTATAATACTAACATTGCATTAAAAAGGTGATGTTGATAACCCTAATGAATACGGGGCATTTCTCTTACTGACATAAGTAGTGAAGTTATATAGTACTTTTATTAACACAGGTTTACAGAATGGGTTATTGAAGATAAATATTACAGGTGTGCACCAAGCTGGTTTTAAGAGAGGATACTCCACTATAGAATCATATGTTTACTCTGCTTGCGTTTGTACAGGAAACAGTTTGCTATAACGTTTTAAAAAGCCCTCTATGTAGAATTTATTGACTTTGAAAAAGCATTTGATTCTTGTTAAACAGGAACTTGCGGTGGTGCCAATTCTCCTGAAAAAATGGTTTGAGGCGTAAACTATTACGATGTTTGAGGCCAATGTATAGATATGTCAGAAGCAGTTTAGATGTGGAACTACAGTGTTGACAAATTTACTGTACCACTGGTGTTAAACAGGGTGAATGTATGTAGCCTTATTGTTTCTGTTTTTATCAATGACTTAGCCAGGACAGACATCATCAATAACGGTAAACATTGGTGCCACTTTCCCCAAGATTTCTCAGAGTTGTTTATTCTTCTGCTTTGCTGATGATGTTATCCTGCTATCTGAAACTGATGTTAGGCTTACAAAGCAGTTTAACAGCTTAAAACAGTTCGCAACATACACTGTTGATCTTAAGGTTAATCTGAGTAAGAGTAATATCGTTGTATTCAGAAAAGGTGGACCCATTTAGTGCTCATGAAAATGGTTGTACAATGGAAATATCATGCTGTGATTAATGTATATAAATATTTAGGGAATCAGTTTTTCTACTAAGCTTAGTTTCACAACTGCATGTAAAGATCTGGCAAGTCGACGGTAAACGAAGCTTGTTATTTGTTTGAAAAATAAAACAAAAAATATGAATATTGAATAATAACTCTTTTGACTTTGTTCAATTAAGATATTTGATGCACAAATAAAACCCATGTGCTATATGGTGCAGAAATCCTGGGGCTTGGATACAGCTGTAAACCACATTGTGAATCAGTGCTCCTCTTTGCTTTTAAAGCAGTTTTTAGGCTTAGTAGAGTGAACCTAATGATCTTGTTTATAGTGAAACTAATAGATACCCTCTCTCTGTTTATGCTGCTGTAAGATGCATTAGATATTGGGGAATTTAGATTCTGCATATGTATGAGAGAGGCTTACCTTTTAAATCCCCCCCCCCCTTACAGATGCTTTATGATCTGGGATTTGTCCAAGGGAAAAACTACTCAGGGCAACAAAATACGTACCTGTTTGTGCGAACTCGGGTTTGGAATGTTGGCTCAATCAAGGAGTCGGAAATTGTAGAGTGTTTATTAACGCTTTCAGGCAAATGACTGATTGACTTGCGATGGCTGCATGAGAGATCATATACAAACAGTGAAAGATTTTCAAATGTACAGACAATTTTAAGTTCGCTTGATGTCAGAACCTTATCTAAAACTGATATGGCTATTACATTTGAAAAGGGGAATTATGTCTAAGTTTTAGACTTGGGGTATCAGATATAAATGTTCATAAATTCCGATACAGAGAACATGATATTGACGACCTCAGGCTGCTATGCCCCATGATTGTATGCAAGCTCCTGAGGATGAAGTACATTTTGTGTTGTGCTGTCCAGTATTTGAGGGATGTAGGCAGAACTAACATCCCTGTTAAATATAGTGGCAGCCTAAATTTATTTGTCTCTGTTTATCCTGGCATCAAAGTCATTCCTGAGGTTGTGCGCAGCCTCACTTTATATTTGTGTAAAGCTTTCAGAATAAGAGAAATAATGTTATCCTAAATGATATTTTTGTAGCTGACTTTTTGTTATACAGTAACATGTTGTCTGTGTGTGGGTTTTTTTTATTTTTTTTATTTTTTATTTATTTTTTATTTATTTATTTATTATTATTTTTTTATATATATTTTTTTTAACCAAAATACTAAGCAGTTCGGCAACCCCCTTCATGTATGGGCCAATGGCCTTTTTGTGAATAAATCATTCGAGTTCGAGTTCGAGTTCGAGTTCTCTCTCACACACACAAGCACACATACACACACATCACACACACGCACGCACGCATGTATGCACGAGCGCATGCTGGCACGCATGCACGAATGCACGCATGCAAAAACTCTCTCTCACACACAACCACCCACCCACCCATACCCACACACACACAAACCAGGAGTGGTAAAAAAATTGGTGTTACACAATGTTACACTGGTTGACCTCGAAATTTGTCATCCACAAAATAGTTTGTTTTTCCTTAAAGATGTTTACATTGCATTGTGTTGCAAGCATTCCATTGTGTTGTATTTTGCATCGCATTTTGTGTGTTGACAATATAATTTTATTGTTTACTCGATGTGTGTGTGTTTGTGTGTGTGTGTGTGTGTGTGTGTGTATGTGTGTGTGTGTGTGTGTGTGTGTGTGTGTGTGTGTGTGTTGGGGCGAGGAATGGCATGATGTGTGTGTGTGTGCTTGGTTTGTTTTGGTGAAAAATGTTGACATTTTGTGTCACCCTTGCGCTCATCATCATCATGTGTATATGAATATGTGCATGCCGACGTGCGTGCGTGTGTGCATGTATATGTGTGTATGTCTGTTTGTTTACGTGCGCGCATGCGTATAGGAGTGCAATCGTGCGTGGGTACGTACTTACGTGTATGTGTGTGTTTGTGCCTGCATATGTCTGTGAAGCGTGCGTGCGTGCACGTGCGCGAGTGCGTGTAACGTTTAACATTACCAGTCTAAACACACACACATTAAGGATCTTCCAGGTATTAACGTTGTCAGAACACATTAATTAATGGCTTCATGCCGCGAAATTAACGAGCTGGGAAGGAGTTTGAGGTGGGGAGGACTTGGAGGGGTGAGGGGGGGGGGGGGAAGCGGGGCGTGGTGGGGGGAAGGAAGGGAGGTGAGGTAAGGAAGGAGGAGTAAAGCAGTATGTATTGCAAAGGGGCTGACAGATGCTGTAGTGTAAAGGTTAAAACTCGACATCTACCTGTAAGGTCTAAGGCTGGAGTACCTGTGATACCTTGCAATAAATACATAAGAGGTTTCACCATAATTATTTCAACTCAACCCTGGACTGGATAGCTCAAGTGGTCAGAGCACTGGCTTTCCCCCTAGCTAAGTTAAGCAGCATTGAGCTTGGTTACCAAAGTGGAGGCGTGACCGTTTGCGGCGCCTTGGCTTCAGTTCAGCCACCCATTTCACCCAGCTGTAAATGGGTGCCTGCCCTCTTTAGGTAAGGCAGCAAGGGAGAGGAGATGGGCGTGGCCCTCAATATGCCAGCCCCTAGACAAGCTGAGCTCTCTGATGCCTTGCTCCCCTACGACCACATAGGTTATAGGGTACCTTTAACCTTTTTAGCTTATCGTGTGCGCGACAATATCGATGTTTTAATACCTTACTAGTTTCCCTTAAATACATTTCTGGGTTTATAAAGAAAAGAAAATATTTAGCCTTCTTATAAAAAAAAAATCCCACATTTGGCTGAGTCGATTCTTGTATTATCGTATTTTGTTCGTGTTCAGGATTAGCAACTATTATACCATGGGGAGTCATATCAGGCATTGCATCGTTTTCTTTTCAGATGGTAAGGAATGCTGAAATCTTTCCAGATGATGTTTAGTTGGAACCTCCTATGGCTACGCTTATTCTTGTTTTTATATCCTTGGTGCCTGATCCATTATTTCATTGAACTGAGCTCATCGTGTGTGTGCACCAATATCAATGTTTTAATCCCTTACTGGTATCCTTTACATACTTTTATCTGTTTATAAAAAAAGAATAAAGTATTTTAGTCTCCTAACAAATAAACCTTCACATCTCAGCTGATTCGATGTTTAAAGTCTTTGACATTTTCTAGAGGAGTGTGTCAATCGTGATTAATGTTGATGCTCTTGTTAGCAGCCGGTTCTGGGAAAATGCAGCACTTTTTTGTCTTTTTTTTTTTGGTTTTGCATTCATCTTCACACGGGGACGTGATAGCCTAGTGGTTAGAAGATTGCGCTCGCAATCTGACAACCCGGGTTCGATTCCCGTTCAAGGGGAATTTTTTCCCCTGGAGTTAACATCAGTGTAGACTCCACTCTACCCAAAAGTCCTTCGGTTGAGACTATAAACCGAGGCCCCGTGTGCGAACGCACGCAGAACATCTTGCGCGCACATTCCGCTTTTCGTAAGAATAGGCCATTGTGTGCCGGCAGGAACAGATGACAGAATTTACAAAACCACGTACACACGGGGACTAGATGTAAAAAAAAGCACATAAGTACTTATTCCATTACCCTTGATAAAAAGGAATAAAAAATGCACAAATAAACACCAGCTTTTCCTCCTTTTTCATCTGGTGAAAACTATCTTATTTACTTGGGGCGTTGTCCACTAGTTGTGCTGTATTAACAAAGAAGCGCAGTCTGAATTCTAACAAGATCGGAAATACTATCATAAAAAGGGTAAAGGTGTCCCATAACCTACGCGGTCGTTGGAGAACGAGACATCAGAGACCTCAGCTTCTCCAGGGCCCAGCATATTGAGGGCGGCGCCCATCTCCTCTCCCTCTCGCTGCTTTACCTTCCCTGACCCTAAAGAGGGCAGGTTCGCATTTACAGCTAGGTGAACTGGGGGAACTGTACTGAAGCAAAGGTGCACGAACGGTCACCCATCCAACTGGTAACCACGCTCAACACTGCTTAAACCTTAGCTTGGGGAGACCCGCTCTGACTACTGAGATACCTCGTCCTTTAACTATCATTATTCCATCTTCTTCTTCAAGTGTCCGTCTGGTCCTGCAGACATCGACGATCATGGCTCTCCATTCTTCCCTGTTCTCAGTCCCTCTCATGAGCTCATTGTTGGTGCCCTCTTTATTCGTTGCGAATTTGTTTAAGCTGTCTGTGAATTTTGTGCGTTGTCTTCCTCTGCTCTTGTTTCCACAGATTTTGCCACTCCATAACAGTTTCTCTAGTCCGTCAGCCCTGATTATATGGCCGAAAAATTTGAGCTGTCTTTCTCTGATGGTGTTGAGAAGGGTCTCTTGTACCCAGCCATTTCCATTACTTCTGCATTTGTTTTTCTTTTTGTCCATGAGACTTTCATGATTCTCCGGATGAACCACATTTCCACTGCTTCTAGTCGCTGTTCTGTGTCCTTGGCTAGGGTCCAGCACTCACATCCGTACAGAAGAATGGACCATACGTAGGCTCTCAAAACATGGATCTTTGTCTTGAGGCCTATCTTACTGTTGGTAAAAATGCATTTCATGTTGTTAAAATTGCCTTAGATTGACCGATTCTCTTCTTGATTTCTGTGTCACACTTGCCGTCTGGGGTGATAGTACAACCAAGGTATTTAAAGGTGTTTACTTGTCTGATTCTCTCTTCCTTACAGGCTATGTTGCATTGTGGTATAACAGCTTTTTTCGAGATCACCATGCATTCTATCTTCCATAGCAAGGATAAAAAGAGTCATTTTGAGGGTTGCAAACAAACTCCAACAACTAAATTTATCATCACGCCTGTTGTGTGTGTGTGTGTGTGTGTGTGTGTGTGTGTGTGTGTGGTGTGTGTGTGTGTGTTGTGTGCGCGCGCGCATGGATTTGAAATCTGTTGTTCATTATGTTTAAGAAGAGTTGCATGCGTGTAAACGATTTGAGTTTAAGCGCTTCGATTTGTTTTTGTTTTTTTACAAGATTCAGCGCTATATAAATTCCATTTATTATTTATTATTATTATTATTATTATTATTATTATTATTATTATTATTATTATTATTATTACCATTATTATTATTATTACCATTATTATTGAAGGACTTATAGAACCTCTTTAATATATACTAAACTTGTTTTGTTGGTATTGTTGTTTTTTGTTGTTGTTGTTTTTTGTTGTTGTTGTTTTGCTAAAGCAAGTGACGCAGTTTTCTCAAGAGATCTGCAGGACAAATAAAGATTTACAGCCTCATTCTGAGATTTCGTGACATTTAAAGGTTTATTTCCCTTGTCAAGTTTTTAAAAGAATTTCCCTTGCCAGACAAGGCAAATTTTTTCTGTCAACAAAAGTGTTTATCCCTGACTAAAAGATATACATACATGCATACAGGATGAAGATTAAAAATAAAAGAAAAAAGAAATAAACAAAATTCCCCACCACAACACAAACTCGCGAGCAAAGGGCAAGTGATGTCTGTCTCTGTCTCTGTCTCTCTCTCTCTGTCTGTCTCTCTGTCTGTCTCTCTCTCTCTGTCTCTCTCTGTCTCTCTCTCTCTTTCTCTCTCTCTCTCCCTCTCTCTCTATCTCTCTCACTCTCTCTCTTGATCATACATAACTGTGAAAGATTTCGAATGTACAGTATAAGTTTACATGATGTCAGACCTTATCTAAAACTTGATATAGATATATATTTGAAAAGAATTATGTCTAAGTTTAGACTTGGTGTATCAGATATAAACGTTCATAAATTCAGATACAGAGAACATGATATTGACGACTTCAGGCTGCTATGCCCATTATGTAAGCAAGCAGAGGAGGATGAAGTACATTTTGTGTTGTGCTGTCCAGTATTAGAGGATGTTAGGCAGAACTACATCCCTGTTAAATATAGTAGACAGCCTAATTTATCTAGACTCTGTTTACTCCTGGCATCAAGTCATCCTGAGGTTGTGCGCAGCCTCACTTTATATTTGTGTAAAGCTTTCAGAATAAGAGAGATATTGTTATCCTAAGTCATACTTTTGTAGCTTACTTTTTGTTATACAGTAACATGTTGTTGTTACTATTGCTTCTACCCCCACCAAAATACTAAGCAGTTCGGCAACCCGCTTCATGTATGGGCCAATGGCCTTTTTGAGAAATATTCCTTCGAGTTCAAGTTCGAGTTCGAATTCCCTCTCTCTCTTGCTTCTTGCTGTCTCCCCTCTATTTTGCTTTATCCATATGACCTAATTATAATCAGTGTATCAGTTTTCGTGTTAATGTTTGATTTATTTGAGAATTATTTGTTTATTAACGAATATCTCATTTCTAAAAAAAAAATCGTTGTATCTCTCGAAATTAATGCTCAAGTCAGTTAGAGATTATGTAATGTTAAATATATAATTTTAAAAAAAATCATGTTGTCGTTGTTGTAGTAAGATTTTTACCTGTTTTCTTGAAAGTCCCTAATCAGGGCAAAGGCAGCGTAAAAAAAAAGTATGCGCATGCTTATTCTGTTATCCTTGACAAATAAAGATTCATTCATTCATTCATTCATTCATTCATTCTGTATATGTCTGTTTGTCTGTCTGCCTGCTTATCTATTTGTCTGTCTGTCTGCTAGTCTCTCTCTCTCTCTCTCTCTCTCTCCTCTCTCTCTCTCTCTCTCTGTCTCTCTCTCTGTCTGTCTTTCTCTTTACTTCGTTGTTTGTCTGTCTGCCTCTAAGACCTCTCTCTCTCTTCATCTCTCTGTCTCTGTCTCTCTCTGTCTCTCCTCGACTGTATACATGTCTGTCTGTCTGTCTCAGTCTCTGACCGTCTGTCTGTCTGTCTCTCTTTCTCTTTTCCTCTTTGTTTGTCTTTCTGTCTGTCTATCTGTCTATATGTCTGTCTCTCTCTGTGCAATTGTCTGTCTTTCTATCTCTCCCTATCTCTCTGTGTCTGTTTCTCTCTCTCTCTCTATATATATATATATATCTGTCTCTATGTTTGTCTCAGTCTCTGTCTGTCTGTCTCTCTTTCTCTTTGCCTCTTTGTTTCTTTGTGTGTACGTCTGTTTGTCTCTCTCTGTCTCTGTCTTTGCCTCTGCCTCTGCCTCTCTCTCTCTCCTCTCTCTCTCTCTCTCTCTCTCTCTCTCTCTCTCTCTCTCTCTCTCTCCTCTTCTCTCTTCTATCTCTCTCTTTCTCTCCACACACATACATCGTCTGTAAATTTGTCTGTTTGTCTGTCTGTCTGTCTGTCTCAGTATCTGTCTGTGTGTTTTTCTTTTCCTCCTTGTTTGTTTCGGGATAGCTCAGTGGTCGGAGCACTCGCTTTCCCCCAGCCAAGTTAAGCAGCGTCGAGCGTGGTTACCAGTTGGATGGGTGACCGTTTGCGCGCCTTGGCTTCAGTACAGTTCCCCCAGTTCACCCAGCTGTAAATGGGTACCTGCCCTCTTTAGGGTCAGGGAAGGTAAAGCAGCGAGGGAGAGGAGATGGGCGCCGCCCTCAATATGCTGGCCCTAGAGAGATGAGGTCTCTGACGCCTCGCTCCCCTACGACCTTATAGGTTATGGGACTCCTTTACCTTTTTACCTTGTTTGTCTGTCTGACGATCTGTTTGTCTGTTTCTCTCTCTCTCTCTCTCTCTCTCTCTCTCTCTCTCCTCTCTCTCTCTCTCTTCTCTCCTCTCTCTCTCTCTCTCTCTCTCCTCTCTCTCCTCTGTCTGTCTCTCTCTCTCTCTCTCTCTCTCTCGTCTCTCTCTCTCTCTCTCTCTCTC
>CM054164.1:24486890-24499390 GCA_028751875.1 Rapana venosa
CAATTATTTCATCATTTGTGAATGTTGATGCTGTTACAATTTTATTCAGTCACTTCATGTTGGTACTTTTCTTTAGTCATGTAGGGTCGTTATCTGCCATGTAAGTACTTGAGAACAATATAAGCTGCTCGTTTTCTTGTCGCTATGCTAATACATATTCTTTGTGTTATATTTTCAAGCTTAGCGAATGAACAAACCGTTTTCAACCCAATTTCTTTATTCATCAGATTTAGACTCATGCATAAATGATTTCTACGCTACTTAACTGTATACAGTTATCAAATAGTTTGCAAGTGTTTTGACTAAACCGAGTCGTCAGAATACAGTTTTATTGTAATATCCAAGATAGAAGCTGAAAGGTTGAAGTGGATACTGTTTCTGTAATGAATACAGCGTAAGCCTCAATTTTTCAGTGGCATTTTTAATCACCTGAGTTGAAAAAGAAGACTGATTTTGAATGGTGTAGTCATCTACTACACCATTCCAAACCCCTCTTCTTTTTCATGTATTTCTATATACAGTTTTTACATGTTGTTCTCACTTTTCCATTACACAATGTCTAAGGGCAGTGATTTCTGAAGGAATAGTTAAAACTAATATCTATTGTCAACATTGTTTCCAAAAAGAATAATCCACCCCTACAGTTTGAACAGGGACGGGATAGCTCAGTGGTCAGAACACTCGCTTTCCCCCAGCCAAGGTTAAAGCAGCATCGAGCGTGGTTACCACTTGGATGGGTAACTGTTTGCGTGCCTTGGCTTCAGTACAGTTCCCCCAGTTAACCCAGCTGTAAATGGGTAGCTGCCCTCTTTAGGGTCAGGGAAGGTAAAGCAGCGAGGGAGAGGAGATGGGCGCCGCCCTCAATATGCTGGCCACTTGAGAAGCTGAGGTCTCTGATGTCTCTCTCCTCTACGACCACATAGGTTATGGGACACCTTTACCTTTTTACCTTTACAGTTTGAAGACATCGCTGTCTACCGTCTGCCAAATATAAAGACTGAAAGTTCATTGTTGTTGAGAACACTATAAGCTTTTAATAATAATAATAATAATAATAATAATAATAATAATAATAATAATAATAATAATAATAATAATGTATGGAATTTATATAGCGCTGAATCTTGTAAAGCAACAAATCAAAGCGCTTATATGACATCTTTTTTTATGCGTGTGTATGCGGGTTTTTTTTAATTTTGTCATCTGTTCCCACCGGCACACAATGGCCTACTCTTTCGAACAGCGGAACAGGATTTAACGTGTGCGCAAGATGTTCTGCATGCGTTCGCACACGGGGCCTCGGTTTATAGTCTCATCCGAAGCTTTTAGCTTGTTGTTGCTCTATTATAAGTGTTGCTCTATTATATATATATATATATATATCTGTCCCGTAGTCTGACGACCGTGGGGGCACCCTCAAAGACTCAACAACCAGTTCCCTCCATTCCTCTCTCTGTTCTGCCTTTCTCAGGGTTTTGTTGAGTTCTAGGCCTGTCCATTCGCTGATGTTATCCTCCCAGCTCTTCCTTGGTCTGCCTCTTCTTCTTCCTCCTTGGACAGTGCCTTGCAAAAACTGTCTTTGTAATTCCTTGGGATCTTGTGACATGCCCATACCATTCAAGTTTAACACTTTTCACGATGTTAGAAGGTTTTTTCATAGGGTCCAATGGTTTGCTGGATTCTGTTATGCACGCTTTCGTTGCTTTATGTGGTTCTTTGTAGGAGATGCCAAGGAGTCTCCGAAAGCATCATATATATATATATATTATATTATATATATATATATATATTATATATATATTATATATATATAGATATTATATGATATATATATATATATATAATAAAGTTTCCTTTAAACCAAAAGCAGTCTACAAAATGCCCGGGATCGTAGCAAAAGCCAAGTCCATTTCTTTCCACTTCTAAGACAATAAAACGCGAAATGTAATTTCAAATACAGTAGACTCTCTTCTAAATGGTTTAATGCTAACACAACAGACACTGACTTGACACAATGCAAAATGTAAAAAACTGAAGGTGCAAAACAGTTGAAAAATGCAAGATCTTTAGAATTGTAAATAATGTTTATGTAAATATAGAACATTCTTTGTCGGGATAGAAGAATTTTCGTGTTTGTAGGTCAGGTAAAATGAATCATAATCTATTTTTACCTGGCTGTGATGCTATTTTTGTGTAACACACAGGACCTCGGTTTATGGTCTCATCCGAAAGACTAGCGCCCGGACCACCCTTCATGGTCTAATGATTGGAGGAAAAGTTTCCGTCCTAAATGGGATTCGAACCACCGCACACACTTCCGACCCGACTTTTTGCATTCTAGACAGGTGCGTTATCTCTAGACCACCGATCTTTCGCATGAGACTATAAACGAGGCCCCATGTGTGAACACACGCAGAATTAGAACATCTTGCCACACGTTTAATCCAACGTTGCGTATTTATATTTTGAGATTTGATGCCATGGTTAAAGAGCTTGCAACTCTTGAAAAAAAGGTTTGAAATGTTCTAGTAGCTGCTAAAGTCATTTTTAACTTTAAAGTTTTTATTAACATCTATTTTTGTGATTTTTAATCATGTGTAAGCATAGTACTATTCAGGTATGAAAATGTTAATCATATCAGATGTTCTTCGTTTTTGTACGAAAAGATTTTGACTACTTTAAAAAAAATAACTCCAATGTATTAGCTTCCGTGCATTTGCTGAATATTTTAGTTTATTCAAATGCAACATTGATAGCATTTATTACTCTCTTTTTGTATCTGTTCCTAGAATGGCAATTACTCATTTATGTTGTAGTATTGACTGTGTATTGAAATACACAAAATGAATATGATTTTATTTTATTTTTTATAACGAGACTAAGAGAGCTATAACTGTTCTCGAAGGTCAAAAAAACACTTAAGCATCTTTGGGGCGAATATCTCTCTTTAAAATGACCTTTACTGTACAGAACAGTCATTAAATTAAAAGTATAGGTGTCCCATAACATATGTTGTTGTAAAAAAGCAAGACATCAGAGACCACAACTTCTTACTGGGCCAGCATATTGAGGGCGGCACCCATCTCCTCTCCCTCGCTGCTTTACCTTCCCTGACCCTAAAGAGGGCAGGTTCTCATTTACAGCTGAGTGAACTGGGGGAGGACTGTACTGAAGCCAAGGTGTGCCCACAGTCACCCACCCACGTGGAAACTGCGCTCTATCTTGCTTAATCTCAGCTGGGAAAGCAAGTACTCCACCACTGAGCAATCCCATCCCCATTAACCAATCTTTATTCAAACATCTACCCTTTGCTTGGACGGGCTAGCTCAGTGGTCAGAGCACTCGCTTTCCCCATGCTTAGGTTAAACAGCATGGTTACCAAGTGGATGGGTGACCATTTGCGTACCTTGGCTTCAGTACAGTTCCCCCAGTTAACCCAGCTGTAAATGGGTACCTGCCCTCTTTAGGGTCAGGGGAAGGTAAAGCAGCAAGGGAGAGGAGATGGGTGCCGCCCTCAATATGCTGGCCCTAGAGAAGTGAGGTTTCTGACACCTCGCTCCCCAAGGACAGAATATGCAATGGGAACAACTTCACCTCTTTTTTTACCTTTATATTTTTTTGAAAGTTTAACTATGACAGAGCAACAAAGCATCACATTGTTTAATTTTTTTCCCTAGCAACTTTGCACTCTTTTGCATTTGTATTAGTATGTTTGCTTTTAGTTGTAGTATGACTCATCGAAAAATGTAACATACTGTGAATATGAAGGTAGTGTAAGATACAATGAAAGTATTGTTTTATATTGTTGATGTTTTGCGCAATGTTGTTTTTGTATCATTTCACTTTTGTTTCATTTTCACTTTGTATTGTTTTAGTGTGTGTCATTTTCTCTTTTGTCATTTTCATTTTCGTGTCATTTTTATTTTTGTTTCATTTTTACTATGAAAAAAATAAAATAATAAAACCCCAAATAAAAAAACAACAACCTACAACAACAAAACCTTTTTTTTCTAACTTAAGTCCCCAACAGATAAAAGAAAGAAAACAAAACCCAGATTTATTCCCATCATACATTTTCCCCCCATTTAAACAGCCATAATCTTAGAGCATACATACTTAGAAATGTTTGTCCGTCATGTTCGATGATGACCTCCAAAACAGCAGAGGAGGAAGCTGTTGTTTCAAAAACTGGGCAGAAATTTGATTATAGTGGAGATGCCTTGCTCCACAGCACATCCCCACTCTCTCGGCCAAGTGAGCATAAGTACAGCCATTGTTGGAGATGTTCTTCAAAGGCCAACTAGCCCCCAGGGCTGCATGACTGTGCAAGTCAAAGCTTCCTAGTTATCGAGTCCATCACTAAAGACTAAGTTGTAAAGTGGAAATTCCATGAGTGGAAAAACCACTGATCATACAGCTAGCCTCCCACTTTGCTGTTGCCCTCCAGCTTCAATGGGATAATCAAGAGCTGTGATAAAACCCAGGAGTTGAAGGCATACAGGATCCTCACAACAAGTATATCTTTGTCTGTGCGCGTGCGCGCGTATATATATATTTATATACACACACACACACACACACACACACACACACACATATATATATAATATATATTATATATATATATATATATATATATATATATATATATATATATATATATATATACCTCTAGTGTTCACCAATACTAAGAATTTTGCGTATGTCATAATTGCTGTTGGTGTTGATTTTTACCCAACCATCAGCATAACATTAATTCAACTTCAGGAATTACTTTAAGCACTTCGATTTGTTGCTTTACAAGGTTCATCGTTATACGGATTCCCTACATTCCATTCTTCTTCTTCTTTCTTCTTCTTCTTCTGCTCCTCCTCTTCCTCCTCCTCTTCCTCCTTCTTCTTTTGCTCCTCCTCTTCCTCCTCCTCCTCAACATCATCATCAGCATCATTGTCCTCCTTCTCCTCCTCCTTCTCCACCTCCTCCTCCTCATCATCATCATCATCATCATTCTTCCTCTTCTTATTATTCTTCTTATTGTTGTTGTTGTCTTCTTATTCTTCTTCTTCTTCTTCTTCTCCTTCTCCTCCTCCTCCTCCTCCTCCTCCTCCTCCTCCTCCTCAATACATCATCATCATCATCATCATCATCATCATCATCAGTAGTAGTAGTAGTAGTAGTAGTAGCAGCAGCAGCAGCAGCAGCAGCAGCAGCAGTACTAGTAGTATACCATTCTTTACCTTCTCTTTGTCTCTTTTCCCTCTGTATACAATACAGGTGGTGATAGATTCATCAGCCTATTTGCTTGGACAGTACGAATTCCGTCTGTGTCCACTAAACTCCAGCGACCAAACGCCAGACCAAGCTTGTTTCGACAAGACCCCATTGTCCATCAGAGAGGCCGAGCTGGGACTGACCTATAAAATCGGACAGACAGGAGGGCTGGTGTCTTTACACCTGGTCCTGCCTAAAAACTTCACCTGTGACCACTGTCTGCTGCAATGGAGGCATGTGACTGGTGAGTGATAATAATAATGATAATGATAATAATAATAATAATTTTAAAAAAATGGAATTTATAGAGTGCTGTATCTTGCACAGACAATCCCTACACCTGGTTCTGCCTAAAATGGAGGCATGTGACTGGTGAATGACTGGGTGAGGGATGGGGTGGGGTGGGGGTTGTAGGGTGGTGGGGTGGGGGTTGTGGTAGTGGGGTGGGGTGGGGGTGGAGGAGGGGACTGACCTATGAAAGGGGACAGATAGGAGGGCTGGTGTCTTTACATTTGGTTCTACCTAAAAATCTTCCACCTATAACCACTATCTGCTTCAATGGAGACATGTTACTGGTGAGTAAATGGGTGAGATGAGGTGGGGTGGGGGTTGGGGTGGGGTTTAGGGTTGTGGGGGTGGGGTGGGACTGACCTATCAAACAGACAGCCAGGAGGACTGGTGTCTTTACACCTGGTCCTGCCTAAAATCTTCACCTGTGCCCACTGTCTGCTCAAATGGAGACATGTGACTGGTAAGTGACTGGGATGGGGGTGGAGGGGTGGGAGTGGATGGGTTGGGGTTGAAGGGTGGTGGGTGGGGCTTGTGGTAGTAGGGTGGGATGGGGGTGGAGGAGGGGACTGACCTATCGAATGGAACAGACAGGAGGACTGGTGTCTTTACACCTGGTTCTGTCTAAAAACTTCACCTGTAACTTTATCTGCTGCAATGGAAACATGTTACTGGTAAGTGACTGAGTGAGGGATGGGGTGGGGTGAGGGTAGGGTGGTGGGGGTGTAGGGTTGGTGGAGGGGTGGGGTGAAACTGACCTATACAATTGGATGGACAGGAGGGCTAGTGTCTTTATATCTATGTGGTCCTAGGGGAGTGAGGCATCAGAGACCTCAGCTTCTCTAGGGGCCAGCATATTGAGGGTGACACCCATCTCCTCTCCCTGGCTGCTTTTCCTTCCCCTGACCCTGAGTGTATGGGTGGGAGATGGGGTGGGGTGGAGGGTTTGAGGGGTGGAGTAGAGGGGGTTTAGGGATGGTGGTGGGGTGGGACTGATCTATCAAATGGGACAGACAGGAGAGCTGGTGTCTCTACATTTGGTTCTGCCTAAAACCTTCACCTGTGACCACTGTCTGCTCCAATGGAGACATGTGACTGGTAGGTGACTGGGGTGGGGGTGGAGGGCAGGGAGTGGATGGGTTGGGGTTGAAGGGTGGTGGGTGGGGCTTGTGGTAGTGGGGTGGGATTGGGGGGGGGGAGGAGGGAGCTGACCTATCAAAGGGACAGACAGGAGAGCTGGTGTCTTTACATTTGGTTCTGCCTAAAAAACTTCACCTGTACACACTGTCTGCTGCAATGGAGGCATATGACTGGTAAGTGGCTGTGTCAGGGATGGGGTGGGGGTCTGGAAGGTTGGGGTGGTGGTGGTGGGTTGAGGTTGAGGTAGGGTGGAGTAAACCAAAACCGTTGTTAGTTATTGAGTAAACAGAAAGCTTTCTCGGCTATCTAGTTTAAAAAAAAATGGAATGTCTACATTAACGTGATACTTTTTTTTCAAAACAAAGAGGCAAAGATTGGATCTTTAAGTTTTTTCAGTATCAAATTAAAGGTATGGTATCATTTTGATTTGGGCAGTATAGCTCAGTGGCCAGATGACTTGCTTTCCCCAAGCTAAGGTTAAGCAGCATCGAGCGTGGTTACCACTTGGATGGGTGACTGTTTGCCGCCTTGGCTGCAGTACAGTTACCCCAGTTCACCCAGCTGTAAATGGGTACCTGCCCTCTTCAGGGTCAGGGAAGGAAAATAAAGCAGTGAGGGAGAGGAGATGGGCGCCGCCCTCAACATGCTGGCCCCTACAGAAGCTGAGGTCTCTGATGTATCGCTCCCCTACAAATTGCAAATGTTATGGGAACACCTTTATCGTTTAAACCATACTTATCTGTTTGCTATTTTTTCACAGCTTTGAATTTTACTTTCACAACCACCAGTAAGTAGTCAAGTCAAGTCAAATACACTGTAATCATCCCATGATGGACACATACAATACTGAAATACACATTGATACCTGTCTGAAGACACATGAAAGCTACATTTCATATATTTTGTTAAAATATTCCAAGATAACTTATCTCTGTAGCTGTCTTCACCTGTATACTCCATCCCGCTCCCTTAGCTCAGCTGCAGATACTTTGTGCTTTCGAACATCCAGATTCAAACAAGTCACTGTTAGCCGTCGCTCTTTCTCTGTTTCTGGTCCATCCACCTGGAAGGAACTTCCTCTTTCTCTTCGCCAAAGGCCTTCACTTGATACCTTCAAATCCAGCCTCAAAACGTACTTACTTCCTACCTGACACTTTCCCCTCATATCTGTTCCTATTTTTTCAACAGCATCCTTTACCTCCTTCATCACCACCTAAGTGTGTGTGTGTGTGTGTGTGTGTGTGTGTGTGTGTGTGTGTGTGTGTGTGTGTGTGTGTGTGTGCATAAACATGAAATATCTTATGTTATATGAGGAAAGTTGCATGCGTGTAAATGATTTGAGTGCAAACGCTTCGATTTGTTTGTTTTACAAGATTCAGCGCTATATAGATTCCATATCTTCTTCTTCTTCTTCTTCTTCTTCTTCTTCTTCTTCTTCTTCTTCGTCTTCTTCTTCTTCTTCCTCTTCTTCTTCTTCTTCTAACGTTAAATCAAAGTATGCAGTTGAGTTGTCCCAGTCTGTGCCTGGCAAGGTCTATGAGCTTCTAGTGTTGCTGACTTCCATCTCCTATCTTTCTTTTCTTTTATTCTTTTATATCGAGGATAATGGAATATGCACTTATAAGCTTTTTTACATCCAGTCCCCTTGTGTGTGCGGTTTCGTAAATTCTTTCATCTGTTCTCACCTGGCACACAATGGCCTACTCTTACGAAAAGCGGAACAGGATTGAACGTGTGCGTAAAATGTTCTGCGTGCGCTCGCACACGGGACCTCGGTTTACAGTCTCATCCGAAGGACTTTTGCGGTGAGTAGAGTCTGCACTGATGTTAACTCCAGGTGAAAGTATCCCCTTGAACGGGAATCAAACCCGGGTCGTCAGATTGCGAGCGCAATGTTCTAACCACTAGGCTATCCCGTCCTTTATCATAAATATAGTCGATTTGATCCCTCAGTTTATCTCCTAGCACAGAATTTTTCAAAATGTGATGGTGGTATTTTCACGCTTGACAGACCCTGGGCATCTCCATATACTGGGGGAGAGGGGGGAGGAGGGGGAGATAAGCGTCTAGAGAGCTTATATAAACTGAGATCTCTGGTGTGAACACGTGCATAACATTTTACACCTACAGGTTTACTTACCCATCCATCTTTCTGCACAAGTGTAAAAGTGTTGCCTTTGCTGGGGACAGGTAGGTAATATAGCTGCCATCCACGTAGTCAAGCTTGTAAAAACTTGCAAAAAACTGAACAGGGAAAAGAGCTCTGTTCGGTTCAGTTTTACTTTCTCAAATGCACTGCATGTAAGTTTCAGTATAGTAAAGTAGGGTCTCTCAAGTCACTTCTTAATTAAAGAGTTGACGGAGAAGAAGAAGGAGAAGAAGAAGAGGAGGAGGAGGAGGAGGAGGAGAATCGCAAAGAAGAAGAAGAAGAAGAAGAAGAAGAAGAAGAAAAGTTGCAAAGAAGAATTGAAAAATAAAACCCAGAAAAATTGCAAAAAAGATTTGCGAAGAAGAATTGCGAAGATGAGCAAGAACAAGAGGAGAAGAAGAATTGCAAAAAAACCAGAAAAATTGCAAAGAAGATTTGCGAAGAAGAAGAATTGCGATGAAGAGCAAGAACAAGAGGAGGGACAGAGAGAGAGAGAGAGAGAGAGAGAGAGAGAGAGAGAGAGAGGAGAGAGAGAGAGAGAGACAGACAGACAGACAGACAGACAGACAGACAGACAGATAAGCAAACAGACAGACAGAGACACAGAGATAGAGAATTCGTCTTACTCTGCAAAACATGTTATTCTTAGTTAGATTTAAATCAGCATAACCAATCCTTAATATCATTCGGGGTTTTCTTTCTTAATTAATTACATTTTCTAATTACGCTACGTTCGTGCGTGTTTATTTTTTCCTGTGTGCGTCATCTGAAAAAAAAAAGTCCTTTTTTTTCTGAGGAAATTTGCATCCGGTGCTGTTTATGATGTCATCCATCTTCATGATGACGTCGTTATTGCATTGCGCGTGTCTCTCTTTTGATAAAAAGGACACGCCACTCGGCATAAACTATGGGTACGTTTGACTTCATGTTGTGCGTGGTGTGTGTGTGTGTGTGTGTGTGTGTGTGTGTGTGTGTGTGTGTGTGTTATTTATTTTATTCTTTTATATCAAGGATAATGGAATAAGCACTTATGTACTTTTTTACATCCAGTCCCCATGTGTATGCGAATTTTTGAATTCTGTTATCTGTTTCCACCGGCACACAATGGCCTACTCTTACGAAAAGCGGAACAGGATTTAACATGTGCGCAAGATGTTCTGCATGCGTTCGCGCACGGGGCCTCGGTTTATAGTCTCATCTGAAGGCATGTGTGTGCGTGTGTGTGTGTGTGTGTGTGTGTGTGTGTGTGTGTGTGTGTGGTGTGTGTGTGAGAGAGAGAGAGAGAGAGAGAGAGAGAGAGAGAGAGAGAGAGAGAGAGAGAGAGAGAGAGAGGCGGGGGGGGGGGGGAGAGAAATTGTGCAAGATTTAAATCTGACAGCAAAAAAGCTCTTTATATTACGTGTGCATAATTATTGTTTTTGTCCTTTATATTTGTGTCTGTCTGTTTCTCATTGTGTTCTTTTTGTCTGTTTTTCTGCCTGCTTGTCTGTCTGTCTCAGTCTGTCTGTCTAAGTTTCTGTCTGTCTCTCTGGCTGGCTGTCTGGCTGACTGGCTGTATGTATGAATGTATGTATGTATGTATGTATGTATGTATGTTGTATGTATGTAAGTCTCTGTCTGTATCTGTCTGTATCTCTGTCTGTCTCCTGGCTGGCTGTCTGGTTGTCGACTATCTGTCTGTGTCTGTCTGTCTGTCTGTCTGTCTGTCTGTCTGTCTGTCTCTCTCTCTCTCTCTCTCTCTCTCTCTCTCTCTCTCTCTCTCTCTCTCTCTCTCTCTCTCTCTCTCTCTCTCTCTCTCATCTTTGAAATATAGAATTTCGTCTTGCCGTTTATATTTAATCTCTTGTCTCTGCTTCTGTCTGTCTGTCTATGTCTGTGTGTCTGTCTCTCTCTCTCCTTCTCTCTCTCTCTCTTCTCTTCTCTCTCTCTCTCTCTCTCTCTCTCTGTCTACTCTCTTTTCTGTGTTTATCTTTTGAAATTTAGAATTTCGTCCTTGCTTTTATCTTTAACTCTCTCTGTCGGTCTCGTATCTGTCTCTGTCTCTGTCTGTCTTTTTCCTCCGTTCTCTTCTCTCTCTCTGCCTCTCCTTCTTCTGCTCTCTTCTCTCTGTCTTTTGTTTTCTCTGTCTCTGTCTGTTGTCTGTCTGTCTTGTCTTCTGCTGTCTGTTTTCTTCTCTCTCTCTTCTCCTCTCTCTCTCTCTCTCTTTTCCCCTCTCTCTCTTCTCTCTCTTCTCTGTTCATCTTCTGACATTCCCTCCCATATTTTATAAAATTTTTATCCTCGTGTCACATAAAATCTTTCGCTTTAACCCTTGTCACAAGAAGCCAACTATTCCAGCAGTCTCATCCTCTGTTGTCTAGTACTTTTGCTTGTATTGTGTATATATATTTTCATATATTATTAAAATGTTCATTTTTTCGACGATAATAATAATAATTTTAAAAAATTATCCAAAAAAAAAATAATAATAATCACCACCACCACCACCACCACCATCATCATCATCATCATCATCATCATCATCAATGGAATTTATATAGCGCTATATCTTGCAACAAAACAAATCAAAGCGCTTTCATTCATCCTACTCATTCAGAATTATGCAGCCAGTTACAATTAATAGTTGTTTTTTGCTGTTGTTGTTGTTTATAATAAGATAAGCGTTCGTGTGTGTGTGTTTTAAAAAAAATTAACATCTTGTCTCCGTGTGTGTGCATTTTGTTGTTGTTGTTGCAAATTTTGTCGTGTGTTCCATTGTTATTATGTTTGTATATATATATATTTTTTAATTTGTTTGTTTTATTCTTTATTTCCAGGATAATGGAATAAGCGCTCGTGTGCTTTTTTTGGGGGGGGGTCCTTTTTTACATCTTGTCCCCGGATGTGTGCATTTTTTTGTTGTTGCTTCAAATTTTGTGGTCCATTCCCATACTTTTTATTTTTGTATATATATTTTTGTTGTTGTTGTTGTTGTTGTTTGTTTTATTCTTTATTTCGACGATAACGGAATAAGCACTCGTGTGCTTTTTTATTGTTTTTTACATCTTGTCCCCGGGTGTCTGCATTTTTTTTTTTTGGGTGGGGGGCAAATTTTGTCGTCCGTTCTCGTGCTTTTATTTTTGTATACATATTTTTTTAATTTGTTTTATTCTTTATTTTCAGGATAATGGAAAAAGCGCTCGTGTGTTTGTTGTTGTTGTTGTTGTTTACATCTTGTCCCACGTGTGTGTGTGCATTTTTTGTGTGTGTACAAATTTTGCCTTCCGTTCCCGTGTGATGTGTTAAGTGTGTCTTTGGGAAATGTATCGCTTTCAGGTTTTTCTTTTTGTTTTATTTTTAAAATATTTTTTTTTAGAATGTGTCATTTTATGCGTAAAGTTACGTAAAGACTACGTCCTAATTTTTTTTTTTGAAGTCATGAAAAGTAGGGCAACATATCCATAAACTAAACCTTAGAGAGGAAAAGAGATGGGGGGGGGGAGAGAGGGGGAGGGAGGGAGAGAGAGAGAGCGAGAGAGAGGGAGAGAGAGAGAGAGAGAGAGAGAGAGAGAGAGAGAGAGAGGAGAGAGAGAGAGAGAGAGAGAAACATAGAGAGTGAAACAACGACAGAGGGGACACGAGTGTGTGTGTGTGTGTGTGTGTGTGTGTGTGT
>CM054164.1:24514390-24529390 GCA_028751875.1 Rapana venosa
CTCCCCAGTTCACCCAGCTGTAAAATGGGTACCTTGCCCTCTTTAGGGTCAGGGAAGGTCAAGCAGCGAGAGAGAGAGAGAGAGAGAGAGAGAGAGAGAGGAGATGGGCGCCACTGTCCTCAATATGCTGGCCCCTGTAATGTCTCTGTCGCCTCGCTCCCCTACGACCTTATAGGTTATGGGACACCGTTACCTTATTGTGATCTTACACTGCACTGCATCAGTGCAATACATCAACCGATTTGAATTTTGAATATAAAAATAGAAGACAACTAGATCACTGAACACATTCTTATGCAAATCACAGATAGTCGAGACACACCCAAAGCGATGTCATTAGCAACGAACACATGACGATGATAAGTGGGACATCACGGATTTTTTGTTTGTTTGTTGGGGTGGTGGTGTCTGGTGGTGGGGGGGGGGGGGTGGAGAAAACTAGGTTACAAGTAAGACAAAGTCATACATTTCTGGTAAGATTATTAATTTTGAGCTTCACATGTTAGCATAATCTCAGGTGCTGAGTTGTTGTTGGTGGTAGTGATGGTGTTGTTGTTGGTGGTGGTGTTTTGATAAGAATATTAAGTTTGAACTTCACATGTTGTATAACCTCAGTTGCTGTGTTGTTGTTTCTGCTATTGTTGTTGTTGTTGTTGGTGGTGGTGGTGTTCTAGGAAGATTATTAATTTTGAGCTTCACATGTTAGCATAGCTATTGTGTGCCGGTGGGAACGGATGACAAAATTTACAAAACTGCATACACACAGGAACTGGATTAAAAAAAAGCATATCAGGGCTTATTCCATTATCCTCGAAATACAAGAATAAAAAAAGAAAATAACCTCAGTTGCTATTCTTGCTATTGTTGTTGTTATTGCTGCTGCTGTTGCTGCTGTTCCTTGACTTAAAACTCCAAGATTGATCGATGGTGATAGTTTGCGGATAATTATGAGACTTCTTACTAAGAAAGTTGCTTTCCCTGTGTCTGTCTGTCTGTCTCTGTGTCTCTTTTTTCTGTTTGACTATCTGTCTATGTCTATCTTTCTATCTGCCTGTGTGTCTGTTTGTCTGTCTTTCTCTATCTCTCTCACACACATACATACATATATACATATGTGAATACACACACACGCACGCACGCGCGCGCACACACAAACACACACACGCACGCACACACTACATACATAAACACACACACACTCACTTTCTCTCTCTCTCTCTTCTCTCTCTCTCTCTATCTCTCTCTTCTCTCTCTCTCTCTCTCTTTCTTTAGCTTTCTCTGTGCTTCTTCTGTCTGTCTTCTTTTGTCTGTCCTTTTCTCTGTCCTAAATTTTGTCTATTTGTCTTTGTGATTGTCTTTTTTTGTAAATTTGCTTGTTTTTCTGTCTATCCGTCCGTTCACGTGTGTTCTTTCTGTCTGTCCGTCTCTCTCTGTCTGTTTGTCTGTCTGTATGTCTCTGTCTCTGTCTCTGTCTCTCGCTCATAGTTTTTTCTTCTTGTTCTTGTTCTTGTTCTTCTTCGTCGTCGTCGTCCTTCTTCTCCTCCTCCTCCTCCTCTGTCTCTATCTGGCTCTTTCTTTGTGTGTGTGTGTGTGTGTGCGTGTGTGTGTCTCAGTCTCTCTCTTTCAGCTCTCTCTCCCCTCTCTCTCTCTCTCTCTCTCTCTCTCTCTCTCTCTACTCTCTCTCTCTCTCTCTCTCTCTTTTTCGTACATTTTTGTTTCTTTTTAGACACAATTCAACTTTGTCCCATATGCAAAAGGTCCACACGAAGACGAATGTTATAGTGTCTCTCTTTGTCAGTTCGGAAACAAAGGATTATTCGCACACAGCATAATGCACAGCCAGGTGTGTTAAAGAGAACTTTTTTCTTGTGTGTGTGTGGGGGTGGGGGTGGGAGGGAGGTGAGGGAGGGGAGGGATGTGTGTGAGCGTGTGTGTGTGTGTGTGTGTGAATGTGTGTGTGTGTGTGCGTGTGAATGTGTGTGCTTGCGTGTGTTAGTGTGTGTGTTTGTTAGCTAGTGTGTGTTAGTGTGTGTGAGTGTGTGTTAGTGTGTGTGTGTGTGTGTGTGTGTGTGTGTTAGTGTGTTGTGTGTGTGTGTGAGGGTGTGAGTGTGTGTGTGAGGGTGTGTGTGTGCGTGTGTGTGTGTGTGTGAGTGTGTGTTATGTGTTGTGTTAGTTGTGTTGTTAGTTGTGTAATGTGAATGTTGTGTGTAGTGTGTTATGTGTGTGTGTGTGGTGTGTGTGTGTGTTAGAGTGTGTTAGTGTGTGTTAGTGTGTGTTTAGTGTGAATGTGATGTGTGTGTTAGTGTGTGTGTGGTGTGTGTGTTAGTGTGTGTGTGTGAGAGAGAGTTACTTTAATTCTATGCTGTTATGTGTGCATGGTAAGTATTATGTATGTTTTGTGTGTATGCATGTGCACGTGTGTTAGTGTGTTAGTGTATTTGTGTTGTTGTTGTTTTTATTTTTATTTCGAGGATATGGAATATAAGCATTATATGCTTTTTTTACATCCAGTCCCCGTGTTGTGTATGTGTATGTGTGTGTGTGTGTGTGTGGACTTGCTTTATTGTATCTGTTAATGGACCGGTGGTTTATAGGTAACGCATCTGTGCGTGTGTGTGTGTGTGTGTGTGTGTTAGTGTGTGTGTGTGTTAGTGTGAGGGTGTGTGTATGTGTGTGTGAGATGGTGTGTGTGTGTAAATGTGTTTTGGCTTGCTTTATTGTATCTGTTGCTGGATCGGTGGTCTAGAGGTAACGCATCTGTGTGTGTGTGTGTGTGTGTGTGTGTGTGTGTGTGTGTGTGTGTGTGTGTGTGTGTGTGTGTGCGTGCTTGTGTGTGTTTTGACTTGCTTTATTGTATCTGTAATCTAGGGGTAACGCATATGCGTGTGTATTTTATGTGTGCGTGTGCGTTTCTGTGTATGTGTAGTATATGTGTGTGAGGTTGTGTGTATATGTGTGTTGGTGTGCGCGTGTGTGTTTGTGTGTGTGTGAATATGTGTGTGTGTGTGTGCCATGTGTATGTGTGTGTGTGTTTGTCTTGCTTTATTTGAATCATCTGTGTTCTAGAGGTAACGCATCTATCTGCCTAGAAAGCCTACATAAAGTCTGAGGTGCAAAGTGTGTGGTGCGTGATTCTGTTGTTGTTGTTGCTGTTTTGTTGTTGTGCGTTCCCCAGCTTAACACTCTGGGGGGTCACCCAGAGTGTTGCACTCTGAATCACTCATCCCACCTGAGAACCATCACTGTAAGACTGAAAATGCACACTGAATGAGAAAGTTTGCGTGAATGATGACTGTTTTTTTATTAAGTACCTCGCCATATAGGCAGCCATTCTCCGACTTCAGATGATTATTTTTCTCCTGTAAAGGAGAGTGCGGGTTGCTTATGTTAAGAGCTTGTCATGGCTGAAAGCAATCTTAAGGCAACATTTTACAACGTAACAACATTTTAGTGTAGGCCTTGACAATTAGCTGACATCAATAACTGACACAGCTTTTGGCCTGGGTAAGTGATGGCGGGTTCAATCCCATTCCGTGCCCCAAAACTTAAGCCCCCACCACCCATCCACTAGACCGTGAGTGGCCGTGGTGGTGGTGGTCTGAGTACTAGTCTTTCGGATGAGACGATAAACCGAAGTGTATAGAACTATTTTGAACACGTACAAGAACCCACAACAACAAGAGAGGTGTCTCTGGCAAAATTCTGTACAAGTAAAGCGTCCACTCTGATAGAGAAAGAAACATAGTTGCAGACAGAAAAAAACAAAAAAATGGGTGGCGCTGCTTTTGTGGCGACGCACTCTCCTCGGGAAGAGCAGCCTGAATTTAACACAGAGAACTCTGCTGTGGCTTCAAAATGAAATAATCTAAAATACCAACAAGTGTTAACTAAGTATGTTGGTATGCTTAATGTGGTTCATTTTCCTTCAATAAAAGGTGGTAAGTCTTGAGTGGCGACATCCTTAACTACTACCTTTTTGCTTTGTAGCAATATTTTTCTTCTTGGTTTGATATCTATTCACTCTTAGGGAAATTAGACAAACCGACATGTATAAAGAAACTTATGATTAAAAAGGAGACTGGAGTATGCACGATCTTGGGTCACCTTTCTTTCCACTGTTGAAGGATGTTTCACTTTAGCAATGGATGTTTATAATTATATTGCTAAGATTCGTATGAACACGCAGAACATCTTGCGCACACATTAAATCCTGTTCCGCTTTTCGTAAGAGTAGGGCATTGTGTGCCGGTGGGAACGGATGACAGAATTTACAAAACCGCATACACACGGGGACTTGATGTTTAAAAAAAACCCACATACGTGCTTATTCCATTATCCTCGATAAAAAAGAACTAAATAAAAAATAAATGGTATGCTTTGAACGTCCTCATCTTTTGAACTAACGCCAAATCCTTTCTGTGTGTACACTTCTTTAGGAATAGGACAATCGAACAGTGCGTGAGTGACAGGAGAACTTGGGCATTGTTTGGAGTATTTTGCGTTCCGAGCATGCATTTAATCGTAGTTTATACTACACAATAGTCTGTGTACTTTGTGGGGAGAAGAGAGACTTTCAAAATGCAATCCGTTTTGTAGCCATAATTGTTTGTGTATTATGATGGGTGGGGTAGGGGTGGGGGTGAGGGGGGGGGGAAACTTTCAAAATGCAATTTGCTTTATAGTCACAATTGTCTGTATATTTTTGGGAAGAGGGAATTTCAAAATGCAATTTTCTTTGTAACCACAATTGTCTGTATATGTATATTTCATTTGAGGGGTAGGGGAGGGGGTGACTTTCAAAATGCAATTTGCTTTGTAGCCACAATTGTCTGTATATATATTTTTTTCTTGGAGGGGGAGAGACTTTCAAAATGCAATTTGCTTTATAGCCACTATAGTCTGTATATGTTTTTGGAAGAGGGAATTTCAAAATGCAATTTGCTTTATAGGCACAATTGTCTGTATATTTCAGGTAGGGTTGGGGTGGGGAGCGGGCGAAGAGGTGGGGAAGAGAGAGACTTTCAAAATGCAATTTGCTTTATAGCCAGTGTCATATGCTGCCCATGTAACAGTGTCCAGCTTATGTCTTACAAGGGCGACTAGGCTTCATGAATATGCATAATTTGCGGTTCTAGCTTTTTAACCTTTTCTGTGCGTTCTGTTCCATGGCCCTATCATGCAAGCGTTAACGCGTACGCACACACACGCGCGCGCGCGCGTGCGCGCACATACATACATACATACACACACGCGCCCGCTCGCGAGTGCTCGTGCCTGTGTGTGCACTCGTTTGTTCACACAGGAACGCACAAACACAGAGAGAACAGAGAGAGAGACAGATAAAAACAGACAGACACACACACATACACACGTACACAAGGGGGATATTTTCCTCTGGAGTTAACATCAGCGCAGACTCCACTCTCCCAAAAGTCCTTCGGCTGAGACTATAAACCGAGGTCCAGGTGTGAACGCACGCAGAACATCTTGCGCACACGTTAAATCCTGTTCCGCTTTTGGTAAGAGTAGGTCATTGTGTGTCGGTGGGAACAGATGACAGAATTCACAAATCCGCATACACACGGGGACTGGATGTAAAAAATCACATAAGTGCTTATTCCATTATCCTCGATATAAAATAATAAAACAAATAAATAAAAATTAAAAGTACACACACATGCAACACGCACATACACACAGGCGCAAACACACACCACAACAACACTCACGCAACGATCGCACAAAAAACATACATACACACGCACTTAACATAATATACATACATTTACATACATTTCATGCATGCTACATACATATATACGTACATACATACTTTCATTTCAACATACATACTACATACATACATTTCATACAAGCACCACACCCCATTCAAACACACTTATACACAATCTCTCTCTCTCTCCACACCACACACACACACACTCTGCTCGCTCTCTCTGTGTCTCTCTCTCTCTGTTCTCTCCCTTCTCTCACAACATACACAAACACAACACAGTCACATACCACATAAAAAATCTCACCACACATATACACACGCTCGCACGCAACTCCCCTCTATCCTCTATCTCAAACACCACACGCGCGCACGGGATACGCACCCACTCTCCTCTCTCTGTCTCTCTCTCTTTTCTCTTCTCTCTTCCTCTCTCTCTCTCTTCTCTTTTTCTCTCTCTCTCTCTCTCTTTCTCTCTTTCTCTCTCTCTCTCTCTCTCTCTCTCTCTCTCTCTCTCTCTCTCTCTCTCTCTCTCTCTCTCCCACCCTCCCTCTCTCTCCCTCCCTCTCTCCCTCCCTCCCCCTCCCACCCTCTCTCTCTTTTCTCTTTCTTTCTCTCAGAATGAACCTCTTATCCAGAAGAGATTTTATTCTCCATCTGTATTCCACTACTGTCGCCACTTGTCTGGCGCCTTCAGAAAAGTTACCTCACTCACTGTCATTGTCATGTGTTGCTGAGTGGTTTTTCGTGAGCTATTTGTCATTTTGAGAGAGAGAGAGAGACAGAGAGACACAGAGAGAGAGAGAGAGAGAGAGAGAGAGATAGGGAGAGGGAGAGAGAGAGACAGACAGACAGAGACAGACAGACAGACATAGACAGACAGACAGAGACAAAGGGGAGAGAGATATTTTATTTATTCTTTTATTTCGAGGATTATGGAATAAGCACTCATATGTTGTTTTTGGTTTTTCTTTTGTTTTTGGTTTTTCTTCACCCATTCCTCGTGTGTATGCAGTTTTTGTAAATTTTGTCATCCGTTCCCACCGGCATGCAATAGCCTACTCTTCCGAAAAGCGGGATGGGTTTTAACGTGTGCGCATGATGTTCTGCGAGCGTTCGCACACGGGACCTCGGTTTATAGTCTCATCCGAAAGACTGTTGGGGAGAGTGGAGTCAGCAATGATGTTAACTCTAGAGGAAAGAGTGAGTGATAGAGAAAGAGACAGACAGACAGACAGACAAACAGAGAGACAGACAGACAAACAGAGAATTGTAATTCCCAATGGTTACAGAAAAGTATTGACACACTTTTTTTAAATCTGGGAGCGAGAGAGGAGAGAGAGAGAGAGAGAGAGAGAGAGAGAGAGAGAGAGAGAGGGAGAGAAAGGGAGAGAAAGGGAGAGAGAGAGAGAGAGGGGTAGGAGAGAGAGGAAGGGAGACAGAGAGAGGGGGGGGGAGAAAGGGGAGAGAGAGAGAGAAAGAGAGAGAGAGGAAAGGGAGAGAGAGAGGGGGTGGGAGAGAGAGGAAGGGAGAGAGAGAGAAAGAGAGAGAGAGAGAGGGAGAGAGAGAGAGAGACAAACAGACAGACAGACAGACAGACAGACAGACGGACATTTTTTTATCTGGGAGGAGAGAGAGAAAGAGACAAAGAAAGAAAGAAAGAAAGAAAGAAAAAGAATGACAAATAACAATGTTCTAGAGGTAACGCGCCTGTCTAGAAAGCGAAAAGTCCGGGTCTGAAGTGTGCGGCGGTTCGTACCCCGTTTGGACCCGAAACTTTTCCCCCATCCATTAGACCATGAGTGGTGGTCTGGGCGCTAGTCTTTCGGATGAGACGATAAACCGAGGTCCCGTGTGTTACACGTAATTATTTAGCGCACGTAAAAAAAACCCACGGCAACAAGAGAGTTGTCCCTGGCAAAATTCTTAGAAAAAAGCCACTCTGATAGGGAAACAAATACAGCTGCAGGAAAAAAAAAAAAAAAAAAAAAAAAAGGGTGAAAGGGTGGCGCAGCGCTAAGTGGCGACGCGTTCTCCCGCTCTCCCCGGGGAGAGCAGCCCAAATTTCACGGAGAGAAATCTGCCGTGACTTAAAGTGGTATGAAATAAAATCTGAGCGCGTTGATTTGTTGCTTTACAAGATTCAGCGCTATATAAATTCCATACATTATTATTATTATTATTATTATTATTATTATTATTTCGAGGATAATGAATAAACACTCATGTGCTTTTTTACATCCAGTCCCCGCGTCACCACAATAGAGAGACAGAGACAGAGAGACAGAGGAACAGACAGACAGACAGACAGATAGACGGAGACACAGAGAGATAGAGATTTACGTGGTATGAGGAAGAAAGTACATGTGGGTAGAGTAGAAAAGAAGTGAGGGGGGGGGGGGGGGCAAGGGGAGAGGGGGGGGGTATTACAAAAAAAAGAAAAGGAAGTCATATTTCCATCGGGAGGCCGTCAGGCTGTATGCCAAAATGAGCTATATCTCTATGATAATCTTACAAAGATAGCTCCTTTTTGCAAGCAGTGTCTCCCCCCCCCCCCCCCACCCTTTCCCCTCAACATTAGCCCAAAATCTTTGGTGAATCTACTTCTCTAGCTACCTGCCTACCCCCCTTCAAAAAGGGTTACCCCCCGGTATATAATTGAATTTGTGTAATATTAAGTTAGCTCACGACCGCGCTAAGTGGAGCCAGCTGGTCCACCGTTCGTCCACCACGCAGCGCCCCTACGACCCTGGCGGGTTACGGGACCAGTGAACAGTGAACAGTGAAGTTAGCTCAGTGGTCAGAGCACTCGCTTTCCTCAAGCTAAGGTTAAGCAACATTGAACGTGCTTACCAAGTGGATGGGTGACCGTTTGTGCGCCTTGGTTGCAGTACAGTCCCCCAGTTCACCCAGCTGTTTAAAGGGTACCTGCTATCTTTTAGGGTCAGGGAAGGTAAAGCAGCGAGATTGAGGAGATGGGCGCTGCCCTCAATATTGCGTATGCTTTTTTTTTTTTTTTTTTTGGGGGGGGGAGGTGGGCACAGACATCAAAATGAACAAAGAAATTTAACTTAACCCATCACCTTTGTTCTGTGTATGTGATTGTGTGTGTGTGTGTGTGTGTGTGTGTGTGTGTGTGTGTGTGTGTGTGTGTGTGTGTGTGTGTGTGTGTATACGCGCGCGCGCGTACGTGTGTGTGTATTTTATTTTTTATTATATTCTTTTATTTCTAGGATAATGGAATAAGCTCTCATGTGATTTTCTTTTTACATCTAGTCCCCGCGTGTTTGCAATTGTGTGTGTATTTTTATTTTTTTATTATATTCTTTTATTTCTAGTATAATGGAATAAGCTCTCATGTGATTTTCTTTTTACATCTAGTCCCCGCGTGTTTGCAATTTTGTAAATTTTGTCATCCGTTCCCACCGGCACACAAATAGCCTACTCTCCCAAAAAGCGGAACGGATTTTAAAGTGTGCGCAAGATGTTCTGCGTGCGTTCGCACACAGGACCTCAGTTTATAATCTCATCCGAAGGACCTTTTGGGAGAGAGTGGAGTCGGCACTAATGTTAACTCCAGGGGGAAAAAAAATCCTCTTGAACGAGATTCAAACCCGGGTCAGCAGATCACGAGTGCAATGCGCATCATTCTAACCACACATGCAACAAAACGAACAAAGAACGTTAACTTCACTGATCCCCTTTTGTTCTGCCTGTGATGGTTATTTTTTTTTGTTTGTTTGCAGGCAACAAAGTGGACAAAGTAGAGATACCCTTTGAACTGACCCCCTTTGTTGTCTGTGTATGTTATTTTGTTGCTGTTGTTGCAGGCAACAAAGTAGTCAAAGTTATGATACTCTTTGAACTGACACTCTTTGTTCTGTGTATGCTAGTTTTTGTTGTTGCAGGCAACAAAGTGGACAATGTAGAGATACTCTTTGAACTGACCCCCTTCGTTCTGTGCATGTTATTTTGTTGTTGTTGCGGGCAACAAAGTGGACAAAGTAAAGATACTCTTTGAACTGACCCCCTTTGTTCTGTGTTTGTTGTTGTTGTTGTTGCAGGCAACATAGTGGATAAAGTAGAGATACTCTTTGAACTGACCCCCTTTGTTGTCTGTGTTTGTTATTTTTTGTTGTTGTTGCAGGCAACAAAGTGGACAAAGTAAAGATACTCTTTGAACTGACCCCCTTTGTTGTATTTGTGTGTTATTTTTTTGTAGTTTGCAGGAAACAAAATGGACAAAGACCCCCTTTGTTCTGTGTATGTTATTTGTTGTAGGCAACAAAGTGAACAAAGTAAAGCTACTCTTTGGACTGACCCATTTTGTTATGTGTATGTTATTTTTTGTTGTTGCATGCAACAAAGTGGACAAAGTAGAGATACTCTTTGAACTGACCTACTTTGTTATGTGTGTGTATGCTATTTTTGTTGTTGCAGGCAACAAAGTGGAAAAAGTAGAGATACTCTTTGAACTGACCCCCTTTGTTGTCTGTGTATGTTATTTTTGTTGTTGCTGTTTCAGGCAACAAAGTGGACAAAGTAAAGATACTCTTTGAACTGACCCCCTTTGTTGTCTGTGTTTGTTATTTTTTGTTGTTGTTGCAGGCAACAAAGTGGACAAAGTAAAGCTACTTCTCTGAACTAAACCCCTTTGTTCTGTATATATTATTTTTGTTTGTTGTTGTGGGCAACAAAGTAGACAAAGTAAAGATACTCTTTGAACTGACCCCCTTTGTTGTCTGTGTATGTTATTTTGTTGTTGCGGGCAACAAAGTGGACAATGTAGAGATACTCTTTGAACTGACCCCCTTCGTTCTGTGTATGTTATTTTGTTGCTGTTGTTGCGGGCAACAAAGTAGTCAAAGTTATGGTACTCTTTGAACTGACACTCTTTGTTCTGTGCATGCTAGTTGTTGTTGTTTCAGGCAACAAAGTGGACAATGTAGAGATACTCTTTGAACTGACCCCCTTCGTTCTGTGTATGTTATTTTTGTTTGTTTCCAGGCAACAAAGTGGACAAAGTAAAGCTACTTCTCTGAACTAAACCCCTTTGTTCTGTATATATTATTTTTGTTTGTTGTTGTGGGCAACAAAGTGGACAAAGTAAAGATACTCTTTGAACTGACCCCCTTTGATGTCTGTGTTTGTTATTTTTTGTTGTTGTTGCAGGCAACAAAGTAGACAAAGTAAAGCTACTCTTTGAAGTAACCCCTTTGTTGTCTGTGTATGTTTTTTTTTTCAGGCAACACAGTGGACAAAGTAAAGACACTCTTTGAACTGAAACCCTTCGTTGTCTGTGTATGTTGTTTTTTGTTGTTGCAGGCAACAAAGTAGACAAAGTAAAGATACTCTTTGCACTGACCCTCTTTGTTCTGTGTATGCTATTTTTTGTTGTTGCAGATAACAAAGTGGACAAAGTAAAGATACACTTTGAACTAACCCACTTTGTTCTGTGTATGTTGTTTTGCTGTTGCTGTTTCAGGCAACACAGTAGACAAGGTAAAGATACTTCTCTGAACTGACCCACTTTGTTATGTGTGTGTTATCCTTGTTTGTTTGCAGGCAACAAAGTAGACAAAGTAAAGATACTCTTTGCACTGACCCTCTTTGTTCTGTGTATGTTATTTTGTTGTTGTTGCAGATAACAAAGTAGACAAAGATACACTTTAAACTGACCCCCTTCGTTATGCCTGTGTATGGTTTTTTGTTGTTGTTGCAGGCAACAAAGTAGACAAAGTAAAGATACTTCTCTGAACTGACCCACTTTGTTCTGTGTGTATGTTATCTTTTTCCAGGCAACAAAGTGAACAAAGAGAGCTGTGTACAGTGCGCAACAGGACTCCCACAATGCAACTTCTGCCTAGGCTGCGGTCAGCAGGCTTGGTTCCAGAGCTGCTCTGACGTCGCCATCTACGACATTTCCGGTTCCCATCCTGCCGCGCGGGGCACGCTGACGTCAGAGGAAGTGCGTCAGCGATGGGAGCAAACTCTCAGAAACTTGACCGCGAGTTGTCCGTGCAGTAGTACTACTACTGCTACTACCGCTCAGAGTGCAATAAACACCACCACTCCTTTGACAGCGTCCACTAGTGATTTGTCTGGGTCTGTCACCTCTACCACCTCCACCCCTCCACCACCTCCCACACCACCCCTCCTCCAACCACTACCACCCCACCACCACTCCTCCACCACCACCACACCCACCACCCACCACCAACACTCACCACAACTACACAACCCCTATCCACAACCACAACTACAACCACAACTACCACCACTTCCACACCTACACAACCTCCCACAACAACTTCTACCACACATCCACCCGATCTACCTGTGTTTAATCCGGATCTGTTAAAGACATCAACAACGACGACAATTCCGAATAAGGATTTGCTATATCCCTCATAGACCTCCCTGGTATATGTTTAATCCGAGGGCATGGTGTATACGCAACTGTCCGGGTAGCGGTATTTCGTGTCATTTTCGAATTTGCCGCCCTGTGAGGTGTGCGCCCCCTCCAACCACACCTCGTCCTACCGGAAGCGGAAACCAGAACCGGATGCGATGGTTACTTCCGTTTCTCTTTCCTGAAGTTTTCGCTGAGTTGTTTTAAAGTTGTAAGGTTGTAGGGGGTTTTTGTGTATGATTGAGGAGAAATCCCAGTTTGAAGTGATAGAGAGTTGAGTAATGTTCTGTTGATTTATTTTAAAAGGAATTATTTTAGTTTTTAGTGTGTGTTTTTTATATAGAAATATTAAGTATTTTTTGTAATAGAACAGGTGTTGACTGATTTGAAAGACGTGTACATTGATATAGGCAAAGGAATAATGATAATATTCATTCATTTATACATTCATCTAGTTAGCTAGTTTTAAAAAATATATTTTATTCGTTATTTTTTATTCATTCATTTATCTACTTAGTGAGAAACCCGTTTATAGCACACACACACACACACACACACACACCACACACACACACACACACACACACACACACACACACACACACACACACACAGAATCTGCATAAGCCCCACCCCCCTCCCCCACGTAAACATTTCTCAATACATGTTGCTCGATTTTAGTTTTCATTCGGATAAACATAAGCAAAAAACATTCTCCCCTTCAAAAAACAAAACATAAAAAAGAAATAATGTTCTAGAACTGAACTACTTGCTTCTTCGTACAAAACCGACTACATTCAGTATTAACAGACATTGTGCCTGATTGTACATTTTTTGTGAAGTTGAAGATGGGGTGGAATGGGTTAGGGGTGGAGAGAGAGGGGGACGGAGAGTGAGAGAGAGAGAGAGAGAGAGAGGAGAGAGAGAGGAGAGAGAGGAGAAGACAGACAGACAGACAGACAGAGACTGAGAGAGAGAGAGAGAGAGAGAGAGAGAGAGAGAGAGAGACAGACAGACAGACAGAGACAGACAGACAGACAGAGGTGTCATAATGTTCGCTCTGGCCGTATGAAAATGCGATTTTCGGGGAGCCAACACACTCACGAGCGTGTGTGCATTCGCGTATAATATGATGATGAGAAGAGTGAGAGAGAGAGAGAGAGAGAGAGGAGAGAGAGAGAGAGAGAGAGAGAGAGAGGAGAGAGAGAGAGAGAGAGAGAGAGGGGGGGAGAAAGAGAGAGAGAGAGAAGAGAGAGAGAGAGATCAGAGAGAGAGATAGAGAGAGAGGGAGGGAGAGAGAGAGAAAAGAGAGAGGAGAGAGGGAGGAGATGAGGAAGAGAGAGAGGAGAGGGGGAGAGAGGGAGAGAGAAAGAGAGGGGAGAGAGAGGGGGAAGAGAGGGGAGGAGGAGAGGAGAGAGAGAGAGGGAGAGAAAGAGAGAGGAGAAGAGGGAGGGAGAGAGGGAAGGGAGAGAAAGAAGAGAAATGAGAGAAGAGAGAGGCATGGAGAGAGACAGAAACGAGACAGAGAGAGAGAGAATGTAGTGTGTGTTATGTGTGTGTGTGTGTGTGATCGTGTGTGATTAAAAAGGGAAGACATGTACTAAATTTTACAATAGTCCCAATACTATGATGTGTGTGTTGTGTGTGTGTGTGTGTGTTAGAGGGGGTTGCTTTGTTGTTGTTGATGTTGTTGCTTTTGTTGTTGTTGTTGTTGTTGCTATTGTTCTTGTAAAATGATAATCCCGTACATCGTGATTTTGCCGTAACAGAAGACACTGACATATCCATTATGCTTAGCTCAATACTTATCTGTCAGTTTCAATACTTCAATATTCATCTAAAAAATGTCCCTCCCTTTTTTTTTGTTCGTAATGTGCTAACACGACATTGATAGTTTGTGCAAACATAGACACAGGCAGACGTATGCAGGAACGGACGCACGCACGCACGCGCGCACGCACACATACACACATACGCACGTACGCACGCAAAAAGCACGAACAAACTTTTGAATCATGGCAGAGTTCTCTGCGTGACATTCAGACAGATCTCACCGAAGGGAAGAGCGTATCGCCACAAGAGCAGCGCCACCCATTTTTTTGTTTTGTTTTTTAAAAATTATTTTCTTGTTTGCAGTGTAATTTGTTTCCCCTATCAGAGTGACTTTTTTTTCTTTGCAGAATATTACCCAGTGACAACTCCCTTGTTGCTGTGGTTTCTTTAACGTGTGTTGAATGTCTGTTGCTCTTGGGACCCTCGGTTTATTGTTTCATTCGAAAGACTAGCACCCTGACCACAACTCTAAAGTCTTTTTGATGGGGGACAAGATTGGAACATACGGGGAGCGATCCCTCCGTTTTCGCTTTCTAAGCAGGTGAGTTACCTCTATACTACTGATGCATAGATTCTGTATAACATAATACAACAAAATACAGTACAAATACAACACAATACAATGATATGCAATCCAATACGATATGATACATTATGATGCAACACAATGCAGTACAATGCAGTGCATTTAGGTACAATACAATACAATACACACACAATACGATACAGTGCAAGACAATACAACACAATTCAAGATCATACAATACAATACAATTCAGTACAATACAACACAACACAACACAATAAAATATAATACAATGCAACTTAAAGCAATACGATGCATTGCAATACAATGCAATAAATTGCAACACAATACAATGCAAATTAGTATAATACTGTTTCTTCTTACCAGTGTTCTGACTTGAAATTGTAAACAACAACGAATATGATAATTTCTTTATTACAGTTGTCATATTTTGTTTGTTTTGTTTTGTTTAATGTCTATTCACTAAATGGTGAT
>CM054164.1:24534390-24539390 GCA_028751875.1 Rapana venosa
TGAGTCTGTGTTGTTTTCTGTTGTGTGTTGTGTGTGTACTTTGTTGTGTGTGTCTGTGTGTATGTATTTATTTTATTATCTATTTACAGCTTTATTATTTAATTTTATAATTCATTTTTTCCATTTATGTATTTATATATTGTGGTTTTTTTAAAAATTATGCATTCATCTGGTTTTTCTTTTTTTATCTTTATCATTTATCCATTGATTTATTTATACTTTTTTTTCCTTTATTTATTGCCCGCGCGTAACGACTTGATAACTGTTTGTGTAATGTCTTATATTTGTTTGTCTTAAGAATTATAGAATTATCATCCATATACATTTTTTGTGTTTAGCTCAGTGGTCGGAGCACACACTTCCCCCCAGCCAAGTTAAGCAGCGTCGAGCGTGGTTACCATTTGGATGGGTGACCGTTTACGCGCCTTGACTTCAGCACAGTCCCCCAGTTCACCCAGCTGTAAATGAATACCTGCCCTCTTTAGAGTCAGGGAAGGTAAAGCAGCGAGGGAGAGGAGATGGGCGCCGCCCTCAATAAGCTGGCCCCTGGAGAAGTTGAGGTCTCTGAAGCCTAGCTCTCTCCTACGACCACATAGGTTATGGGACACCTTTGCCCTCATGCTTGAATTCTTGCTTTTCATATCATGAGTATTGTTTCTTGCTTATGTTTTCTTGTTATTTACGGAAAAAGAAGACGTGCCCCTCTTCGTGCGTACGTGTGTGTGTGTGTGTGTGTGTGTGTGTGTGTGTGTGTGACGTGTGTGTGTATGTGTGTGTTTTGTGTGTGTGTGACAGAGAGATAGAGAGAGGGTGAGAAAGAGAGAGAGAAAGAGATCCACAGCTTGCAATTGTATGAGGGTTTGGTTGTGTGTGTGTGGGGGGGGGGGGGTGGACAGAGAAGTAAACATTATGATGAGATGAGTCATTACAATTGTCTTTTGTTGTTGTTTTATTATGTTGGTTTTTTTTGCTTCTGGCTGGGATAACGCCTAGATATGCAAGATATATATCTATATATATATATATATATATATATATATATATATATATATATATATATATATATATATATACTATTTTTGCTGTTGATTGTGTATACAAATTAATATGCATATACATTCCAGTCATACCTTTGTGTGTGTATGTGTGTGTGTGCGTGTGTGAGTGATTGTGCGTGTGTGTTCTTCTTTAACTTAACGTATTTTCACATTACGTGATATTAGACAAGTGTGTGTGTATGTGTGTGTGAGAGAGGAGAGAGAGTAGAGAGAGAGAGAGGAGAGGAGAGATGAGAGAGGAGAGAGAGAGAGAGAGAGAGGAGAGAGAGAGAGAGAGAGAGAGAGAAAGAGAGAGGTTTTGTGTGTGTGAGTTTGTGTGTGTGAGTGTGTGTGTGCACGTGTGTGTATGTAAGTATGTGTGTATGTGTGGTTGTGTGTATGTGAGAGAGAGAGAGAACATACATGGGTATAGATATGTGTGCATATTTGTGTATAGTGTGTGTGAGTGTGTGGGCGAGCACGTGTTTGTATATGTGTTTGTGCGTGCGTGCGTGTATGCGCGCGCGCCTTTGTGTGTGTGCGTTGTGTGTGTGTGTGTGTGTGTGTGTGTGTGTGTGTGTGTGTGTGTGTGTGTGTGTGTGTGTGTTGTGTGTGCGCGCGCGCGAGTGTATGTACGTGTTAGTGTCTATGTGGACAAAGATATATTGTAAAGCTGGTGGACCGTCTGACACAATTACAAGCGTGCATGGCATGCATATGCCTTGAACATAATAATTTTATAAACATCTTTTCTTTTCTTTCTGTGTGATATTTCCGTTCACAGTCTGCTTTCTCTTCTCTTTCTTTTCTCCTCTCCTGCTTGTCTTTTCGTCTAAAGACACACGCGTAAACATGCATGATTTTGTGTGTGTGTGTGTGTGTGTGTGTTTCTTTTTTTCCGCATTTCTTGGTTTTTGTCAGTCTCTTATCTTGTCTAGGTGTGCTTTAGCCATGCACGTACGCTGGCATACACTTCTATACGTTTTACACACGTCCGTGTGCGCATGTATACACACACACACACACGCACACACACACAAGCACACACACGTAAGTGCGCATGTGTAAGCGTGTATGCACGTGCGCGCGCACACACACACATACACACACATGCCCACACATATTTACGTACGTACGTACGTACACACACACACCACACACAACACACACACCACACACACACACATACACAACACACACACACACACCACAACACACACACACACACAGGGGGACGGGATAACCTGGTGGTTAGAGTGATGCATTCGTTATCTGTTGATCCATGTTCGATTCTCGTTCAAGAGGATTTTTCCTCTGGAGTTAACATCAGTGCGACTCCACTCTCCCCAAAGTTCCTCTGATAGGACTATAAACCGAGGTCCCGTGTGCGAACGCACGCATAACATCATGTGCACACGTTTAAACCCGTTCCGCTTTTTGAAAGAGTGGGCCACTGTGTGCTGGTGGGAACGGATGGCAAAATTTCCAAAACTTCTACACACGAGGACTGGATGTAAAAAAAGCGTATGAGTGCTTATTCCATTATTCTAGAAATAAAAGAATTTTAAAAACTTAAAACACACACACAATCCCCCTCCCCCCGCATCCCCCCCACACACACCACACACACTACCACACACACACACACCCCACCACCCACCCACCTTCACCCACACACCCCACCCACAACCACACCAAACCCCCCCACCCACCCACACACACACCCCACCCATCCACCACCACCACCCACCACACACACACAACACACACCACCCACACATACAACCACCACCACCCATCACACCCACACAAACCACACACATACAAACGACGCTAGAAAAAAAGAAAAAGAAAACCTAACCCATCACACTAACCCCCCACCCCACCCACCCCCACCCCACCCACTCCTCACCCTTTTCCTTCTCTGCCTCATCTTCTATTATAACTATCCCGTTTTCCTGATTCATGGCTCTAACGAACCCAAGACACGAACCTCATGAAAAAAACCCCACTGTCTTTTAAGGCAAGACCTAGAGACACAACATCAACAAAATAATAAAAAAGGGCAGACCACCAGCTTCCCTCATGGGCCATCATCACCACCTTATAATCCTGTGGCATGAGAATCCATGAAGTCAGCATCAGGACAGTACAGCGAAGAAGCCTGGAGGAGCAAAATGGAGAAGGAAGGAAGGAGGATCATGTCGGTGTCATTGGGGGTATGTATGTAGGTATGTATGTATGTTTGTCCGTTCGTGTCCGACGATGACCTCCAGAACAGCAGAGGAGGCAGCTGCTGTTTTGGAAACTGGGCAGAAATTTGATTATAGTGGAGATGCCTTGCCCACAGTACATCCCCGCTCTCTCGGCCACGTGGGCATAAGGACAGTTAGCGTTGGAGATGTTCTCCAAAGGCCAACTAGCCCCCCACAGGGCTGCAGCACATAGGGACTGTGCAAGTCAAGCCTCCTAGTCAGAGAGTCATAAGTGATCACTAGAGACTAAGCTGTAAAGTGGAATTCCATGAGTGGGAAAGAAAGCCACTGGTCATACAGCCTCTCACTTTGCTGTTGCTCCCAGTGTCAATGGTTTAATCAAGAACTGTGATAAAGCCCAGGCGCTGGGGGCTACAGATAACACCTAACTCCTTGATGCCGACAGGTGAGAGACAGGTAAAATCTGCTGACTCTTACCTCAGTTTTTGCAACCCTAAAACTACACTAAGTGGGGGACGGGATAGATAGCTCAGTGGTCAGAGCACTCGCTTTTCTCCCACCTCCTCCAGCCAAGGTTAAGCAGCATCGAGCGACGTTACCACTTGGATGGGTGGCCCGTTTTTTGCGTGCCTTGGCTTCAGTACAGTTCCTCCCTAGTTCACCTAGCTGTAAATGGGTACCTTGCCCTCTTTAGTGGTCAGGGAAGGTAAAGCAGCGAGGGAGAGGAGATGGGCACCGCCCTCAATATGCTGGCCCCTAGAGAAGTTGAGGTCTCTGTCGCCTCGCCCCACTTACGACCTTATAGGTTATGGGGCACCTTTACCTGTTTTTTTTAACCACACTAAGACTCATTTAGTTCGATCCTTCGGGTCAGAGGAAGCCTATATGGAGATTATGAATGTTATGCTGCTGTGAGGCCACCAGCCAGAGAGATCCTAGCACTGTTGCTGGGTTATTTTGGTGGAGTTTAGTAGCTTTCGTTTTAAGCTGGGATATTCATAACAGTTCCTAGTAGTCATGTTCTCTACTCCTGCCAATAACAGCACAATAGCAGAGCTGGACTAAGAAAAGACACCCACGTAGGGTCGGGAGTTGGGAGGGGGTGGGGGGGTGATAATGGCGGTTCCATAACCTATGTGGTTGTTGTGAGAGAGCGAGGTGTCAGAGGCTTCAGCTTCTCTAAGGATCCAGTACAATTATTGAGGGTGGCGCACATCTTCTCCCCCCCCCCCCCTCTCTCTCTCTCTCTCTCTGCCTGTCTGTCTGTCTCTGTCTGTCTGTCTGTCTCTGTCTGTCTGTCTGTCTGTCTGTCTTTCTTTCTTTCTCTCTCATAACAAAATTCACAAAACCGCATACACATGGGGACTGGATGACAAAAGCACAAGAGCGCTTATTCCATATCCTCGAAATAAAAATAAATCAATAAAAATCTCTCTATCTCTCTCTGTCTATCTCACTCACTCACTCACACACTCACACACACACACACACACACACACACACACACACACACACACACACACAACACACATACACACACACACACACACACACACACACACACACACACACACACACACCACTTCTCTCTCTCTCTCTCTCTCTCTCTCTCTCTCTCTCTCTCTCTCTCTCTCTCTCTCTCTCTCTCTCTCTCTCTCTCTCCTGCTCTCTGCTCTCTGTGCTTTACCTTCCCTGACCCTAAAGTGGGCAGGGAACCATTCACAGCTGGGTGAACTGGGAGACTATA
>CM054164.1:24544390-24549390 GCA_028751875.1 Rapana venosa
ACCCCTATCCTCTTTTATCTCTCCACCCCAGCTACCCCTATCCTCTCCCCACCCCAGCTACCCCTATCCTCTTCTCCCACCCCAGCTACCCCTATCCTTCTATTCTCCCACCCCAGCTACCCTCATCCTCTCCACCCCAGCTACCCCTATCCTCTTCTCCCTCGCCAGCTACCCCTATCCTCTTCTATTCTCCTCCCCAGCTACCCTCTTCTCCCTCGCCAGCTACCCCTACCCTCTTCTCCCTCGCCAGCTACCCTCTTCTCCCTCGCCAGCTACCCCTATCCTCTTCTCCCACCCCAGCTACCCCTATCCTCTTCTATTCTCCCACCCCAGCTACCCCTATCCTCTCCCACCCCAGCTACCCCTATCCTCTTCTATTCTCCCACCCCAGCTACCCCTATCCTCTCCCACCCCAGCTACCCCTATCCTCTTCTCCCTCGCCAGCTACCCCTATCCTCTTCTATTCTCCCTCCCCAGCTACCCTCTTCTCCTCGCCAGCTACCCTCTTCTCCCTCCCCAGCTACCCTCTTCTCCCTCGCCAGCTACCCCTATCCTCCCTCCAGCTACCCTCTTCTCCCTCGCCAGCTACCCCTATCCTCTTCTATTCTCCTCCCCAGCTACCCTCTTCTCCCACCCAGCTACCCCTATCCTCTTCTATTCTCCCACCCCAGCTACCCCTATCCTCCTCCCCAGCTATCCTCTTCTCCTCCCCAGATACCCCTATCCTCTCTATTCTCCCAGCCCAGCTACCCTTCCATTCTCCACCCAGCTACCCTTCTATTCTCCACCCCAGCTACCCCTTCTATTCTCCCACCCGGCTGCCCCTTCCCCCCACAACTGCCCCTCTCCCCTTTTATTCCCCCCAGGCTTACCCTATCCCCTTCTATTCTTCACCTCTCCCCCCAAGTACCCCTCCTTCCAGAATCCCCTTCTCTTTCTCTCTCCCCAGCTACCCCTCCATTAAAAAAATTGAAAAAAAAACTGACACAAACATGGGAAGATAGACAATACATCTCCTCCAAACTTCGGAGGATTAGATGTTAGAGGTGATCCCCAGGAGATAACAAAATCCTGACTCACAAGTTAAGTTGTGGCATTCTAATTTTTAAGATATATTATCAAAGTAACAACTCCAAACTTTGAAGGTGTCTTTTTTTATCATTTTACAAATTAAAAAAAGTAATGTCTACAATAATTTAACTTCACCCCCCACTTGTGTCAGACAGGTAAACAGCAATTTGTACAATGTCATTAAAAAAAATGTTGCTTCACTTCCATCAGATGGGAGCTTTGATCTGGACTATGAAACAGCTTCAAACAAAAAAAGGGATGTAATTGTTTAAGATTCCTGCGAAGCAGAAGTAATACTGACTTGAAATAGCACACACGTGGTGTTTGTCAATCTAAACACAAGTAAACAAGGTTCATATGCAGTAAAATAATTCACAGCTTGAAGACAGAGGTCACTTGCAAAGGTTCTGTAGAAACTGTCACCCTTAAAGCAGGTGCAAACTAAATAAATGAAAATATAATGAAACGAACAATTTGGTCGCACTGCCTTTGTGGTGGCCTGCAAATTTCAGTTCATGTCTGTTAGTTAACATTTGTTCTTATTATAGGGGTGCGGGGTGGGAGATTTGTTTCGCAAAATGTCACAAAAGTGACAGCGTAAATAAAATACTCTGGACACAATGAACTTTTTGAGACACCGAAAATGAACGTCTTCAAGATAATGACACATTCAAAGAGCATGGTGATATTAGTTAACACGTTAGCATGTCAGTCTTCATCAGGAACATATTTTATGTGTTTGTTTTTATTTTGGGGATTTGTTTTTTGGGTGTTTTTTTTTTCCAGGCTTCATCTTATTTCTACATAATGGGGGTCTCCTACAACGCAGTTACCATCTTTGACCTATACAAGGAATGACAGAAGAGCTGGTTTTAACCTTGTTTTAATCGTGGCTTTTTTTATCTGCTAGAGCTCCCAGGTTCACCATATGGAGAGATGCTCTGTATACGGCCATTTACCCACCGTAAAGGTTGTAGGAATATTCAGACTTAGGGGATGGATTTAATATGACATTTAACATTTATAAGGTGATATGTCTAATTCAACTTCTGTGATCAGCGGGGCTTAAAACCTTGGGATTTACTCCGTGGGGATACGGGGAGGGGGGGGGAGGGGTTGAGGGAGCTGTCAGTATAAATAGCATCTCCACCTTCTGGAAATTCTGTGCTAGGAATTCCCTCTTTTCTATCCCTTTCTTTGTTTCTGCCTTGTTCCTTTTCTTCTTGTCATCTCATCCTTGTCGTATTTTCTGCCATCTCGGTCCCTTCTCCTGCCTTTTTCCAGAAAGACTTATACAATAATAAATCTCTCCCATGCCAAAGTCGGATACGCCGGGCCTGATTTGTCGCATTTTCGCTCATGTGACAAACAAGAGTAGTTGCTGTCTGAGCGTTCGATGACGAAGAAGAAGAAAACCTTGCAATTTGATTGAAAAAAAAGGATTTTGAGCAGCGAACTGGTGCCATATGACCTAGACAATAAAATGAAAGGTGGAGGGCTGCTTAGATTAAAAAATCCATACATGTTTATTATTGAACAGGGAAAAAATAATTCTAACTCATTTATATCTCTCGATACGTATATATGTGTTTCTCTCTCCTCTCTCTCTCTCTCCTCTCTCTCTCTCTCTCTCTCTCTCTCACTCTCTCTCTCTCTCTCCTCTCTCTCTCTCTCCTCTCACCGTATCTGCATAAAAACATAACGTGTCTAAATATCATATCATGTACTGGTGCGCTCTAATAAGTTCATGGCCGTGCGTTTGCATGTATGTGTTGAAAGTGTGTGTGTGTATGTGTGTGTGTATGTGTTCGTGCGTGTGTGTGTATCTTGATCTTGAATGACCTTCTTCTCTCTCTTCACTGAATGCCTGCTAATGACACTTTTAAATTCAGCATCCAGACATACTTATTTCAAATCTAAGATTTCCCATACTGTTTCATCTCATATCTGTCTCTGCCTTCAACAGCCAAAATTCCCATCACCCAGCCAAAGTGTATAACCTTCATATGTGTTGTGTGTGTGTGTGTGTGTGTGTGTGTGTGTGTGTGTGTGTGTGTGTGTGTGTGGTGTGTGTGTGTGAGAGAGAGAGAGAGAGAGAGAGAGAGAGAGAGAGAGAATTTCAATTTGTAAAACTATTTGTGATTTGGTTGTATGTATAAGAATAGGTTGAACACAAGCGCTTTGATATGCTCTTACAAGATAAAGCGCCATACAATTTGCATATAATAATAATAATAATGATAATAATAATAATTATTATAATAATAATATATGGAATTTATATGGCGCTGAATCTTGTAAAGCAACAAATCAAAGCGCTCAGATTTTTGCCCCCGAGGATAATGGAATAAGCACTCATGTGCTTTTTTACATCTAGTCCCCGTGTGTATGTGGTTTAATTATCTTTAATATCTTTACTTCATTTCGTGTTGTTTAAAGCCCTACTGACCATGAATGTCATCTTTTGACTGTCAACTCACTTAGTTTCAATAACTGTAACAACTTCCACTTCAATTTAAGATGAAGACCTTCTAATCCTCCTAAACTCTCTTCAAGGTGTAAGTTATTCTATGTGTGTTAAGTTATGCTGCATATAAACAATGCTCAACTGTATTTAGCGTGTTGAACGCATTCTATGTACGAAGTAAAGCCTTCATTGTATCTGATGGCAATATTACCTCCCATACATAGGCTATCACAAACAGTTACATTTCTTTTCATTGTTTGACATTGCTCAGAAGTCCAGATAAAAGTTTGTATCTGATGGAAATAAAGCAGCAATGTTTATATAGAATTGTAGATTCTACTGTTTACCTGTCTGTAACGAGAACAGGTGAAACTGAGTATTTAGGATAAGCATTTTTGCTATTTCCGAACTAATAATATAGGAAAAGACACCTTTACAGTTTGGAACTGTAAGTTTCAATAAAACGTTGTAAAACTATACATGCAGCAATTTAGCTGTGAGCTATAGGAATGTGTGATCTTTATGAGGATCACCCCCTTTAACTTCTAATCCTCTGAAGTTTGGAGGACATGTGTTGCCTATCTTCCCATGTTTGTGGGGTTTTTTTTACCAATTTTATTTTGGGGAAGGGGTAGCTGGAGAAAGGAGGGAGGGCTGGATGAAGAGGAGGGCGGTGGGGGTAGCTTGGGATAGGAATACAGGTGGGAATGGAATGTAGGGATGTAATGCAGGGGGACAGTAGCTGGGGAATGCAGGGTGGACGGTAGCTTGGGGGGAATGCAGGGTGGACGGGTAGCTTGGGGGAATGCAGGGTGGACGGGTAGCTTGGGAGGAAGGGTACTTGGGAGGGAATGCAGGGTGGACGGGTAGCTTGGGAGGAAGGGTAGCTTGGGAGGGGAATGCAGGGGGAAGGGTAGCTTGGGAGGGAATGCAGGGGGACGGGTAGCTTGGGAGGGGAATGCAGGGGGACGGGTAGCTTGGGGGGAAGGGTAGCTTGGAGGGGAATGCAGGGGTACAGGTAGCTTGGGAGGGGAATGCAGGGGGAAGGGTAGCTTGGGGGAAGGGTAGCTTGGGAGGGGAATGCAGGGGGTACAGGTAGCTTGGGAGGGGAATGCAGGGGGACGGGTAGCTTGGAGGGGAATGCAGGGGGGACGGGTAGCTTGGGAGGGGAATGCAGGGGGGATGGGTGAAAGGTACAGGGAGAGAGGATAGCTAAAGTCAATTGTGGAGGCACAGATTCGTTGTTTCCTATGCTAATATTGGTCAGTTACCATAGTAAGTATATGTTATGCAAACTGGCTAGCTGTCACTCTGCACGTCAGAATTTAATCCTTGGCGGCTGTGCTATAAATTGTACATGACGTAAATTTTCCTGTAACAAAACGCGTGTATTGAGGAATCGCCTGACGCGCTACTGAAGGGTTGGGGAAAGCTTTTAACGGCAATATTTGTTGCTTAATAA
>CM054164.1:24554390-24556890 GCA_028751875.1 Rapana venosa
TTCGAGGTTCTCAGCTTTCCATAGTATGTCGTTCCACTCAGGGCCAGTCCTCCACTTTCTGATGTTGTCTTCCCATCGTTTGCCTCTTCCTCTCCCTCCTTGTACTGTTCCCTGTAGTAGGACAGTCTTGGTCAGTCCAGATGTTTGTGTGACGTGCCGTACCACTTCAGTTTGCTTTTTTCCCCACTGAACTCGGGAGCTCGTCATATGGTCCGATGGAGTTTTTAAATCTTGTTTATACTTCCTCATGAATGATGTGATCTCTATTTGAAATGCCAAGAAGTTTTCGAAAGCAATCCATCTCCATAGCCTTCTGTATTTTTTTAAAATTGTATTATTTTATTTTATTCTTTTATTTCAAGGACAATGGAATAAGCACTTTATGTGCTTTTTACATCAAGGCCCCGTGTGTATGCAGTTTTGAAAATTTTGTCGTCCATTCCCACCAGCGCAAAATGACCTACTCTTCCGAAAAGCGGAACGGGTTTTAACGTGTGCGCAAAATGTTCTGCCCGCGTTCGCACATGGACCTCGGTTTATAGTCTCATCCGAATTACTTTTTTAGGGAGAGTGGAGTCAGCACTCATGTTATCTTCACAGGAAAAGTAATCTTCAATGAGATTCGAACTGGGGTCAACAGATCATGTTCAATGCGCATCACTCCTAACAACCAGGCTATTCCGCCTCCTTCGTCCCCCTCCCCCCTCTCCTCCCCCCTCCCCACCCAACCAACCAGGTGGGCCAGTTAAGGACCAGAAAACCACATAAGAACACCGCTGACATTGTACTGTAACTCGAGTGACGTGACTTGCTCTCCAGGATTTGCATGCATGACAAGTCCACAGACCAGGAAGAGAGTATACAACATGTGACCAAAGACTCACTCAGTCACATACTATGCAGCATAGGCCCTCTGCTCTGTAAAAGGGAGCACGGGAAAGCCTGGTCTACTTTCTGCCTTCTTAAAATAATTATATCCATTCTCCTTCCTCCTCCCCCTCCACACCCTCCCCCTCCACTCCAAGAAAGCCTTAAAAGCTAAAAATTCTCTCTCATGCGGAAGCTGGATGCACTGGGCCTGACTTGTCAGGTGCTTAACGGCAGCAGTGCAACAATTATTTTCGCTCATTATAGCAGACAAGAATAGTTGCTGTTTGAGTGGTACAAGAAGAATTACCAAGAAGAAGAATTGGAAGAAGAAGATTTGCAAAGAAGAATGAAGGAGAAGAAGATTGAAAAAGAAGAAGAAAGAAAGAAAGAAGAATTGCGAAGAAGAAGAAGAAGAAGAAGAAAGAAGAAGAAGAAGAAGAAGAAGAAGAAGAAGAAGAAGAAGAAGAAGAAGAAGAAAGAAAGAAAGAAAGAAAGGAAGGAAGGAAGGAAGGATGAAAGAAAGAAAGAAAGAAAGGAAAGAAAGAAAGAAAGAATTGCAAAGAAGAAGACAAAGATAAAAGAAAGGTAGAAAGAAAGAAAGAGAGAGAGAAAGAAAGAAAGAAGAAATGAGAGAAAGAAAGAAAGAAAGAAAGAAAGAAAGAAAGAAGAAGAATAAGGAACAAAAGAAAGAAAGAAAGAAAGAAAGAGAAAGAAAGAAAGAAAGAAAGAAAGAAAGAAAAAGAAGAAGCAGAAGTACTAGTTGACCATTGTAAAACCTCTCCAGGCAATAAATAGTCTTCACAGTCACCATGACTACACCAAACTCAGAAACACCTGTGACTTAAAGTGTCAGGTTACCTGACCTCATATTTTATGCAAATAATCTCTCTCTCTCTCTCTCTCTCTCTCTCTCTCTCTCTCTCTCTCTCTCTCTCTCTCTCTCTCTCTCCCAGTCCTTCGATGAGACTATAAACCTAGGCCGTGTGCCAACCGAAGCAGAACATCTTGCACACATGTTAAAATCCTGTTCCCTTTTCCTATGAGTAGGCCATTGTGTGCCGGTGGGAACAGATGACAGAATTTACAAAACTGCATACACACAGGGATTGGATGTAAATAGCACATGAGTGTTATTTCATTACCCTCGATATAAAAGAGTAAATAAAATCTCTCTCTCTTTCTCTCTCTCTGTCTCTCTGTCTCCCTCTATCTCTCTCTCTCTTTCTCTCTCTCTCTCTGTCTCTCTATCTCTGTCTGTCTATCTGTCTGTCTCTTTCTCTCTCTCTCTCTCCTCTCTCTCTCTCTCTCTCTCTCTCTCTCTCTCTCTCTCTCTCTCTCATCTCTCTCTCTCTCTCTCTCTCTCTTTTCTCTTTCTCTCCCGGCTGCATTATAGATGTGGAAGGCAATGTTATATGAGAGTACAAAAATAGACCAAGGATATAACCAAGGTTATTTTAGCATCAACCAACCCCCCTCCCCCACCTCCCCCCTCCCTACCCACCCACCCCACCCCCTCTTAAGTGAAGCAGTTGAAGTTCTCATTAGAAAGATAATGTTTATGTATAAAGTACTGGCCAATTTCTCATTTTTTTAATTAATTTTTTTTGTTTGTTCCTTGGCTAGAAGTTTA
>CM054164.1:24564390-24581890 GCA_028751875.1 Rapana venosa
GCAGAAAAAAAGAGACAGACAGAAAGAGAGAGAAAGACACAGAGAGAGACAGAGACAAAGAGAGACTTATTTTGTGTGTGTGTGTATGTGTATGTGTGCGCGCGCGCGCACGCGTGTGTGTGTATATGTGTGTGTGAGAGAGACAGACAGACAGAGAGTGCACATGCATGTGTGTATGTGTAGGTGTGTGTTTGTATGTGTGTGTGCATACGTGCTTTATGTGTGTGTGTGTGTATGTGTGTGTGCATACGTGTTTTTGTGAGTGTGTGCGTGTGTGTGCATGCATACGCAAAAATCCCACAATTGGTAAACACTCAGAACTCTCTCGCTGATAAACGAAGAAACAAACCAACCAACAACAAACAAACAAACAAAAACAAACAATAACAACAACCAAAAAAACACCGCTCTATCTACTGAGTTCTCGAGCTTCAAGAAAATGATGCATACCATACCGCATGTTCATATGTGACACTCCACCACGAAATGAGTCGCTTAGCACTTGACCCAATTTTCTGCTAGGAGCCATTTTAGGCAGGTGGGGGTTAGGGTCAGGTTGTCGATTTTGAGATTGTGTTTGATTATAAAACTATAGCCACTATTCTACCTCGTAATGAAATATCAAGACATAATTTTGTTTTCCCTTTGCTTTTAAACGTATTGTTTTATATAAAAAAAACAACAACACCAACAACAACCAAGCCCTCACTCTGACTACCTATTCGGATACTTAAACTGTCCATTTCTTATTTTGTCCCGTCTTGCAGTGTATCATTTTAATTTGTGTTGACTTTTTCATAGAATTGTCGTATTTTCAATGTGTGTGTTTGTTGTTTATTTATTGGATAGCCTTTTTATTGCAGATTCATAACATACCAATAACTAAAGATTGAACTCTTGTGCCATGCGAGTAATTTTGTGGTGGAGAGTCAGATATGATTATTGCACGCTGTGACAGCTTTCATAGAATACTGGCCCTTTGGGGTTGGTTGTGCTGGACTAAAAACAACAGAAAACTCAGGACTGATTCCAAATTAATGGGGTTTTCTTGTTCGACCTCTCTTTCCCCTTGTTCACCTTTTTGCGAACTTAGCTGACTTTATTCCTTTTTTATTTTGCTTCTCTACTTTGATCTGTCCATCATCTATCATTCTTGTCTGTCAATCTGTGTCTTTCGTATTATTCACATAACTCCCCCCCCCCCCCCCCCCCCCCGCCCCCCTATCCCTTTTACTCCTTCGATCCTCTCATTTCCAACCATTCCTGATGCTTGTTTTATATACCGCCTCCTTCTGTCTCTTCTTTCTGTCTGTCTTTCTGTCATCTGTCTGTCTGTCTTCTGTCATCTGTCTTCTCCATCTCATTCTCTTCATTCATTCATTTCTTTTTCATTTCATGTTTTTTTCATTGTTCTTTATATCGATGATATTCATCTGTTCATCATCATCATCTGTCTGTCTGTCTCTTCATCACATTAGTCATTTATCTTCTGTCTCTGTCAGTCTCTCTGTCTCTTTTTGTACCTCAGTCTTTCACATCCCGCGCCACGCCCGCCCGCCGTTGTGTAGTGCTCCCATTCTATATATCATTATTTCCGATATTACTTTTTCGCGCACAATCAAAGTTTTTCACTTTTCATAAACTCATCCATCAATCAAATGTCAATCTATGCCGCATCCCTCTCTAACCTACTGCTTCCCCAAAAAAACCCACAACAACAACCAACCCAACTATCCCCACCCCCATACTCTCCTCGTCTTTTCCCTATATCTTCCCTGTCCACTCCCTCTCCAGCCCATCCTCCTCCACCCCCCCCCCCCCCCCAAATCCACTCCACCTCCCAGTCCTTCACACCAAGTTCATTCTGATCTATTGTACCTTTTATCCGCTTTTCGTAAGAGTAGGCCATTGTGTGCCGGTGGGAACAGATGACAGAATTTACAAAATCCGCATACACACAGGGACTGGTTGCAAAAAAAAAGCACAGAAGTGCTTATTTCATTATCCTCGATGTAAAATAATAAAATGAAATAAAATAAAATAAATCATTCCCCTCTGTTGGCATGCGAATTCTCTCTCTCTCACGCACGCGCGTTCACACACACACACACACACACACAGACACACACGCACACACACACACGCACGCACGCACGCACACACACACACACACACACACACACACACACACACACACACACACACACACACACACACACACACATACTTGTTCGTATGTACGTTTCAGAGGGAGGGAGGGACGGAGGGAAGAGTGAGACAGACACACACACACACACACACACACACACACACACACACACACACACACACACACACACACATATTGAGCTCAATTGAAATTTTGTTGTTGTTGTTGTTTTTTTACCCCCAAACGTTTTATTTTGACCTGACCAACATTTTCATCAAGCTGAATTTTGATTGAATCACGACATTAATGACAAAACATTTTGAAGTTACATAATCATGGTGTCCGCTTGTTGTGTGTGTGGATATAACATAAAGTACGTGCGCCTGTGTGCGTTTGGTTCGCTGGTTGGTACATTGTTTGGTTGATTGGATGGTTGGCTGGCTGGTTAGCTGGTTAGTTGGCTGGTTGGTTGACTGGCTGGTTGGTCGGTTAGTTGATTAGTTGGTTGCTTTTTTCCCCAAAATAAAAGAAAGAATTGTCGTTTGTCTTTTGGTTTGAATTACTTTCTGCCGGGAATATGATGGCTTCCTGATTCCAGGAGCTGTACAAACAGACAACACAATATAATGAGTTCAGGTGAAGATGGTGGCAATGCTAGTGAATATAAAGGTAACAGCAGAAAATGTAACGTTCATGATGATTATCATAGTACTAAATGATGATCATGAAAAACTACTACAGTAACAATAACAATGTCAACAACAGAAGCAGCAACAATTAATATAAAAAAAACCCGCAACAACAACAACAGCAACAATAATAATAATAATAATAATAATAATAATACTTACACTACTACTACTACTACTACTACTACTACTACTACTACTACTACTACTACTACTACTACTCCTGCTGCTGCTGCTGCTACTGCTACTACTTCTGATAATAATAATAATAATAATAATAATAATAAGGATGATGATAATTTTGATAATAATAATAATAATAATAATAATAATAATAAAGGAGGAGGTAAAGGAGTCCCATAACCTATAAGGTCGTAAGGGAGCGAGGCGTCAGAGACCTCACTTCTCTAGGGCCAGCATATTGAGGGCGGCGCCCATCTCCTCTCCCTCGCTGCTTTACCTTCCCTGACCCTAAAGAGGGCAGGTACCCATTTACAGCTGGGTGAACTGGGGGAACTGTACTGAAGCCAAGGCGCGCAAACGGTCACCCATCCAACTGGTAACCACGCTCGACGCTGCTTAACTTGGCTGGGGGAAAGCGAGTGCTCCGACCACTGAGCTATCCCGTCCCCTTAATAATATAATAATAATAATAATAATAATAATAATAATAATAATAATAATAATAATAATAATAATAATTATTATATTATTATTATTATAATAATTATAATAATTATAATAATAATGATAATGATGTATGGAATTTATATAGCGCTGAATCTTGTAAAGCAACAAATCAAAGCGCTCAGATGACTTTCTTTTTGAAATCGAGGATAATGGAATAAGCACTCATGTGCTTTTTTACATCAAGTCCCCGTGTGACTGCGGTTTTGTACATTTTGTCATCTTGTCCCACCGGCACACAATGGCCTACTCTTTCGAAAAACGGAACAGGATTTAACGTGTGATGGCAATGCTAGTTAATATAATGGTAATAGCTATAGCTGGTAACGATGTTAATAGATATAATGATTCATCATCATCATCATCAGACCCGTGACCTTGGCGGTCGTGGGGGAGACACGAAAGACGATGCCATGGTAAGCCTCCTCCATCCATCTCGGTCCTCGGCTCTGCGCAGTAGTGCCGAGTCATTCATCCTGGTCCATTCTCTGATGTTGTCCATCCATGACTTGTTCTGTCTTCCCCTCTTTCTGCCACCTTCGAGTGTTTCCTGCAGTACTGTTTTGGGCAGAGTGTTGTGGCGGGTGACGTGGCCGAACCATGTCAGCTTTTTCTTCTTGACGATGGTGAGAAGGGGTTCCTGATGACCTGCCAGCCGTGTTATTTGACTCTTGACAAATTCATTGGTCTTTCGTTCTCTCCAGGATATGCCCAGCAGTTTTCTATGGCATTTTGTTTCAAATGACTGGATTCGCTTTGCTGTTTCAGCAGTTAATGTCCAGGTTTCACTTCCGTACAGCAGGATAGTCTGAATTAGGGCTTTGTAGAGCTTTAGTTTGATTGGGAAACTGATCTCTTTACTTTTCCATATGGTGGTGAGTTTTGTCATGGAAGATGTTGCCATGGCTATTCTGACTTTGATTTCTGATTAATGATTATCGCACTACAAAATAATCACGGTACTAAAAGAGTGCTACTTTTGAAAAGTTATGTTGATGATAGTGATGACGACGACGACGACGATGATGGTGATGGTGATGATGATGACGACGACGACGCCGGTGATGATGACGACGACGACGACGATGATGATAGTGGTGGTAGTGATGACAATGATGATGGTGATGATGATGATGATGATGATGATAGTAAGAATAATAATAATAATGATAATGATGATGCTGATGACGATGATGATGTTGATGATACTACTACTACTACTACTACTGCTGCTGCTGCTGCTGCTGCTGCTGCTGCTGCTACTATTATTAGCAATAGTAATAATCATATAAAGAAGAAGATGAAGAAGAGGAAGAAGAAGAAGTGAAGGAGGAGGAGGAAGAAGAAGAAATAGAACAACAACAACAACAATAGCAACAACAATGGCCTTTAAGTGATGAACTCGGATAGTATGATATTATTTTTACATAAATTATGTAGTCTTGCTTGCTGCATTTGATAATGTTAGACTAGTATTACCGCGTGCGTGCGTGCGTGCGTTCGCGCGCGCGCGTGTGTGTGTGAGTGGGAAAGTGAGTACGTGCGTGTGTGCGTGCGTTCGTGCGTGCGTTCGTGCGTGCGTGCGTGTGTGTGTGTGTGTGTGTATGTGTGTGTGTGTGTGTGTGTGTGTGTGTGTGTGTGTGTGTGTGTGTGTGTGAAATGCTGTCTTATCTGTTGTGTTTAGTGTATGTTTCTTGATTTTCATATTGATTTGCCACTCATAATTTCTCAATCTGAGACAGTTAAACATTTTTGATTTTTGAGTTTTGAATGAGAAGATCAATATTTAAAATTGTGCTGCGTCGTGTCATGTCGTGTCGTGTTGTGTCGTGTGAGGTCGCGTCGCGTTGTGTCGTGTCGTGTCGTGTCGTTTCATATAGTGCCGTGTCGTGTCGTGTTGTGTCGTGTCTGTTGTGTCGTGACGTGTCATGTCTTGTGTCGTGTCATTTCGTGACGTGTCGTGTGGTGTGTAGTATCGTGTCGTGTCGTGTCGTGTCGTATCGTGATATAGTTAGTATTCTTACCACAGTCCAGTAGGCAGTAAACTCAGCTTCCGACACACTGTCATCACCTGCAAAAGAGCCGTCAATCATGTGTCATCAATCGTCAATGATGTATCCTCGATCTTCAATGATGTATCATCAATCGTCAATGATCGTCAATGGTGTATCATCGATCGTCAATAATGTGTCATCGATCGTCCGTGATCGTCAATGATGTGTTATCAATCGTCAGTAATCGTCAATGATGTATCATCAATCGTCAGTGATCGTCAATGATGTATCATCAATCGTCAATGATGTGTCATCAATCATCAATCATGTGTCATCAGTCATCAATGATGTATCATCAATCGTCAATGATGTATCATCAATCGTCAATGATGTATCATCAATCGTCAATGATGTATCATCAATCGTCAATGATGTATCATCGATCGTCAATGATGTATCATCGATCGTCAATGATGTATCATCGATCGTCAATAATGTACTGTCAATCGTCAAATGATGTATCATCGATCATCAATGATGTATCATCGATCGTCAGTGATGTATCATCAATCGTCAAATGATGTATCATCAATCATCAATGATGTATCATCAATCGTCAATGATGTGTCATCAATCATCAATGATGAATCATCAATCGTCAATGATGTGTCATCAGTCATCAATGATGTGTCATCAATCGTCAATGATGTGTCATCAATCGTCAATGATGTATCATCAATCGTCAATCATGGATCATCATTCGTCAATGATGTATCATCAATCGTCAATCATGGATCATCATTCGTCAATGATGTATCGTCAATCGTTAATCGTGTATCATCAATCATCAAACACACACTACACCCCTGACACCTCCCCTCCCCAAGCCCTCCCATCCCCCCCCCAAACACACACAGATAATCCCTTTTATCATCTATATCCATCAGATGGTAAAACTTATCACAGTCATGAACCTCCGAGGGATGATCATGATCGACGTCACACAGACACTACAACCGCACGCCCCATCTCTCCCACCCCCAACTGACCCCCCCCCCCCTCCCTCTACAAGACCCCCTCCCCATCCCCCCCCCCCCCACACACACATACACAGATAATCCTTTACCATCAGTGTCCATCAGACGGTAAAAGTTATCATAGTCATGAACCTCAGAGGGATGATCATGATCGACGTCACTAAAACACTACACCCCCACATCCCACCTCACCCACCCCTCACACACTACTCCCACCCCTCCCTACAAGCCCCACCCCACCACCCCCTCCCCGTCGGGGCCACAACCCAAGCCTACCCCCCTCCCCTCTCCACACACACACACAGATAAATCCCTCACCATCAGTGTCCATCAGACGGTAAAAGTTATCGTAGTCATGAGCTTCCAAACGGTGATCATGATCGACGTCATAGGTATCGAACAGGAAGTGAGCCAGGTTAACTAGTTCCGGGTCATGCGATTGCTGGTACTGCACGTACTCGTGCCGTGTCACGCGACCGTCACCTGAACACAGCACATATTTTGAAAAAGACAGGACAAACAAAAGATAGAAAGGAACGAAGGAAGGAAAGAAGGGGTAATGAATAAAAGATAGAAAGAGGAAAGACAAAAATGAAAGAGAGGTAGGGATGGGGATGGATAAAGAAAGGAAAGGAGAAAGACAGAAAGGAAGATGTGGTAGAGATTGGGGGTAGGAAGGAATGAAGGAAGGAAGGGAGGAAGGGAAGGGAAGGTAGGAAGAAAGGATGGACGAAAAAGGAAGAAAGGAAGGAAGAAAGAAAGAAAGAAAGAAAGAAAGGATGAAAGGAAGGAAGGAAGGTAGGAAGATAGGGAGGGCAGAGGGTGGATAAAGGATGGAAAAGGAGAAAAACAGGAAGGAAGATGTGGTAGAGATTGTGGGAAATGGATGAAGGATTGAAAGAAAAAAGACAGGAAGAAAGATATGGAGGAAGGGAAGATGGATGAAGGAAGGAAAGAAGAAAGGAAGGAAGAAAGATATGGAAGGAGGGGGGGGGGTGGATGGAAGGAAGAGAAGGAAGGAAGGACAGAAGGAAGAAAGAAACAAAGAAAGGAAGGAAAGAAGGGAAGGAAGGAAAGAAGGAAGGAAGGTAGGAAGATAGGAAGGGCAGAGGGTGGATAAAGGATGGAAAAGGAGAAAGACAAGAAGGAAGATATGGAGGAGGGAGGGTATGGATGAAGGAAGGAAAGAAGAAAGGAAGGAAGAAAGATATGGGGGAAGGGAGGATGGATGAAGGAAGGAAAGTAGAAAGGAAGGAAAGAAGATATGGAGGGAGGGGTGGGTGGAAGGAAGGAAGGAAGGAAGGGAAGGAAGGAAGGACAGAAGGAAGGAAGAAACAAAGAAAAAAAGGAAAGAAGGGAAGAAAGAAAGAAAGAAAGGAAGGAAGGAAGGAAGGAAGAAAGGTAGGAAGATAGGAGGGAAGAGGGTGGATAAAGGAAGGAAAGGAGAAAGACTGGAAGGAAGACATGGAGGAGGGGGGGTGGATGAAGGAAGGAAAAAAGAAAGGAAGAAAGATATGGAGGGAGGGAGGATGGAAGGAAAGAAGGATGGATGGAAGGATGGAAGAAAGAAAGAATGGAAGGAAGGAAGGAGGGTAGGAAGATATGGAGGGAGGGGTTGGAATGAAGGAATTGAAGGAAGGTAGTAGGGGAGGGAGGGGGTGGGTGGAGGGATGGATGACAAAAGGCAAGCAGAAAGGCAGGAAAGAAGGAAAATTGAGAGGGGGAGGGGGAGGGCAACGGGGGATGGATAAAGGAAAGAAAGAATAAAAGGAAGGAAGTTGAGGGAGGAGGGAGAGGACAGAGGGATGAATAAAGGAAAGAAAGAAAAAGGATGGAAGGAAAAAAGTTGGAGAGGGGTGGAAGGATGGATGACAAAAGGTGAGCAACAACAACAACAGCAACAACAACAGCAACAACAACAAGAACAGCAGCACATTATCGAAGCGAAATACACTCACTCTTAGCATCGTACTACCACCACCACCACCACCACCACCACCACCATCATCATCATCATCATCATCATCATCATCATCATCATCATCATCATCATCATTATCATCAACAACAGCAACAACAACAATATCGTCACCACCACCACCACTAACAAGATCACCACCACCACCACCACCACCACCACCACCACCACCACCACCACACCACCACCACCACCACCACCACCACCACCACCACCAACAGCAACAATATCGTCACCATCACCACCACTAACAACATCATCATCATCATCATCATCATCATCATCATCATCATCATCATCATCATCATCATCATCACCACCACCACCACCACCACTGCCACCACCACCACCAAAGCACGACGACGACCACCACCACCACTACCACCACCACCACCACTACCTAAAAAGCTACAACAACAACAACAAATACAAGAGCGTTGCGCATTTTGCTCGTGATAATTATGCTAACCCGGGTTCGAATCCCGTTCAAGAGGATCTTTCCCCCGGAGTTAACATCAGTGCCGACTCCACTCCCACCAAAAGTCCTTCGGATGAGACTATAAACCGAGGTCCCGTGTGCGAACACACGCAGAACATCTTGCGCACACGTTAAAACATGTTCCGCTTTTCGGAAGAGTAGGCCACTGTGTGTCGGTAGGAACGGATGACAAAACTGACAAAACCGCATACACACGGGGACTTGATGTAAAAAAACACAACCCACAAAACAGCACACGAGTGCTTATTATTACAGATGACATAATTTACAAAACCGCATACACACGGGGACTGGATGTAACAAAGCAAATAAGTGCTTATTTCATTATCCTCGATATAGAGGAATAACTTTAAAAAAAAAATTAAACTTAAAATTCCACCGTACTCGAAATATAAGAAAAAAAAATAAATGAATAAATTAATTAACTAACTAATTAATAAATAAACGACAACAATAACTATCAACAGATTCTCAAAGCCAAAAAGGACGTTCTCTCACCGTCGGCATCATATCGAGAGAAGACGTCAGTCATCTCTGCTCTACGTAAGATGCCATCTTTATCCGTGTCCGCATCCAAGAACATCAGATGTGCCAAAGTAGCAGGGTCTACTGCAGGAGCCTGAGTGCTGGAATCGTAGCGTAATAATAATATCAAAGGTAAAGGTAAAAGAGTTCCCATAGCCTACTATGTGGTCGTAGGGGAGAGCGAGGCCTCAGAGACCTCAGCTTTCTCCAGGGGCCAGCATAATTAGCTGATGTTGTTGCTTCTGATGATCCTCTCGAGTCTGGCTATAGAGCAGATGTTGCTGTTGCAATGCGAGCTTTCGCTTCTTTGTTTGTGTGATGTGCCATCTTTTGTTAGGATGGAGCCTAAGAATTTGAATTGGCTCACCTCTTCCAGTATTTTTCCATTCATCTTTATTTCCGTGCTGTCATGACTTGCGCTGTTGACCATGATCTTTGATTTCTCTGTGCTGACCTAATTATTGAGGGCAGTGGCGCCCATCTCCTCTCCCTCGCTGCTTTACCTTCCCTGACCTCTAAAAAAGGCAGGTATCTATTTACAGCTGGGTGAACTTGGAGGGGGGGGCGGGGACTGTACTAAAGCCAAGGCGCGCAAACGGGTCACACATCTAAGTGGTAGCCACGCTCTATGCTGTTTAACATTGGTTTGGGGAAAAGCGAGTGCTCTGACCACTGAGCTGCCCCGACCCCGTAATGATGATGATGATGATGATGATGATGATAATAATAATAATGATAATAATAATAATAATAATAATAATAATAATGATGGTGATGATAATAATGGAATTTTACACACACACACACACACATGCGCGCGCGCGCGCACGCACACACACACACACAGACACACACACACACACACACACACACACACACACACACACACACACACACACACACACACCACACACACACACACACACACACACACACACACATAAAGGTTATACACTTTGCAAGGGTGATGAGATTTCGGTTGATGAAGGTAGGGACAAAATATGAGATGAAACAGGAGAGAAAATAGATTTGAAATACATGTCTTGAAGCTGGATTTAAAAGTCTTATAAAAAGGCTTTTGGCGACGAGAGAGAGGGGGGTCATTACATTTTGATGGAGCAGATAATTATAGAGAAAGAGTGTAGTGTCGTGTAGTGTAGTGTAGTGTTGTGTAGTTTCATGTCGTGTGTGTGGTGTGGTGTGGTGTGGTGTGGTGTGGTGTGGTGTCGAGTCGTGTCGTTTCGTGTCGTGTGTCGTGTCGTGTCGTGTCGTGTCGTGTCGTGTCGTGTCGTGTTGTGTAGTGTAGTGTAGTGGTGTGTAGTGTAGTGTAGTGTAGTGTCGTGTAGTGTAGTGTCGTGTCGTGTAGTGTAGTGTAGTGTTGTGTAGTGTAGTGTCGTGTCGTGTCGTGTCGTGTAGTGTAGTGTCGTGTCGTGTAGTGTAGTGTAGTGTAGTGTAGTGTAGTGTAGTGTAGTGTAGTGTAGTGTAGTGTAGTGTAGTGTAGTGTAGTGTCGTGTAGTGTCGTGTAGTGTCGTGTAGTGTAGTGTAGTGTAGTGTAGTGTAGTGTCGTGTAGTGTCGTGTAGTGTCGTGTCGTGTCGTGTAGTGTCGTGTAGTGTGTAGTGTAGTGACGTGTAGTGTCGTGTAGTGTAGTGTAGTGCAGTGTCGTGTCGTGTCGTGTCGTGTAGTGTAGTGTCGTATCGTGTCGTGTCGTGTAGTGTCGTGTAGTGTAGTGTCGTGTAGTGTCGTGTCGTGTCGTGTAGTGTAGTATCGTGTCGTGTAGTGTCGTGTAGTGTCGTGTCGTGTCATGTCGTGTAGTGTCGTGTCGTGTCGTGTCGTGTCGTGTCGTGTAGTGTCGTGTGGTGTCGTGTCGTGTAGTGTCGTGTAGTGTCGTGACGTGTAAGTGTCGTGTCGTGTCGTGTCGTGTAGTGTACTGTAGTGTAGTGTGGTGTAGTGTAGTGTAGTGTAGTGTGGTGTAGTGTTTTGTAGTGTAGTGTAGTGTGGTGTAGTGTAGTGTAGTGTAGTGTAGTGTAGTGTAGTGTAGTGTAGTGTAGTGTGGTGTAGTGTATTGTAGTGTAGTGTAGTTAGTGTAGTGTAGTATAGTGTAGTGTGGTGTAGTATAGTGTAGTGTAGTGTAGTGTAGTGTAGTGTAGTGTAGTGTAGCGTAGTGTAGTGTAGTGTGGTGTGGTGTGGTGTGGTGTAGTGTAGTATACTGTAGTGTAGTGTAGTGTAGTGTATTGTAGTGTAGTTTAGTGTAGTGTAGTGTAGTGTAGTGGAGTATAGTGTAGTGTAGTGTAGTGCAGTGTGTTGTAGTGTAGTGTAGCGTAGTGTAGTATAGTATGGTGTAGTGAGAGTAGTGTAGTGCAGTGTAGTGTAGTGTAGTGCAGTGTAGTGTAGTGTAGTGCAGTGTAGTGTAGTGCAATGTAGTGTAGTGCAGTGTAGTGTAGTGCAGTGTAGTGTAGTGTAGTATAGTGTAGTTTAGTGCAGTGTAGTGTAGAGCAGTGTAGTGTAGTGTAGTGTGGTGTAGTGTAGTGTAGTGTAGTGTGGTGTGGTTTGGTGTGGTGTAGTGTAGTGTAGTGTAGTAGAGTAGTGTAGTATAGTGTATTGTAGTGTAGTATAGTGTAGTGTAGTATATTGTAGTGTAGTGTAGTGTAGTGCAGTGCAGTGCAGTGTAGTGTAGTGTAGAGTAGTGTATTGTAGTGTAGTGTAGTGTAGTGTAGTGTAGTATAGTGTATTGTAGTGTAGTGTAGTGTAGAGCAGTGTAGTATAGTGTAGTGGAGTGGAGTGGAGTGGAGTGGAGTGTAGTATAATGTAGTATAGTGTAGTGTAGTGTAGTATAGTGTAGTGTAGTGCAGTGTATTGTAGTGTAGTGTAGTGTAGTGTAGTGTAGTGCAGTGTATTTTAGTGTAGTGTAGTGTAGTGTAGTGTAGTGTAGTGTAGTGTAGTGCAGTGTAGTGTAGTGTAGTGTAGTGTAGTGCAGTGTATTGTAGTGTAGTGCAGTGTAGTGTAGTGCAGTGTATTGTATTGTAGTGTAGTGCAGTGTATTGTAGTGTAGTGTAGTGTAGTGTAGTGTAGTATAGTGTAGTGTAGTATAGTATAGTGTAGTGTAGTGTAGTGTAGTGTAGTGTAGTGTAGTGTAGTGTAGTGTAGTATAGTTAGTTAAGTGTTCCATCCCAGGTTGGGGCTCGAACCCGGGCCGTCACCTCACGAGCGCAACTCTCTAACCACTACTAAGCTATTCCAGCTACAGGAGGGTGGTTCCACGTTGGGTAGTTTCCCAAAACTACTTGATATGCGAGATGCGCATGTCCGGAAGAAGCCATGGTGTATGCTTCCGGAAGCCATGCTTTAGTCTTTCTTCACGCTCTCTGCTTTTTAAAAAAAAATCTAGGCCATCCTTGATATTAGGTTAGTTTTTTTGTCCTAAAAATCGATCATGTTTGTTAATTATATTCGATTTGATTGAATTTTGCAATATTGTTGTTTGTACTTCCTTAGCTTTCATGAAAAATCATTGGTTAGTGAATGACTTACCAGAAGGCGAAAGGGAGGAGTGAGAGAAGGGCGAACAGCACGCGCATGGTGATATTAATATGGTAGTCCTCTTCTGTAACACACCGAAATGTAATGTATTAAGTCATCATCCACAACAAAAAATACCCAGTCTGCTAAAACATACACATTGCATCAATATGAAACAAACATAACAAAAGGAATACCCTCAGATTGCATCAATATCAAACAAACAAACAACAACAAAAAAGGAAAAATAAAACATAATCATCAAAACACGTTTACAAAGACGTTCTTACAATACTTATCAATTTTGTCTTTATCATTGACAGGCTCTGATCATAGCTTCCTATAAAGGTAAAAGTGTTAAAATAACCTATGCGGTCGTTGAGGAGCGAAGTGTCAGAGACCTCAGCTTCTCCAGAGGCCAGCCTAATCATTGAGGGCGGTGCCCACTTTCTCTCCCTCTCTGCCCCACCTTCCCTGACCCTAAAGAGGGCAGGTACCCATTTACAGCTGGGTGAACTGGGGGACTGTACTGAAGCCACAGGACCATCCATCCATTTGGTAACCACGCTCCATGCTGCTTAACCTGAGCTCGGGGAAAGATAATGCTCTGATCACTGAGCTATCCCGTCCCCATAACTACCTAATAGTCTCTATTAAGTAAAGGAGAAAAAAAATCCTCTGAAGCTAGAGAGAGAGAGAGAGAGAGAGAGAGAGAGAGAGAGAGAGACTTCAGACTTCAGATGACTTATTCAATTATGTCAAAGCCCTTCTGAAGGTGTGAGAACATACAAAAGCGCTAGTATAGTCATTCACTGTCAAGTTTTCGTTGAAAATAAATCATTCAATGAACATTAATCATAGACTGAAAAATTCACATTAAAATTTGCCTACTATCTCTCATTCTCTTCAAAGATTTGTACAGAAATACTGCTAGATTTTTTTAAAAACAGTTTGCTCATTTTTCAGATAACGTAAGCTGAGCTAGCCTGGCCGACCAATGATGGGTAGTTCCAAGAATATGTTTGCAAAATTAATGAGGGAGAGAGAGATGGAGAGAGAGACAGACAGACAGAGATGGAGAGAGAAAGAGAGAGAGAGATGGAGAAAGAAAGAAAGAGAGAGAGAGAGAGAGAGAGAGAGAGAGAGAGAGAGAGATGGAGAGAGAAAGAGAGAGAGAGAGAGAGAGAGAGAGAGAGAGAGAGAGAGAGAGAGAGAGAGAGAGAGAGAGAGAGAGAGAGATGGAAAGAGAAATAGATACACACACACACACACACACACACACACACACACACACACACACACACACACAGAGGTATGGGTGTAGGCAAGGAAGGTGCTTGTATGGGGGAAGGTGGAGTGGGGGGGGGGGGGAGGCTAAGGAAGAAGGGAGAGAGGAGGAGAGAAAAAGAAATACTGCACTTGGAAAACCTCTCTGTAAGAAACAAATTCCTATGCTAATATGCCTCTCACTTTTGACAGCAACAATGCTGCTGAAAAACCCCTATATGAAGGAACGACAGAAGAAATTTAAAAAATCTAAATGATAACCAAACGGGCTGGAGTCAAATGAGTTTTTTTTATATCACCCCCCCCCCCCCCCCATCCCAAGTTAGCATCCGTACAGTTAACATGGTACAACTTCTTTGAATAGTAATAGACAGACTGTCACATGTACAGGTAGCTGTTGTGGTTTTATAATGATAATAATAATATGGAATTTATATAGCGCTGAATCTTGTAAAAAAAAAACCAAACAAATCGAAGCGCTTGCACTCAAATCATTTACACGCATGCAACTCTCCTTAAACATAATGAAAAACAGATTTCAAATCCATGCGCGCGCACGCACACACACACACACACACACACACACACACACACACACACACACACACACACACACACACACACACACACACACTCGCGAACGCACTTAGGAGGTGAAGGATGCTGTTGAAAATTAGAACAAATATGAGGGGAAAAAGTCTCAGGTAGGAATTAAGTGTGTTTTGAGGCTGGATTTGAAGGTATCAAATGAAGACTTTTGGCGAAGTGAAAGAGGGAGGTCATTCCAGGTGGATGGACCAGAAACAGAGAAAGAGCGACGGCCAACAGTGGTTTGTTTGAATCTGGGTGTTCGAAAGCACAAAGTTTTACAGTCTAGAATAATATACTTAGACTTGGCAATAAAGCTACATCATTTTCCAGACTGAGTGAGCCGAATTAATTCTTAGTCCCAAAGCAACAGAAAGCGTGCCTACGAATACCTAGATTCAACCAATCCACCGTTGGCCGCCGCTCTTTCTCTATTTTCGGGTCCATCGACCTGGAATGGGCTCTCTCTCTTCGCCAGAAACCTAGTTATGACACCTTCAAATCCAGCCTCAAGACATATTTATTTCAAACCTAAGATGTCTCCCCTCCTGTTTCATATCAGAACTATCCCCCCTTCACTAACCCATGTCCTATCACCCTGCTAAAGCATACGACCTGTGTGAGTGTGTGTGTGTTTGTGCTTTTGAAAAACATTTGACTATTGACATTTTATTTCATAGATTTTGTCTGCAGCGCACCATGTTTGTAATATCTGTTTGTTTAAACTATTGATTTGATTATTTATCATTGATTGCATGACTGTGTAAGATTAGGTTAAATGCATGTGCTTTGATTTGTCTTTGCAAGATATAGCGCTATATAAGTTCCATTTATTATTATTATCATTATTATTATTACTATTATTATTATTATTATTATAAAGCGGGATTCACAATCACTACGTAGAACACCTAGATAAAACATATTACAGTAATTGTACAGAACTTGCCAGAATATTCACATTTTAGTTTGATGGACAATTAAACGACAAATTCAATGACGCTCGAAGAAATACATTAAATACAGTCTATCGGGGTAGCCTAGTGGTTAGAGTGGAGCGCGTTACGTTGCTTAGCGTAGCGCTCGTGATCTGCTGACTAGGGTTCGAATCTCGTTCAAGAGGATTTTTTGCTCTGGAGTTAGCATCAGTGCCGACTCCATTCCCCCTAAAAGTCCTTCGGATGAGACTATAATTATAAACCGAGGTACCGAGTGCAAACACTCGCAGAACATCTTGCGCACTCGTTAAAACCCGTTCCGCTTTATTTATTCATGTATTTATTCTTTTATATCGAGGATAATGGAATAAGCACCCATGTGCTTTTCTACATCTAGTCCCCGTGTGTATGCGGTTTTGTAAATTGTGTCATCTGTTTCCACCGGCACACAATGGCCTACTCTTACGAAAAGCGGAACAGGATTTAACGTGTGCGCAAGATGTTCTGCGTGCGTTCGCACACGGGGCCTCGGTTTATAGTCTCATGCGAAGGACTTTTCGGAAGAGTAGGAGGCCATTGTGTGCCGGTGGGAACGGATGACAAAATTAACAAAACTGCATACACACGGGGACTTGATGTGTGAAAAAAAAAAAAGCGCACGAGTACTTATTCCATTATCCTCGAACAAAAAAATAAATAAAATTTTTAAAATGAACGAAAATTTCCATGAAGGCAGAATGCAGCTGCCTTGCCGGCCGGTGGTCTAGAGGTAACACGCCTGCCTAGAAAGCGAAAAGTCCGGGTCGGAAGTGTGCGGTGGTTCGATCCCCGTTTGGGCCCGAAACTTTTCCTCCTATCCATTAGACCATGAGTGGTGGCCTGGGCGCTAAGTCTTTCGGATGAAAAGATAAATCGAAGTCCTGTGTGTTACGCATAATTATTCAGCGCACGTAAAAGAACCCACGGCAACAAGAGAGATGTCCCTGGCAAAATTCTGTACTAAAAAAAAAGAAAAAGCTACTCTGATAGGGAAACAAATACGGTTGCAGAAAGAAAAAAAATAAAAGAAAATGGATGGCGCTGCTCTTGTGGCGACGCGCTCTCTCTGTGGCGAGAGAGAGAGAGGGAGAGAGAGAGAGAGCAGCCCGAATTTGACGCAGAGAAATCTGCCGTGACTTAAAGTGGTATAAAAAAAAATAAAAAAAAAAAACTGTAGGTTAAAAACGGTCGCAAAAGCAAAATCTCATCATTGGTGAACCTCGGAGCTCTAGCCGAGGAAGTAACAAAAAAATTTTAAAAAATACAAAAAACAAAAAACAAAACACAAAAAACCCAAACAGACAAAACACTGTCTGTACAACTATTCCAGTAAGCCTACTCACCACTCGAAACCTTGAGAAGAAAATGGTCAATCGTCGGCAGAAAGTGGGGAAGAAAAATTAATATTCCTGCGATTATGGGAGACCAAAGATCTATGCGACGTCAACATGATCGTGGCGTGTCTTATCACGTCATGTTCTTGAACTCTATGACCCCCAGAAAGACTGACGTAATTGCCATCACGTCACGGATAACCACTGGCGAGATAAGGGCTGGACGAATTTTTTTGGTT